>MNCI01030541.1:7746-53718 GCA_015680685.1 Gnetum montanum | reverse complement strand
ATAGTGGGGCAATTTATACGATGTAGTTTCCAGATAACAAGTTGACCCACTATGATATTTAGGACCGTTAGATGGTATGCAAGAATCAGGATGTTGCCTTCCATGACTGTGTTCATTGGGCCGTATGGTTGTTGGAGTGTTAGTTGGTGGCCTTGATGAAGTTACATGAAGCGTTGGGTTCGAAGATAAGGGTGCACCACAGTGTTGGACTTGTGCTGAGTTAGAGAATGCAATAGCCTTGGAATTATGTTGTCCCTTTCTAGGGTTATTTCTAAAGAAGGGATGTCTTTGATGTGGTTGAGGTCTATCATCGCTGTTGGAAATAGTAGCACAAGTAGCGTTCGTGGGTTGTTGCTGTGGTGCAGATACCTTAGGAACAGTTGGTGGCAATGTAGGAGGGAAAGGATGAGAATGTTGAAAATTGGGAGAGGTGTAAGATGCACAAGGTGGTGGTTGTGGTGAAGGCATGGGCTGATAGTATTGAGGAGAATGATAATGCTGCGAGATAGAGTATGTTGGCCTAGTTGGGGAAACGAGATGTTGAACTTGATAAGCATTTGGATTCGGATGGTATGAAGGGTGTCTTCAATTTAGGGGTGGCTTCCCCCACGACTGGGATTGTTGCCTCTGTGATCGAACACAGTATCTCTGTACGAACTCTGGGTGTAACGTGTTTCCCCAATGCTCATATAAATGTAATAAGATTGGGCATTGGCCCTTGGGATGATCATACAGGCATATGTTGCATTCATATGTATGATCAGCAGTTGAGCTCTTATTTTCTTCATTCCTTCTTTTCGAATGTCTATGGGTACTTTGTCCTGCTTCTCGGGTTGTCAAAACTCTATCTCCAATAATATCAATAAATTCTCCACACTTTTTATGCATCCATTCCAACATCTTGTTGATCTTTGCCTCGACTTCCTCTAATGATTGTTGTACTGGCAAAGATGGTTCTTTCTCCTTGTGATAAGTCGATTTCTCCTTTTTATGATCATGGACCTTTGTTAAGTTGAGATTTTGGTCCCGTTGATGTTTTTCAACACTCTCCCATCTAGCCATTTCTCCTTCTTCTTTTGCTACCCGCATGATAAGCTCTTGGATTTGATGGGTTTGTAGTTCGTATAGTTGACCTTGGGCATATATTCCTAAGGTCTCTCTTGTTTCATTATGTAGCCCATCAATGATATGGTACATTAGCCTTTCCTCGGAGAACCCATGGCCTGAACAATTGTTTAACAGTGCATAATATCTTTCTAAGGCCATGTCCAAGGGTTCATGTTGTGCTTGTTTCCATCCTTGGATTTGTTTCCTCAAGGCTGACACTCTTGCGTAGGTTTGATATTTTTCATTAAAGAGTTCTACCATTGTTGGCCAACGTCATATTGAATTTGGTTTTAACGATCTATACCATACTTTTGCTTGGCCAATGAGTGTCAGAGGGAAGAGCTTGAGTTTTGCCAACCATTATCAATGTTGTTCCATGTGCAAGCATTGTAGAAGGCTTGTAAATGTTGATGCAAATCTAAGTCATAATCTCTTGAGAAATTAGGGAAGTTGTTTAAATCGAGCCTGGGTAGTCGGCTCTCTTTACGATGCCTACGGGAGATTCGAACAGCCTCTTGTATTTGCGTTATGCTTGTAGTGGCCAGCAGGGGTTCATCATCGTTGGGCAAGTTATGCTTTCGTGTGTTGGGACGATGTTACCTTCATTTCTGTTTATAGGAAACCTCCACTTCAAATTGCATACTCCAATCTTCATTGTCATCTAATTCGTTAGTTCTTCAATGAACTGCCTCACTAGATGTGGCATTATCATAGTCGTGTAGGAGAGGCATGATTATGAAATTGTGTGTGAATTTATGTGTGACTTTTAATAATTATTTTTTTTCTTAAAAGATATATTGTTAATTCCTATAGAGTGACCTTGTATGATATAACTAATCTAGATAACTAGCATCGTCCCCGGCAACGGCGCCAATGATGAGTGGTGAGGTACCCCAACACTCAACCATACGAATACGAGCGTTACACGCATGATCCGGTCGAACTCCGCAGACGGACTAGTTGTGGCATCTAGATAGTTAGCCTTAGGTCGCAGTTCATTGTCTTCCCACTNACTTCGTGCACGACTACCACTGGGATTACCAAGTGCAGATCCTAGGTACGCTACTGGGTTACCAAGTAGTCACACTTAAATGCTCGTAATCAAGTTGTACTCATTCGACGTTTAACATGAGTTTAAGGGTGAGAGAGATTAACTAGGAAAACAATAAATAATAATTAAATAAACAATTAAACTAAGTGAATGCTGCAATGATGAAGTAATCTCGATCTTTATTTCCGGTCATGTGCTTGTCCAAGTACGTCACACTCAAATAAGGATGCCATACAATTACAATCACCACATTGCGGGCATACACTGGGAAATTATTCTATCTTTGGAATGGTAAAACTGCTAGAGTTTACGGGTCTAGATCTAAGTGCCTAAAATTGGGAAAGCCGCCTCTTATTTGTAGAAATTGCAGTAGGCCGCGATATCGCGTATGCTATATCGCAGTTAGGCTGCGATATCGCGTACGCGATATCACGACCGCTGCAATATCACGCTGCTGTGATATCACGACCGCTATGATATCACGGCACAACCAGCAAATTCATGACTCATCACCAAAGCTAACAATCTAGTAGCTTCCTTGTATGCATAATCAAAGTCTCTATTTTATCCATGAAAGAAAATGGTAGCATATTAATAGTGTAGGTCCTAGTTTAAGTAGTATGCTTACAAGATTAGTACCCTACGGTACCAAGATTCAAAGCCTAGCACCAACATCTCCCATGCTAACTTGGAGGCATGTTCCAAAATGGTACCATGCAAATATATTTTGAATTCCAAAACTATTTTCTGTTTAGAGTGAACGAAGTAAAAAGGGGGCAAGAAAACTTGTTTTACATGACGACACTTCAAGAGAGAGTGTGACGCGTAGCAACGATAATTGGAAGGAATTTGAACGAGAGCATGGGTGCCATACCAAACAAAAGATGCTGCTCTTAACGGAAACAACGTTTAAAAGAAGCATAAGTAAGGCAAGCCATGGTAGTGCGTTCAGAAAAAGAAAAAAAATGAAAAACCACAGGACTCTACCGTGACTGAAGAGTAGAGCAGTGGCAACAACAACAACGGCACGCGTTATCCCGCCGCGGTTCGACATTTCGAATGCAAAGCACTGTGATGACGTTGCTGTGTATTTTGTGCTTCTGATCCTGCAAATTCGCATTCACACACACTAACCCTTGTCCTTGTAGTTTATCCGTTAGCAATGGCATGGATATAGTGTTTGTTTTGCTGCTTCTTGCATTATTCTTCTGATTGAATCTCTCTCTGTCTCTCTCGATCTTGCCCGATACCGGGGCTTCGTGGTTGTTGCGCCAATGAATCAGTATCACATTTTCGAAGCCATAGGTCATGGCAAACAGTCGGTATAGCTTCTTCAAACTAGGGCTACTGAATTTTCGATGCTTCGTTTCTGCTTTTTTGTAGATATCCGTTCCTTCTTCGTTTCTTCAACGCTATTGTTTATCTCGGTCATTTTCCCCTGCCTTCATTGCAGACGGTTTACAAGGGCCGCAAGAAGAAGACGATCGAGTACTATGCCATCAAAAGCGTCGACAAATCTCAGAAGAGCAAGGTCCTCCAAGAGGTTAGTTCGCCATATGTTTATTTGAGCGTTATTGCCTAAGCGTATTCCGGAAGGAAGTGCGGATATGTGCCTTTAAAACTGGAAATCCGAAGATAGTTTTTTGTGTAATAGATTTGGGGGAAAATTTTTTCAATTTGAGCTTCCGGAAACGGCTTCAGAAGATCCATTTCTTTATGCATTTGTTTAGTTTTAGTGTAGCGGAGAGATTAAAAGGTTTAGGAATGGTTAACAAGTGACGAACGTCATTGGATGTTTAGAAGGTTTCCCAGGTTATGGTTAACTGTTATTTTCTTTTACTTGTTCTTCTCCCAAACTATGCTCTGTCCATGGTGTTCTGTTCATCTGGCGACCAAATTTTCGGAAGATCTAATGTGAAAGCGTTTACAGCGGATCTCTTTTAGTCATTTAGCGATGCATTGTTGGCTGTGAAAAGTTGGAACGGAGATTAATCACCGGCACAAAATTCTTGGAAGCATGTTGCAATGTAACTTATTTAACCTTTTGAGAAATACTGTCGACAGCAGACGACCATGGAAAATCATAGTTCGACGACATAAGCACCTGAGACTCTTTTTTTCCCTTGATAACTTAGCATTGATAAAATATGACAGTTTTCTGCCCGCATTTACGTTTATTTCAATCCAATCAAAGTAAATTTTTAGATGGCGTCCGTCTGTTTCGAATGTTTAATTTGGCTTAATTCTTGTTTTTGTTTTTTGAAAATTTTAAAATGATTCTAATGCTGTCTCCAGCAGTGTTTTCTGTGTGTTTGCCTTCATGCAAGACAGAAAACATACCGGCCATTTTACGAAATTTTCATAACAATTGATCAAACAAGTTCACACTTTCTTTTGTTTTTTTTAAAGGTGAGGATTCTTCATACTCTTGACCATCTGAATGTTCTGAAGTTCTATGCCTGGTGAGTTAAACAGGTTAACAAGGGTTTAGACAAGGTCTTTTTTAGCAGTCTGTTTAAAGTTATTTATTGAAGTAGATCATCTTAGTCTCTCTTGCAATCATTTTTGCATAGCTGTATTTGATGAGCATTTTATTAGGATTTTAAATATGTCTTCAGGTACGAGACAAATCAACATTTATGGCTTGTTTTGGAGTATTGTGTTGGAGGAGATCTGATGGCACTGCTCAGACAGGCAAGTTGGTTTGCTGGATAAACATTGCTTTCCATATGTATATATCAAATCCTAACGTTGCATGTTGTTGGGTTCAACTTATTTGTATTTGTTAGCATGAAATGTGGAATTTGTTCGTAACTAATGATGTCTCTTCCTGTCCTTAATTTAATTTCAGGATAAGCGGCTTCCTGAAGAAAGCATACATGACTTTGCACGAGATTTAGTCCTGGCTTTGCAGTAATATTCATGAACCTTGTATTCATTTAATTGTTTTAATTTATCACCGTTTCTTTTGGGGTTGACATTCAAGCATACATGACTTTGCACGAGATTTAGTCCTGGCTTTGCAGCAATATTCATGAACCTTGTATTCATTTAATGGTTTTAATTTATCACCATTTTTTTGGGGGTTGGCATTCAATATTTTCTTTTCAGGTTTCTGCATTCGAAAGGAATAATATACTGTGATTTGAAGCCATCAAATATACTATTGGATGAAAATGGGCGACTAAAGGTATTTGGTGTTTTATTCAGAACTTTGATTCTTGAATTGTTAGTTGGCATTGAACTTTCGAGGGCTTGTTTTGAAACCATGCTTGACTGCTCATTCTGGTTGGCATCCTGCAGCTATGTGATTTTGGCCTTGCAAGGAGACTCAGTGACATTTCAAAACATACGGTTTCTCAAGTTAGCATATACAATGAACTATTTTTGATATATGTCAAGAGTTGCCTGTATTTCTAGCAGATTTACCCTTAAGAAGTATATTTTGATAATTTGCTTTTTGTTCTTACTTTTCAGTTGCCTCAAGCAAAACGGGGCACCCCATGTTATATGGCCCCTGAATTATTCCAGGAGGGAGGTGTGCATTCTTTTGCATCTGACTTGTGGGCACTTGGTTGTGTACTGTATGAATGTTTCTCTGGAAGGCCTCCTTTTGTAGGCAAGGAATTCACTAAGCTACTGAAATCCATCATATCGGATCCAACACCTCCACTGCGGGATGGTGCAAGCAAAGAGTTCTCTGATCTTGTGAATCGGTTATTGGTAAAGGATCCAGCGGAGAGAATTCAATGGCCTGAGCTATGCACGCATGCTTTTTGGAAATCAGCAATTGAAACTATGCCCTTGCCTGCACAGCCTGCATTCAATAATCTTATCCAACTTTCTTCAAAGTCTGCAATCCATGAGAAAGATCACATTCCGAAAAATGCCAAGTACGGGTTACAGGGTTCCCATAATAAGAACACTGGTGAGTCTCACCAGGCAAAGGGACCTCTAACACCAGCTAAAGGTATCAGTAATTCAGAAAATACTCAAAACCAGCGGAAGAAACCTGTGTATCCCATCGCTGAAGAAAGACCTCTTAAAGAAAATGCTGGTATAAATTTGTTGAGATTATCCAAAATTGTAAAGACTAATCTTCAGAAGGAGACAGAAGGAGAGAATTACAGGAAGGCATCCTCCAAACACTGTGGGGACGATGATGTAAAAATTGAAAATCATGATCAAGAATTGGATTTTGCTGAGAATGTTGACAATGAACATAGCGAAGAGAATGATCCATCAGAAGCAGCAGTTCCCGAAACTCCTACCTGTGATGGCAAAACACTGGAAAATGCTCCCTCTTCTAAGGAGAAGGATGATGATGACTCTAATTGTGTGTCGCTAGATACTCGTATTGATGGCAGTGGCATTGGTTCCGATGACACTAAACATGTTGTGGAAACCACACGCTTGGACCAAGAAGTTGCTGCTACACCTCCGTTTGTTGGTCCTCAGCGAAGAGTTAATCGCCCTCTAGGTATTACTAGCGATACAGGAAAAGTCCCTGCAGCATCTCCGGCTGACACAGATCCTTCGAAAGTTTCTATGCATATTGCACAGGCTTTATGGCATCCGTCGGATTTGTCTGTGAAACCTATCATGCTTAGTAGGAAAGTTGACAAGGCTGGCGATCAGGTTTTTGATCCACGAGCACTTCCTTTTGATATTCTTTCTCCTACTGATTTTGTTAAACTCTCATCAGAGTCGGATCAATTTGACTCATATATGGGTAGAATTTTGACCAGCATCAATGGCAACAGTGTCACTGAGAAGCTTAATACACTGAGATACATAGAAACCCTGAGCAGCAATGTTGAATCGTCAAATCTTCTAACTAATGGTCCGGTAATGCCGTTGCTTGTTAAAATGTTCAGGATTTCAAAAACTCCTGCATTCCGGATTCAGCTCATGTATGTGATTGGTTTGTTGATTCGCCATGCAACACTTATCGAAGATGAAGTTGCGAGTAGTGGAATTGTCTCAGCACTTACAGACGGTCTTCGTGATAAGCAAGAAAGGGTCAGAAGGTTTTCCATGGCAGCATTAGGTGAGCTTTTATTTTACATATCCACCCAAAGTGAGCATGCTCCTCGAACTGCCGGAGGCCAGGAAAATCCTACTAAAGATGGGCGTCCGTCAACTCCCTGGCAGGTTTGTTTTGAAATGCACAACAAAAATTTTCTGTTTCTGTGAATATTATTGATTTTATTAACAAAATCCAAGTTATACGTTACTTTTTACGCCTATGGCAGGTTCCTAGCACTATTATCGGATTAGTATGTTCTACTCTTCGTAAAGGTGAGGATGATGCAACACAACTCTATGCTTTGAAAACCATTGAGAATATTGCCAGCCAAGGGGGTGAGTGGGCTGCTCGTTTTACCAATAACGAAGTGATCTGCAACCTATGTTACATATTCAAAGCTCCTGGGAAACATGAAAATCTGCGATTAACTGCAGGATCTTGTTTAGTACGTCTTTTGCGTTTTAGTCCTCCAAACATTCACGTTGTTCAGGATAAGTTGATTTTCAAGGAATTTGTTTCTGGTCTGAGCAAAGGAAATCCTAAAGAACAGCAGATAAATATAAATCTCCTCAACATGACACTTTTTGGAAGCAATATGAATACGAACATGAGCCGACAACTTCTAACATTGGTCGAGGACAGAACTCTTGTTCAAAGTCTAGTTAGTTTGTTGGAGCAGGCCACTGAAGTGTTGCGTGGAAAGGCATTTATTTGTATGGCTCTTCTTTGTAAAACCAATCGCAAGTGGTTGCTATCAATTTGCAATGCTAAAGTTTTACCAGCTTTGGAAAGATTGACAAAAGAGAAGGATGCATATGTGCAACAATGCATCGAGGCTTTTGTGCAGACAGTGGCTAGTCTTGTTCCAAGCATACTTGAGACCATCAGCTCTGATACACATAATATCTCTAACAATAAGCGTTCAGGGCTGATTGGTACACCTCAAGCAGGACGGACTCAATCAAGAAGTATCATCCACCTTTTTCCAGTTATATTTCATCTCTTTAATAGTCCAGTATTCAAGCACAGAATTGCCAGTAGTCAAGTCTTGGCGCAGCTTGCAAATTGCATGAAATATCTTGAGGTTTCATCTTTTCAGGTATGTTATTAGGTATCTTTCCCTGCTGCTGCTAGAAGTTAACAATATTATTTTTTGTTGAAATTAACATGGAAAGTGAATATTCTGGGTACTATCCTTGTAATGTTTTCAATACGTGTTTTCTTTTGGGTGCAACTATCATTCTTGCTAGTCAATATGTTGCGAGTACAATGAAAATGAAATCAGATGCGAGCAAATGCTCATTTGGTATTGACATTTTTGGTCTTTGGAATGTTTATTTTTGAAAGTCCATGTAGCAGTGTTTGAAGTTCTGTTTCCATTTTAAAGGTGTTTAAATTGTCAATTCATGTATCATGTGTATTATATGTTGGGAGTTTGAGAGGTAATTGCTGTATATGGGTTTTATCGATAAAGTGTAACTTTTCCTATCCGCAACCTGTATGCAGTTACAGGTTCATTAGCCTATAACACGGGAATCCATATTAAGTATTGGATAACTTTCTTCATGCTCTTGTTAAATACTGATATACACTATATCATTGATACAAATAGCGGTCTGCAGATGTGTGATTTTGTCAGTTGGTTTCCAAGGTGGAATTTTATTGGAGAAGATGAGGCACACTATCAGTGAGACATAGCTCACCTGGTTAGAGCACGTGTCTTGTTGGGCTAGTCACAAGTTTGATTTCAAGGGGTATGTTGAGACACATGCCACCTAGGGGCATGGTAAAAAAATATATCTTTAGGGACTATAGTATTGGGGAGACCAAAAAAACATAATCAAATCCATCACCAATGGGTTAGCTCACGATGATGGAATAAAGACAGCAAAATGATGAGATGTGAAATGCTAACTGCAACTGCTCAAAAATCAGAATGAGATATTTTTATATATTATATTATTTTCAAAGGCTGTTTTCTTGCATGAGAGGATACAAACTGTGATAGAGATGGTTGATTTTCATTTTCTCCAACTTCAATGCTGCAGCAGAACTATCCTGATATAATTCCCTAGACAACCCTTGGTCCTTTCTGCTTCTGCTTTTTAAAATATAAGTTATGTCTTGGTATGATTGATGGATTCATCATGCATGTTTAGGAGATCTCAAACAGTTGATTTACTGTGATTTGAAGTTCAAACTAATAGCACTGACTATTTTCCTTTCTGCAATTTCATTTTTCTTAGAGTTTAAACATGTTAAACCATATTCACATTTGATAAAAATCAAAGTTTGTTTGTTTTAGTAGTAAAATAATGCTTTAACCTTGCATTTTTTCTACTTTGTGGTACAGGGTAGAGATGATTTTCAGTCAACTCTTCTTCGCATACTTGAAATAGTTGCCCAAGAATCATCAATTCTTCTCTCAAATGCAGATATTTTTATCGCTAAAGTACTTCCTAGCCTTGCTATCTTGTACAAAAATAATGCTGATGGAGATTCTCGTTTCTTATGTCTGAAGATTCTGTTTGATGTGATGCTTGTGTTTCTAAATGATATGTCAGATTATCATTTAAGTCTAAACAGCACCAGAGCGAAAGATCTGAAATCAATTTCTGAAACATATTTCTTGCCTCTTTATACTACATTTCTTGAGGATGAGGATCCAATACCTATGTATGCTCAAAAACTTCTTGTCATGCTTTTGGACTTGAGGTGCATAAGGATTGGAGATATCCTTCAACTCAAATTAGTCGCACAGTTTTTTGAGTTCTTATCAGATGATCTGTCTAATGCAAATGTTAATAATGTCAGATTGTGTCTTCTTTTGTCCACATCTGAAGAAGTGGAAACTCAAATACTTTCAGAGCTCAAAATAGTCAGACGAATTGGTGCCTTGCTTGAGTTTGTTAGTGTTAGAGAAATGGAGGACTTCCTAGAGCCCACGTTACTTTTATGCAGGTCTTTCCTGTTGCGTAGCATTGAAAAGGAAAAGCTTCTTCAGCTGCTTGAACTGCTTGGTGATGAGACTCTGAAGCTGATTGAGACGAGCAATAAAAAGAGTTCCATAAGTGACATTAGTGACTTTGGAAGTTACATCAATGTATTCTTGCAGTTATCTGGATACCATGAGGCTAAGATAGCTAAGTTGGCTTCAGAATGTTTGGTCCTGTTAGCAAATGAATCAAAAAGTTCACTCATAAATCTACTTACAAATGTTTCGTCCATGGTGGACGTGTTTGAATTGCTTTTTAACAGGCATAATCAGTCATCATCGTTCAAGTTGCAATTGTGTCTACTCTATGTTCTGGATATTGGATGCAAAGAATACCATTCAAGAGGGGCAAATCACCCATTGTGGATATCTAAATCGGAAATGGCAAAGCTGCTGGGTGCAATGTCAAAAATGAGGAATTCAAGTAATACACATCTTGCAGAGCTTGCTTCCAATGTGGCTTTGGAATTGCAAAGCCTTCCTCATGGAACTTGAGAACCAACCCAAATATGTATAAATATTGTGTTGTCATTATCTGGTATGTGAACTTGTCAAATTTGCAATGCAATACAAAAGCTCTTAAATATGAATACCTGCTTTTTATATCTTTTTTGTTTTGTCTGGAATTGCAGCTGTAATTTAATGGTTTTTGCCGTAATGACAGATCTGCCAGATCAAAAACGTTTTGTTTCTGTATGTTGAATTTTGATTAGGCTTCAGATTCATATCCAAAACCTCCACAATGGTAAAGATTGTTTCTCATATAGCCTTTCCTACGTAAAACTTTTGTTTTTCACATGGGTTATGTATTTTTTTGTGTAATTAATGTTCTGTTATACGATGACACCTTGGGTACCTTTTGATAGCAAATTTGAAATGACATGTTAAACGCTCGAGGGAACCCCTGTAACATTGTACTGTTGTTTATATTGTTGTTGAAATAGCTAACTGGTTTAGCTCTAGCTATCATGCATTGGGAAATGCTTGTATATTTCATCATAACTTATTGGGATTGAACTTGTAACTTGTAATCTACAATTCATGTGGTTTAATAAAAAAATTACAACTCATTGATGGTGTGACTTCTAAGGGAAGGATAGACCTCCAGCCATTGTGATCTTAGAGAACAAGAAGATCAACCCTTACTGTTTTTCCGAACACTTTGTAGAATACGTTCAGTAGTATTAAAATTTTCAATTAGAACACTTCTTGCTTTCTTAAAATCTTTTTAATACTTTTTATTTCAAAATTTTTCTTTTGTTAGGTTTAAATTTTGTGTTGAAATCCTTCTTTGCGGTTGATGTTGACAGTCACAACACTGACTCAATGCCTTTTATGTGTGGAAATGAATTCTGAATATTCCAAGTTATAATGCGTTTCGACTTGGTTAGGGAAACTTGAATTTCTCCGTTATAAATTAAAATCATTTTTTCAATTCTATCATATCTCTAGTCTTCTCTTAACATGTGCTGAGAGGAAAAAGTGTCAGCTGATTCATTGCCTTTACGTGCAGGACTGAATTCTGAATATACCAAGTTATAATGTGTTTAGACTTTGCTAGGGAAACCTAAATTTCTCTGTTAGTCATAGATTCATAGATTAAAAAGAGTCTGTCGATTCTATCATATCTTAGTCTTCTCTTAATATGTCCTAAAAGGAAAAAGTTTAAAAACTATTTGGAATACCTAATTTTTAAAAAATAATTCTTAGGAAAAATTCACTATTTTTAACCGATAAGCTTCAGATTATTGATAGTAGTCTTTAGCTCATGGATATTTCACCCGTTGGTGAGTTAAGAAACAGTTCGTGAACGGAGTAATCATTAGTCAGAAGAGTGCTTAGGATGGATTAAGTTTACCTTTTCTATGACTTTTTTTTTGTAAAAAAATTCATGGCTAGTAATGGTAGCAAAATAAAATGTTCTCAAAGGCATTAGATTTTAGGTGCAAGAGAGCAAAATTCGTATATTGTCATCATTCATCATAATTGTCATCCTTCCTCCCTTTAGAATTTATTACTACAGGTAGTTGGTATCGCCTTAATTATTCTTAAACAATGAGGTATTAGATTAGTCGTAAGACTATTGATTTGGAAACTCACTTATAATTACCATAATAGAGTTGAGTAAATGTGAGATGTAGTTATCAAACCTTGTTATAGTAGTCAAAATGACTAGAGTAAAAGTTTCTATAATGGTCAAAAGCTAGTGAAAGATATTGTCCAGTTACAGTTTTAAAAAGATCCTGGTTTTGTGTTAAGATGGTACTAAGAGTGTTCCAGGCTTACAGAAAATATGGAATATGGTTTCTCTTTGAAGAATTAGGAATGAATTCTATGTTTTTGCTCTCTTTTGCTGATAAAGAATGAATGCTGTGTTTTTACTTGATCAGATATTGTGTTTTTGCTCTGTTTTTGGTGATAAAGTGTTTTTGTTTTGGATGCCTACATTATTCAATGTGGAATTTACAAGTTGGATACAAAATTTATAATGTGAGATTGGGCATGTGAGTTATGAGTTGACCCATTATTTTAGCAGGTTTCCATAAAGTACATCAATGGTTTTGCATGATTCCTTGATTTCAATTTATTTTGTTACAATTTTATGTACAAATTTCATACATGGTAGTATAAACCACTACAAAATTATAAAGATGTGATTTTAAATCATAAAGGTAGTAGTGACCAATGAGAGTGTAGTTCAACTTGTCAACTTATTGCTTTGCAACATATATAATTTAGTTTTGGTTTCTATGACCCTTTAAATAGGACCTTGTTTTGGTTTCTATAACCTAAAATGGTAGCTTTGATACATTGAATTAACAAGCTAGTTTATGTTGTTGGGATCAAGATATTAAGATAATGATATATTTATAATTCATTGAAAATAGATGTTGGATCTTAAATTATAGCTTCATCTAAAAAAGTGGAATCAGAAAAATCCTTTGTTTACGGGAGATTTGATTTAGTAAATATGAGGTGATAATTTGAGATTTGACTTCACTTTTCAACGAATTATAGTTATATCATTATGTTAAACAAGTTTTAAAAATTATTAAATAAAGAATTTCCAAGAGAAGGTATCCAAAAAGAACTAAAATTTGGTTTAGTTAATATATTCTCCTTTTTTGAGGTGAAGAATGTTGAGTATAGTCTAAAATTTGCATGGTTCTCTCAAGACATTTGCAATGTTGTTTGTCCTTTAATTTCATGTTGAAGTCCTATGTTAGTCATTTGTCATGCTTAATTTCATGTTGTGAGGTTAAAATAGGAGTTAGTAGTCTTTATTTTAAAAGTCATATGATGTTTTTAAATTAGGATAGCACAAGTTTTATTAAAGTAGGGAAGAGGATTTATATTATGTGATGCCTCCTCAATTGCTATAAAAGGAGCTCAATGCTCTCATCTCAAACTTGATGTGAAGCTGAACATTTCATGCGTTTGCTGCTTTCATTTTACTAGAAGGATAAGGAGTTACTTGCATTGAAGTTCTCTCAAGCTTTTAGTTCTTTATCTAACAATGGGCCTTTCTATCATTAGTCATGCATTAGTTCATATTTCACAATTCATATTCAATTCTATAAACATTGCAGACACATTTCTTATTTCACAATCTATTCCCATTTCCCAGTTGATTTCAAAATATTTCACAAATTAGTAGATCTATATGTTTGATGTTTTAATTAGAAGTTTCTGTCAAATATGAGCTTGTGTTATTGTTATTTTACAAAGAATTCATTCAAATCTCTCTCATTTCTCGAGGGTTCTAAGGGATTCTTATGGATTTCTTTGGGATTCTTATTGATGTTCACAACTTTGATTACATGCTATAATTGAAATGGCAATTTGATATTTGAAGCCCTTTGAAGATAGTTTGGATATCTAAGTTCTGGATCTAAGTCCTCCTAAAAGGAGAGAAGCATTTTGCTCACAATTTCTTAATGCATGTTTATAAAAAGATATAAACTTGAACAAACTTGTCATAGATCATGCTTAATTGGCCTTGCATGTAATGTATATGAGTAGATTTATCATTTTTTAGATGTTTTGCCTCAATTTTATGAAGAATCAAGTTTGTAGATGTCTTTGATTTCAAAATTTGAAGATTGAAATTATTGTCAACTCAATCGTGACCTTGAAGGCCACTTGTGGTGACTCTTAGGAAAAAGTTTCCAAGTAAAATGCAACACTCAATAAAGTTGTGATCCTAATTGTGACTTGTAGTTATCTTGCGGTTACTATTGCAACCACACTACACCTTGTTGTGAAGAAGTAAAAGAAGTAGTTGCTACTTGTAGCCATCTTGTGGTTTGAAGGAACAATATACTATGATCTATAGCCTAATGTCTATGAGTAAATCTATCATTTTTTAGATGTTTTGTCGTATTTTTATGAAGAATCAAGCCTCGAGATATCTTTGATTTTAAATTTCAAAGATTGAAATTGTTTTTTGCTTCTATCCCATCATGACCTAGAAGGCCACTCATAGTAATTCCTCTATTGCAACCACATAGTGACTTGCAATGAAGAAGTAAAAGAAGCAATGGCTACTTGTAGCCATCGCGTGGTTTGAAGGAACAATATACTGTGACTTAGGATCAATTCATGATTGGCTCGTAATAACTAATTTTAAGAAGAAAAAAACAAGAATACTTTTGCTAATGTTGCCCTAGCTCTTGGGGCCTCCACTATCTCACTTTGACAAAGACAACCTTGCCTAAGATGAAAAATGGAAAAGATGTTGGACTAGATAACATTTCTATAGAAGCTTGGAAAGCTGATACAATTATTTAACAAAATTTTGAAGGATAGAGAAATGCTTAGAAACTAAAAAAAATTAAGCATTATTACTTCCATCTACAAGAATAAAAGAGATGTGCAAAATTGTGTAAATTATAGATAAATCAAGTTAACGAGTCATACTATGAGGCTTTGGAAGAGAGTCATATAGAAGTGTTTCAAACTTGAATCAATAGTATCAAAGAATTAAATTTGATTTATGCAAGGTAGATCTACTATAAAGGCTATTTTTTTTGATACAATAATTAATAAAGAAATTTAGAAAACATAGATAAGCAAGTTCAATGGCACAAATTTTGAATAGCAACTTGGAACATTGATAATCATTCGAAACACTTTTGAAAGTATTGATCCCATGAAAATATAAGGAAACTTGGCATTTTTGGCCTCTAAGAAATAAGAAGGGAAAGAAAAGGTTGAGACTTGACTGAGGGCTATAAACATTTCTACTCAAAAAGAAAAAAAAGAGGAAGGGTCGTAATTGTCGATCAATTTATCAAAGATAAGGTGTGTATATATATATATATATATAGTGCTATGGTGATCATATTATAGACATAAAACTACTACTTGGAATGGGATCATCATCATTAGTGTATATGCTCAATAAATTAGCCTAGAAAATCCCATCAAGTAAGATTTTTGAAATTCAATAGATTTAGTGTTTCAAGGAATTCCCTAGCAAGAAAGCATATTCATTGGAGGATATGGATATGAAGAGTGGAATGATACAAGAGGTTCATTGTTACAACTTGTAAGTGCTTGTAATCTTACAATTGTAAATGCCTATTTCTAGAAAAAATAGAATATTTAATCATATATAAAAGTGATATGGATAAGCTACAGATTGATTATTTTTGGTTGCACAAAAAAGATTAGGCCATTTGCAAAAATTGCAAGGTCATACTTGGAGAGAGCTTTACAACTTAACATTGATTAATGTTAATGGATTTAGCTATATAGAACTTTAAAGGTAGTATGGAAAAGGGGACTAAATACATAAAATGATGGAATTTAAAGGAAGACAACATCACCTTATTCAAATAATTATTACTTAAAAAACATACCTAAAATTAGGATTTTTATGTAAATTTAATTTGGGACCAAATAGAAAGTTGCATTTAGCAAATTGAAAATGACATTTTGGGTGAAATAAATAGCAAAAAATACATTCTAAAGGAGATATTTTGGTGGAGTGATGAAGTGCAACATGCTATCTAAGATAAGAAAAAAATGCATGGTAACAAAGTGAAAACAAAGAAAATAATATGATATATAGAATAACAAAGAATGAGGTAAAAGTAGCAATGGCCCAAGCCAAACATAAGGCCTTGTATGATTTATATGAAAAATTAGGAACAAAGGAAGGAGAAAAATCTTATAAAAATTAACAAAAATCAGAAATAAGAAATGTACAGATATTGATCATACCAAATGTATCAAGGAGATAAATGAAAGAATTTTAGTAAGATATAATGAAATTTTGGATAGGTAGAAAAATTATTTTCAAGATTTATTAAATGAAAAATTCTAAAGAGAAGACATCCAAAAAGAACAAAAATTTTGGTTAATAAATTTTTCTTCTTTAAGGTGAAGAAAACTTTATCTAAGATGAAAAACAAAAAAGTTGTTAAACTAGATAACATTACTATAGAAGCTTGGAAAGCATTGAGAGACATGTGAGCTTCATGATTGACAAAAGTACTTAACAAAACTTTGAAGGATGGAGAAATGCCTAAAAATTTGACAAAAGCTTTGTTGTTCCCATCTATAAGAATAAAGAAATCCAAAATTGAGTAAACTATATAAAAATCAAGCTAATCAGCCATAATATGAAGCTTTGGGAGAGAATCATAGAGCAATGTCTTAGATTTGAATCAATAGTATTAGAAAATCAAGTTGGATTTATGCCAAGGAGATCTAATATAGAGGCTATTTTCTTGATACAATAAGTAATTGAGTATTTAAGAAAAGATAGAGGAAATCTATGTATGATCATTATTGATTTGGAAAAAACATATGATAGAGTGGTTAGAGATATTATTTGGTGGATCTTGCTAAGAAAAAAACATCCTTATAAATATATTGAAGTGAGTTAACACATGAATGAATGAGCTACTATTAGAATTAGAACAACATGTGAAATCACATTTAAATTTCTAGTCATTGTAGGTCTACATCAAGGATTTATAGTTATCCCATACTTATTTAACTTTATTATGGATGAATCAACAAAGAAAATACAAGATAAAAATCTTAGTGTATGTTATTTGTAGATGATATTATGTTCGTAGATATAACTCATGAAATATTTCTTCTACAATATACAAGACAAGACATGCTTTAAAATCAAAAGGCTTAAAAATTAGTAGAAGCAAGAAAGAATATATGAAATGTAATTTCAATAAAAGCATAAATAGTAATAAAATAGTAATGATAATTCAAGGTCAAAAAGTTCCTTACTACAAATAGTTTTGCTATCTAGCTTCAATGCTTCAATTAGATAGTGAAAAGGATAAATATATAAGAAATAGATTTGAGATTGAATGGTCAAAATGGAGACATTCTAATGGTTTTCTATATGATAAAATAATTCTAATAAAACTAAAGAGAAAATTTTATAGAATAATAATTAAGGCTACTATCTTATATGGTGTTGAAGGTTGGGTAATATAATAGAGGCATGAATAACAAATAAGTGTGGTTGAAATGTGAATGCTTAGATAAATGTTAAATATTACAAGAAGAGATAAATTGCACAATACAAATATTAGAGGAAGAATTAGAGTGACTTCTATTTTTAGATAAGTAATAAGAATGACATCTTAGATGGTTAGACATGTGCAAAAAAAATTAGGTATTGAGGCTATTTGATGAGTGGCTAGGTAGTTGATGAAGTGTCATTATGTCACTGCATCAACTGGGCTGCATATACAGGGTCACGTATACCTGGCCGTGTCGACGCGAGCTCGTCGACGTAGCCTTCCTACGTTGATGTGGCCCCGTTTATGCAGTTGCCTATCTCGACCTATAAATAAGAGGGCCTTCCGCCTCATTTAGGCATCTTTCAGTTAGTTGTAGCGAAGCTCTTGTAGTTTGTTCCCACAGGAGATAGAATATTTTCCAAGTGCCCGCAGCAGGTGTAAGAAAAGTGATCGGCTCTTTATTCAAGCGTCGATGTATCTGAGCCCATTGGCATGACGACAATAAAGATGAACTATTCAAGCATTCCTTGTAGCATTTGGACTTAGCTGTTTTATGCATTCAATAGTTTAAGATGTTTATGCTTTGTTAATTACTTGTTAATTACTTAAGTTTCTATTATTGTTATCCTGATCGCTATTGCTTATTCGTAGTTCATAAAGGCCATAAGTACGACCATCTCGAACGTAAATCAAACACTTGGTAAGCCCAATGATGCTTAACATCTGGTAATCCAGAAGTGTTAAGAGATGCTCAGAACGTGCTCAGAAGATGGGATTGGATACTTATGCTAGGAATAATTAGAGTATAATCTAGGATAATTATAGATTAGATAATAGTTTATTCCTTAATCTTCATACCTTAATTAGCTACCAAAAGATATGCAAAAAGATATAAAAATCATTAGCCTTAATCTCACTTAACCATTGTAATCAGAACTTCACAAGTGAGATTAGGAGGACAACGATCATTCTAACCCAGGGTTTCACTGGTTAGGGTCTGGTGTATGTTAAGTGCTTACAGTCTATGAAATTCGACCGAGTCACGTGTGAACGCCCGTGATTCGCATGGTTGGGCGTAGGGGTACCTAGCCGCTGATCAGTAGCCCTACACTCAACCATACGAATACAAGCGTGCACGCACGATCCGGTCAAACTCTGTAGATGGACTAGTTGTGGTATCTAGATAGTTACATGTTGATCACAGTTCATTTTCTTCCCACCTGGACTAGTATTTGCTTTATCACGTATGGTTTAGTCCAAAGTGAGGTGAATGTTGGGATCCTAAACTAATGATACTCCTAGAGACGATGGGGAACAATCTTAATTAAGCTAATGGTCAATGGAAAATGAAGTCTATGCTACCCTAAGTGTGATGGGCATCTGTCCTTAATCATCCATATGCATCTTGGACCTCGTGTACTACTTCTAGGATTACCAAGTGCACATTACTTGAGCACTCCTAGATACGCTACTAAGTTACCAAGTAGTTACACTTAAATGTTCATGATTAAGTCGTACTCATTTCGCGTTAATCAACAGGAAGTGTAAATTACAATAAAGGAAATATGAACTAAAAAGACAATGATAAATAATTAACAATTAACAATTAAAGTAATTAAAAGCTAAGTGAATGATACAATGATGGAATAATCTTGATCTTTATTGTTGATCATGTGCTTGTCCAAGTATGTCACACTTGAACAAAGGTTCTATACAATTACAATCATCACATTGCGGATATGCATTGGGAAAAGAACTGAAACTAACTAAAAATTGACAAAAAGACTCTACCTTAAGACTTACCAAATCCTCCCCTTCCTGTGCACTCGAATGTTGTATTTATAGGCCTACACAAGAATCATGATATCATGTATTCGATATCATTATCCAGGCTACGATATTGCGTACTCGATATCAAGGATCCGATATCGGGGCCTAACAAACCACTGTTCATCATACCCCTACGATTGAATAACAACTCGTCCTCGAGTCAGACAAAATGAGAACGAGTTCAATTGATTACACAATAGATAGCTATCAGATTATTAACTAACTAGGAATTACTCATGCCATAGTATGGATTGAATAAAAGAAAATTGGGACACAGACATAAAATTACAAAAGGTAGAATTTGTTGGAACTCATGTGGTTCTTGACAGTGGTGGCTCCTCCATGGGTCTCTTTCCCTTATCTTGTGCTTTAAGCTTTGGAAATGGATGTCTTTGAAGGAGTGCCTGAAGCTTTTCTTCTTTGGTCTAGGGATCTTGTGTTTTCTATGCTGATGCTCCAATGTTTGATGGAGTTGGCACCTCCCATGGGCACGGTAGTTGCGGGAACATCTGATTGGCCTTGACATACCAAGCCACAAACAACCGTCATTCCTCTTCATAGGCTCTAGCTTTGTCCTTTCATTCTTGGTAGTCTGTGAGCGGTCGAGCCAAATCCATCTTGACATCTTTTTGTCCTTGGTAGTTGGTCTTGACCACCTCTAATTCAGAATTCGCTACTTCTAATCTCTACAATGTTTTCTTGTGTTCAGCAAATTCTATTTCATATTTAGTGTAGGTGGTTGCTACCTACTCCTCCAATTTTGTTCTTGGGTGTCCTACTATCAACATGGCTAAGTTGGCATACTACAGGTTTGCCAACTCCATGTACTTTGTGAGATCTTGTATTTTTAGGTCCTGGTTTTTTAGTTTTGCTTGGTGGGAGAAGGCATAAGTATCTAATATGGCATGTCAATCAGCATTCTGAGAACTGAGAGTGTTAATATGGGCTTTGGCCATATGGATTTCTTTTTCAATCACTTATTTGTACATCCCCACCCGATCTTTGAAATTCTCCTTAAGCATCTCATGTTGCTTGGTCTCATTCTACCACATGCTTATTTCAATTACCGTCTTCTGGCGAATTATGTGTACCTCCTCCATTGAGAGGGTTCTATTTTTTTTGGCCAAACAATTTATATCCTGTTGACCCTTATTAATTATTCTTGCAATTGCTAAAAATTTTCCTCGAGAACATTCTTTTGTTTTTCAACTATGGTTAATTAGAGATTTTTGGCAACGAGGTGTTTATTTTCTTCTTGTGAGGCCTTGAGTGCTTTGGCATGTGCATACATTTGAGCTTGTGCCTTGGAAGCATCCCAATCAACCTTCTCGTTTTCCTCTACCACTTTTTTATTCTCTTTCAACAATTTAGTTAGTTGCTATGTCCAAAAGGATTCTAGCTAGTCTATAGGGATGAATTGGAATGAATCCCGCTGTGCAACTTGTAGGGTGATGAGCTTTTCTTGGAGTCTTTTTAACTCCTCCTCTACATGTTCAGCCTTGACCTCTACCATGACCAAATTTTCTTTTGTAGAGATGAGGTCTGATTGTATTGCTGTGACATCTTGAGGGATGTCAAACAAGGATTTCATCAGTTGTCCTATCTGTAGCAACTGATCTAGAACATCCTCATGATCTGCAGGAGTCATTGAGGGACCAGCCAAGGTTTGAGCATCGTGTGCTCCTATAAAATCTACCGATGGCACAATAGGAATATTAAATGATTATTTGATGTGGTCTGTGATGACTTCTATTTCTCCCACTACATCCTGGTGTTACATGACCACTACTGTGGTGCCTTCACCGATTTCTAATTGCACTTGAAAAGATGCAGTGTTTCCAAAGATCTGTTGTGATCAGTGTGATTTTCCTCCTCTTGTTTGGATGGACACCTTGCCCCATGCATGATCAATTGAGACTGTGGATTGTATGACATCATCAATGATCCTAAAGAGATTTTCTTCATCATGGTTTCCCTAATTGGTTGATTTAGCGATGGCCCTGAGATGGCTTATCGACGGTTGATAGTCCTGCGGTAGTGGTGGCAGTTGGTCTTGTTGGCATGTAGGTTGTGTGCTGGGCGCTTCCTATTTTTGATTGGGCCTTGTGTTTGGAAGTTGGCTAGACCCTATAGTTTTAGGTGTAGTGGGCCCCACTGTCTATTCTTGCTCAGGCTCAAGTGTCTCACCAGCACTTTTCCTTGGGGTTGGTAGCTTTAGTAATTCAATAAATAAGTCATTTTGAGCCTTTCTAGAGATGTCATTAATGTATCCCAGAATTCCAGCATGTTGACACAACTTCTTGATTAGGTAGGGAAAAGGCAATGTGAACTTCCTTGTCTTACGTTCTTCAAATCACCTTAAAATTTTTGTGAGATACAAATGGGGTAGGTTGGCATCAACGTTGCCCATTAAGATGGCACTTCCTCTAGCCGCACAGGTGAACATTCTATTCAATATTTTTGTTGGGAAAAGGTGATATGTGCCAATTTTTAAGTAGATCCTCTCTTCAAGTGTGAGCTCTCCATATGCTTTATCCTCTTTGCCATATGCCCTTTTTAACCATATCTTGCATGCATCTGCATCAGAGTGAGTGGACATGTGAGCAACCTTGGGCCCTGTATTCAAAAGATTCAACACTTACAAAATGGCCTTGGTAGAGACATCAATAGAAATCCACCAATATAAATGGTGGTGCCTTCTTCCTTGTTGTACCAAAATTGGTACATCTTCCCCAGGTACCAATCACCACTCTCAGAGAGAACAGGCCACAGTGGAGACCCTTTAAGTTGGTCTCTGATTGCCTCAGGGGAAAATTTAGTAAAAGTTCCAAAATTGAGTTCCACAATCATAACTGTTGACGTGGACCTTTCATGAATTGTCTGAACACATTTCAGAGACAACGTGAGATGTTGTCCTTGTTCTAGTGCCATGCTATCTCCACTTTTGGCATGCCCTGATTGTGCAGTAATAAGAGGTTCTTGATGAATGCTAAATGATTGTGCCTCTTGCTCTACATGTTCTTCGAGAGGCGCTTAGCCTTTGCCTCTTCTTGGTCGTTTGGATGCACCTTGAGAGGGTCCTCCTTGTTATTATATTTTAGGGGCCATGTACAATCACATGGGACCGATTATCAGTAAGGCTATTTACAAAATTAGATTAATACTTTACTCCTTGCTTGTAATAGATTCATTTCTTTCTTAGTGTGATTCAGAGTTAGAGATTTTTATGAAAATTCCCCTAAAAGTTTGATATTGGGCCCAATTTTGATTAGGTGACTCCAAAAAAAATAATTTTCATGGTCTGGATGAAGAAATAAAATTAATTTGGCAAACATTTTTAGCATTTTTAAGCTCACTTACCCTTAATAATATCCTTCGGGCAATGCCAAATTTCAAAAAAACTACATGCGACTTGAAGCATACCCTTCCCCCACGACTAAGTTAAGTGCTCCATGTTTAAGCAAGTTCAATTAGAACGAGAATCAGAGCATTAATGAGCAAGTTGTTGATGTTTGAATGATAGGTGTGCAAGCTAAAAAATTTGTGGAAGAAAATTTCAACAACTCCCCTCACATGAATAATGAAAAATGATGTTGATGTGCNNNGGGTTCCATATATATAGTTTTTATAGATGTGATATCACGTACCTGCTAACGTGGACCCAATATCGCATTGGACTTGATATCGGGTCCCTGATATTGCGTCCCTTCTAAAACAGGGTACTTGGAAAAATTGATAATTTTTCGAACTTCCAAGGCTAAAAATGAAGGATTTAAGGTTAATTTGAAAGATCTAGGGTAACATTGAAGAGACCAAAAGGCACCAGAAGTGTAATGAACTAGAATTTTACAATGAAGTTTGTGAATAGGATGAGGAAAAAGGACATGTAGTGGTGCATAAGAACATTTGAATTAAAATGATGATAAAGGAAAGGATAACTTTAGTAATGTAGTACTTGAAGGGTATAAGATGATGTGATGATGTGCAATGAGTGCAAATTACAAAAGCTACGCAAGTGAATCCTCCCCAAAGCAAGTTCCTACCTATCATGCCCTTACGTAACTACACCTAAAAATGTCTGTAGGTACTAAAAAGGTGAAATGCAATCCACACTAGTTCCACAAAACACACACATGTAGATACCACCATGATGAGGTATGAATTCTATGCTACACAAGACACAAGTCACAAATAGATGAACAATAAGATGAGATGAATTGTAGAAAGGATTGCAGAGATCGGGACATGAGGTAATTGACCATGGACACAATGAATCCTGAGTGTAGGGCATGATTAATGTGTCATTAGCTTGTTGCTTCAAGATCAAGACCAAGTCCATGCCTCTGATCAGTGACATTGCATTATTTCATCCAATGATGAAAAACCATAAGAGCACCATGATAGCAAGGTGTACGATCACTTCGCATTTTGTCCAAGGGAGGAGTGATTTGGAATTTCTTTGTGACATGTTCTTCTTTGGTCTTTTCTTTGATGGTTTCTTTTCTTTTCTTCTTTTATTCTTCTAGCCACTTTGACACTTTATCCTTTCCAATAGTGAATTGGAAAAGCTGCCAACCTTTAGGCATGGGTGCATGTCTTTCCAGTGAGACCCCTAGAACAACATTGAGTTTCTTTATTGAGTGCCTTTATTACTTTCACTCCCATTTTTCGTTAGATCTACAAGGATCTTAGTACATCCAGGCTACATAATAGCACTGACAGATGTCACCAAAGAGAATCCACAAGTCCCCTTGATGTCACACCCTAGCCATTCCCTCTTAGTGCATCATTTTTTGCTCTAGGCATAATGAGCACAAAATTACTTTAAGTTTTAATGATGACAAGAATATCATCGTAGCCAAAGTAGAACCTCTTATTAATAGAATGGGTGGGTGGATGTTGTGGGCTCACTATCCAAATAATTAGTCACCTAAGACTTGATAGCATAGAAAAACACCTCAATCGACAAGTCACATGAGTATTTTATTCACCAATGAGATTACCCGTAAAAAGATAAAACGACAAATTGGAAATGAAAAACTGAAAAACAAAAAATTGTAAAATCAAAGAAAAGGAAAAACATTTATTAATTCTGCTTGTTAGAATGGAGGATATGCCCCATAACTAAAAATTTGAGCATGGCTAGAATTAATAAATGGAAAATGTAGATCCATGCATGTTGGAAATAGTGGAGTCTGGTCATATTGAAACCATTGGGTGTCTTTTGATGTGGTGGCTGGAATGTACCCAACTTGGGGTTCACACACTTGATTAAAGTTGGCATAGTGGGGCAATTTATAAGATGTGGTCATGTGATAAGGAGTTGATCCACTATGGCACCCATGACCATAAGATGGTATGCAAGGATCAATATGTCTCCCTATGTGGTTATATTCATTGGGCCGCATGGTTGTTGAAGTGTTGATTGGTGGCCCTAATAAGGTAATAGGTGGCATTGAGTTCCAGGGAGAAGATGCATCACAATGCTAGACTTGTGCTGAGTTGGTGGATGCAGTGGTTTCAGAACCGTGTTGTCTCTTTCTATGGTCATGCCTAAAGAAAGGACACTTTTGATGTTGTGGAGGACCTCCACTGTTGTTGATAGTATTAACACAAGTAATGTTCATGGGTTGATGCTGTGGTGAAAAACCTTTTGGCACAATTGGTGGTGATGTAGAAGGAGGTGAATGATGAGAATATTGAGGGCAAGGAGAAGTGCAAGGAACATGAGGTGGTGATCTTGTTGGAGATGGCATGGGTTGATAGTACTTAGGAGAATGATATGATGTGATGAAATAGAGGATGTTGACATAGTTGGGAAAACAGGATGTTAAACATAATAAGCGCTTGGGTTCGGATGGTATGAAGGGTGTGACTAGTTTGATAATGGCCTCCCCCTCGACTAGTGTTTTTGCCATTGTAGTTGAACCTAGTATTTTTGTATGAAATATGGATGTAACATTCCTTCCCAATGCTCATGTAAATGTGACAAGATTGGGCATTGGCCTTTGGGGTGACCGTACAAGCAAATGTCACATTGATACAGGTGATTTGTAGTTGAGTTCTTATCCTTATTTTTTGACCCTTCTTTTTGATTATTGTGTGGTGTCCTGTCCCGTTTCTTGGTTTGGTATGGTTCCACCTCTAATAATGTTGGCATATTCTCTGCATTTTTCATGTACCCATTCCATCATCTTATTGATCTTTGCCTCAATTTCATCTAGTGATTGTAGTATTGGCAAGATGGAGATTCCACCTCCTTGGGGTGAGTTGATTTCTCCTCTTCATGATCATGGACCTTTACTATTTTGAGATTTTGGTCTTGTTGAGATCTTTCAACATTCTCCCATTTAACTATTTCTCCTTCCTCTTTTGTTATCCACTTAATAAGCTCTTGGAATTGGTGGGTTCATAGTTCATATAGTTGACCTGGGGCATACATCCCTAAGGTCTTCCTTGTTTCATTACAAAGCCCATCCATGATGTGATACATTAGCCTCTCCTCAGAGAACCCATGGCTTGGGCATTTTTTTAATAATGAAAAATATCTTTCTAAGGCCATTTCTAAGGGTTCATGTTGCCCTTGTTTTCACTCTTGGATTTGTCTCCTCAAGGTTGACATTCTTGCATAGGTTTGATATCTTTCATTGAAGAGTTCTACCATTGTCGGCCAACATTGACTTGATTTTGACTTTAAAGACCTATACCATACTTTTACTTGGCCAAAAAGTGTCATAAGAAAGAGCTTAAGTCTTTTTCATCCATTATCAATGTTGTTCCATGCACAGGCATTGTAGAAGTGTTGTAAATGATGCTACGAATCTAAATCATAGCCTCCTGAAAACTTGGGAAAGTTATTTAAGTCAAGCCTAGGTAGATGGCTTTCCTTGTAATGCCTATGGGATATTTGAACAGCCTCTTGTATATGCATTAGGCTCTTAGTGTCCAGAAGGGGTTCATCATCACTAGGTAGGTTATAAATTTGTGAGTTGGGACGATGTTGTTTTCGTTCATGTTGGCATTCTTGACTTTGCTTGTGGGCTCAATTTTTATTTCTATGCTAACCCCTTGAGAGATGGTCATTCATGGCACAACCTAACATTGAAGGAGTAGAGGAAGAGAAAGAGCTAGAAGACTTGTCATGAATTTTGTAAGTCTCCCAATCATCCCTGGATAAATTCTTGGCCTACGGGCCCCCTTGTTCTATGGGATGTCCCATCCTCACTAGCAGTGTCAGAGTTAGATGACAAGAGTCCTTGAGTATAGTTGGGGTGTTCATGAGCATAGGACACCCTTGCATAATATTGGGTGCTCAAAACTTCATCTTCATCATAATATATTTTGTTGGTTCTCCAATGAATTACCTCGCTAGTTGTTACATTATCATAGTCTTGTGAGATAGACATTGTTGTGAATTGTGTGTGACTTGCAATTACTTTCTAAAAGATATGTCATCAAGGCTTCGTTACAACAATCTTGGATGATGTAACTAATCTAAATAACTAGCACAGTCCCCAGCAATAGTGCCAATGATGAGTGGCTAGGTACCCCTACACTCAACCATACGAATACAAGCGTGCATGCATGATCCGGTCAAACTCTGTAGACGGACTAGTTGTGGTATCTAGATAGTTACACGTTGATCACAGTTCATTTTCTTCCCACCTGGACTAGTATTTGCTTTATCACATATGGTTTAGTCCAAAGTGAGGTGAATGTTGGGATCCTAAACTAATGCTACTCCTAGAGACGATGGGGAACAATCTTAATTAAGCTAATGGACAATGGAAAATGAAATCTATGCTACCCTAAGTGTAATGAGCATTCTTCTTTAATCATCTATATGCATCTTGGACCTCATGTACTACTTCTAGGATTACCAAGTGCACATTACTTGAGCACTCCTAGATACGCTACTAGGTTACCTTACACTTAAATGTTCATGATTAAGTTGTACTCATTCGGTGTTAATCAACAAGAAGTGTAAATGACAATACAAGAAATATGAACTAAAAAGACAATGATAAATAATTAAAAATTAATAATTAAAGTAATTAAAAGCTAAGTGAATGCGGCAATGATGGAGTAATCTCAATCTTTATTGTCGATCATGTGCGTGTCGAAGTACATCACCCTC
Organism: Gnetum montanum; assembly: GCA_015680685.1. Taxonomy (NCBI): domain Eukaryota; kingdom Viridiplantae; phylum Streptophyta; class Gnetopsida; order Gnetales; family Gnetaceae; genus Gnetum; species Gnetum montanum. The sequence continues at coordinate 26,067 of MNCI01030541.1, read as the reverse complement.
GAACAAAGGTTCCGTATAATTACAATCAACACACTGCGGGCATGCACTAGGGAAAGAACTGAAACTAACTGAAAACTGACAAAAAGAATCTACCCTTAGACTTACCAACTCCTCCCCTTCTTGTGCATCTAAATCTTGTATTTATAGGGCTACATAGGAATCACGATATAGTGTATTTGATATCATTATCTAGGTTGCGATATCGCATACCCGATATCGAGGATCCGATATTGGGGCTTGGTAAACCATGGTTCATCACTATTAAAGAATGTTGCTTGATCATTATTCTAAGAAAGTTAGTAAAAGAAAGGCTAAAAAAGATATAAGGAAAAACGTTTGAAGATGATTTGAAGAATCTAGCTCTTCAGAAAGATGCATGATTAAAGAGAACTCATGTAGTTGAGTCCATTTTGTTAGAATAAGGCTAAGTTAATGATGATAAAGAACATCTATATATGATCTTCATTGACTTAGAAAAAAACATATGAAAGAGTGATTAAAAATATTATATAATAGGACTCATAGAGGAAAAACATTCTTGAAAACTATATTAATGGAATTTAAGATATATACGAAGGAGCTACTACTAGAATTAGAACAGTTTATGGAATGACATTTGATTTTTTAGTCATAAGAAGTTTGCATTAGAGGTCTACACTTAGCCTACACTTATTTACTATATTATAGATGAACTAACAAAGGAAATACATGTTGAAATCCCTTAGTGTATGCTATTTGTAGATATTATGTTGGTGGATATAACTTGAGAAGATATTACTTCTAAAATAGAAAAGTGGATACATATTCTAGAATTAAAAAATTGAAAAATTAGTAGAACTAAAATAGAATATATGAAATGAAATTTCAATAAAAGCATAAATAATAGTGAAATAAAATGTCTAATAATTCCAAACCAATAAGTCCTTTATCATAAATAGTTCCACCATATCAATGCTTTAATTAGATGGTGAAATCCATAAAGTTATAAAAAATAGGATTAAAGCATGATGGTCAAAATAAAGATAAGCCAATGGTGTTTTATGTAATAAAATAATCTTAAGAAATTTAAAGGAAAAGTTCTTGAGAAATTCCATGTTTTCATTTATTAAAGCCTAAAAAATGAGGAAGGTTTCTTAGTTTTCTTAAGCATGTGTATAAATTCCACTTGTGTTGATGGACACAAGATAAGCATAAGGAGGTGGAAAGTTGTTTTGAATCAGAATAGGATGCAAGAGAAGTGAATTTGGAAGAGTCAAGACTCTTTCATTTTAGCCTTGGATGCAAGATGAACAACCACATCTAAGTGTAAATGGCATAATCTATGTTAAATGAGTTTAGTACTTAGATTTTTACCTAAGGTAAACATTCCATTTGAGGGGTGGATTTTCCAAGTTGGGACATTTAAACTATGTTGGGATGTCTAGGTGGAATGCATCTTAGTTTTCGAATGGACATCCATCCTTTCTTGGGTTTTCCCATCAAAACTAAGATTAGTTGTAGAGTGGACATCTAGGACATGAATGAAACATCCTAGGTAGTCATTGAATAGAAAATTAAAATGTTATTTGAGTTGATTTGTACACTAAAGTTTAACTTGAAGTTGGAAGAAAAGTTTAACAAATGCTTTAATACAAAAGATTTTTGTCCTATTCATTTCCAAATAATGTTTGGTAAATTCTTGATACATGACTATATGAAAGCCTACCTTTTATGCACATTCTTATTGAAGTTGAATTATGACTAAATCAATTTTTTTGGAAGGCTAGAACATAGCTAGACATCATCTCTTCTAGGATTTGGAACACTATTTGTTTGATTATTTCATTTCAATGTATTGCATTTCTTATTCCTAAAATCTATCATTCTATCATTGTGCCTTAGTTTCATGAGAAAATTATATAGATATGATCTATAGATCATCATCCAACATGTATATTTTCATTATCCATTTTGCTAGGAGGTGCTTAGATTTTCTTTGAGGTACAGTTTCTATTTTGTATTGTTTGCTTAAAGGTTTATGTTGGTAGATTTTATGGGATTGTCAAGTGTTTCTGATTTTGTCTTGAGGGATTTTGGAATGTCTTGCAAAATCACCATTTATTCTTGAATTTACAAGGTTCTTGGAAATCTTGTAGGATACTAGGCTTAGAGACTCTATTTACCCTACATGTAGTATGTAGGATTTAAGGATCTACCATTGTAGTGTCCTCTTCTCTTGCTTATTACTAGTAATATAATAGTAGTGATCTTTATCATGTACATCATTAAGTATGTTCATTATATATTTTTTAAAAATTTCTTAGTAGTTATTTTTAGAACTCACTCAATCCCTCCTATTGAGTTCATTAATTCATAAGTGGTATCAGAGCTTAATAATCATTTTTGAATTGATAACTTGGAATAATGAAAGGGCATGGGATTTCACTTGCAAAACCATATTTCTTTAATGTTACTAAGTTTGTCTTATAAAAGGGACACATGCAAACATGCTTAGGATTGTTCAAGTTTGATGTTTTGGCTCATGAGATTTTATACGTTAACTACTCCATTTGCTCTTAACCAAGTTCATTGCTATACTACATTTAGTTTATGTGGAGAAGGTGTGGTTGAGTGTGATTGAAGAATATACATAATTAGAAAAGGCAAGAGAAATATGGGATGATGATGATGATGATGATAAGCAGATATTTATAAATGATTTGAACATAAGGAATGCCATGCCACAACCCTCATCTAGAAGGAATGTAATTGAGCTAGTCATTACAAAATTGTCAAGGAAGTATGAGACACCTTGAAGAAAACTTATGAGAAAATAAAGGTTTTAAAATAGTTAAAAATATTCCTATGATTGAGCTAATTTGAGAACCTTAAGATGTGGAAAGAGGAGAAAATCCTCCAAGACTTTAACTAGGTATGTGATTTGGTAAGCTTAATAAGAGGGATTAGTTAAGATCTTCTAAGAAGAAAAATTATTTATAAGATTATTAGAATGCTAAATATTAAATATAAGATGAAGACCTTGGTTATGGAAGAAGTAAGAAATTTTGACACTTTAAAGTTTAAAGAACTTCAATGTGATCTTATGGCTTATGAGATGACTCTCTTGGAAGAAGATGTCTTAAAAGATGAATCCATTGAGTTGATTGCAAGTGTCGACTAGACATGTAAGAAAAGAAAAAAGACACTTCAATTTCAAATGTCATTATATAGTGGAGAGGATATTGATTTTGGTCCTCTCACTAGGAAGGTAAGTAGGTTACTTGTCAACCATCTTGAGGAGGAAGAAGAAGGACCAGAAGGAAGATCATCAAAAGATAAGTATGCATGTAAAGAATTTAAACCTCTTATAAAATTGATATATTGAGTATTATTTGTTAGGTTTATGGTGGATGAGGACATCTTACCTTAGAATTTCCTAGTGAGAAAAGAATATAGGAGGAGGAAAAGATGAGAGAAAAGGAAAAATCCTTGGTAAGAAAATGAAACTATAAGGAATTAAGTGAAGAGGAGCTTAAGGATGAAGATCCATCAAAATCTCATTTTTCTTGCATGACAATCACTTAAATTTCTCCAACTTGTAAAGAAGAGGAGGATGATCCAAGTGATGATAAAAAAGTCAACATCATTGACGAAAGGCAAGAATACTTTAAAGAAAATATTTTAAAATTACAACTAGTTTTTTTAAAGTTAAGAAACATGATGCATCATCCTAAGTTAGAGTTTGAGAATGAGAGAAAATCATGCCTACCTTTAGTAAGTGAGATAATGGTTCTTAATGCTAAGATTGGCAAAATGACTACTTTTAATGAGACCTTGAATTTGAAAAAAAGAAGGAAATATGAGCATAAGAAGTTTTATTAATCGAATATTAATGCTTAATTTTGAGAAAAAATATTTTAAGAAAGGAAACAAGGAGTTGTAGTAAAAGGTACAAAGAAAAAAATACGTTACTAAGTATTTTTATTTTGGGAAGACTTTCTTAGATCATATGCTTGATTAAAGTAGAAATCCTTATGAAAAGGGTGGACTCAGCCAAAAACCTACTTCTTCAGACCACATTGATAATTCAAGGCCAAGTGAAGCTCATCAACATATGTTTAATCATTCATATGCTCTTAAATTTTTAAGATCCATAGTTTGCTTTCATTATCATAGAATTGGTTACATTATGATCTTTTTTCCAAATACAAATGCATAAGTTTTGGATGCTTCTCACTTGATTAATTATGAAAACTAGAAAAAAAGTAACATATAGGAAAGAATTATAAAAATATGGGTACCTAAGGAAATTACTTGAAAGCAAGGGAAGAAAGAAAAAATAATTTTACTAGTTGGGAGATAGAGACCGAAAAGGAATTAACTCATCATCCACTACTACTATACCATCTCAAGGTTGGAACCATTTCTAACAAGGCAAGTATAGATATTATTAATCTATTTAGTTTTGGATAGATAGGATTTTTGTTATTTTCTTTTTATTTTTTCTCTTTGTACTTTCTAAGATTAATTTTTTGAACATTTTTGAGATGTTTTTTCTAAACATGTCTTAGAAACTTAAACAAGAGCTTCAGTGGAATGTCCACACTTACCTAGAACATCCATCCTTAAGTTTTGGTCCCTGTGACTAGGACATAAACACTTAGATGGAATATTGTAGATAGGGTTCTTGGGACATCCCAACTACATAAGATACAAATAATAAAAATGAATATTTTTCTAGGGTGCGAGCATAAAAATTTTCGAGCATCATCATTTTGATCATTTCATATGTAATCTTCACATTTAGAAAAAGAACAATGTAAAAGAGAAGTAAGGAGAAGAGGAGAAGCTAGAGAAAGAATGATGATAAAGATAAAAGAGAATACAAAGTAGTGTTAGTGTGACATCCCATTCTCGAATGTCATGGTAAACATCAAACATATATTATATTAGACATTAGATGTTAGAAGATAATGTGGCAACATCAAATATGCATAACATTTACATTAAGCATAAAGAAAATAACAGTGAAAAGTAAAAAGAAAAAAATAATGCTTTATTGATATGGAATAGTGTATATGGATCATGATCTATTAGTATTCCTTGGTGTTTTTCTCCTTAGGCATCTATCGCTTAGAGGCTATCTAGCACTGCCACCATGGTTAGGCCTATCATTAGATAGAAGGGATGGCTAGTCCTTATCTTGTTCCACTTCACTTGACCCTTTTTACTCATCTTTACCGACTCCATACCTTCATGCTGATACAACCTCTAATGCTTGAGTATAAATACCTTAGGTCAAACCCTCAAAGATTACCTCAAAATACATGTCCATTATTACAATGCGTACTTTCAGGTCTTAATTACAACTTGTACTTTTAGGTCTTATTATAATAATCACAATATTAGCTATGTAGTAGCACCATTTGTGAATGGGGACATTATAGTTAGGCTAGTAGATCTACCAAAGAGAAGGGTGTGATAGTAGAGAGCTTCATGACATAGTAGAAAAGATGAAAGTACAAATCCTTCTTTAGATTTGAAGTATCTATGCCAAGGTATGAGTTCAACTAGAATGTATTTATTACTATTAAAAGGATTTTTGACTCTAAATTATAGAGAAAATAACATATTCAAGGATAATTTGATGATGTAGGATTATTATTTCTTCTTAGTCTTTTGGTTTCTGTACTTAAGAATTTTGTTCAAAAGTTCTTTTGGAATATCTATAATATTACACTAATAGTAGGATATTATCGATGCTTGTGAGTGGAATTGTGCTTCCTATTATTCCTAACATGATTAATTAGCACCTAGGATTTGATGATTTTGGTAAACATCATATATGGATAAATTATCTTGGTGATATTTTCTCTAATAATGTGCTAGCTATGTCGAAGATAGATTTTTTTTCAGCAGTTATTTGATAATGCCAAACTTGTTTTAGAAAAGAAGCAAGTCTAAAGGGTTAACATGATTGCAGATGTCTCCATACTCTCTATTAACATCTACTATAATGTTGTAGTAAACTATGAAATCTATGATCATTTAGTTCCACAACCATCTATGATGTTATAATGCATGTTAGTTGGATTCACATTAATAAATATCACTCTTAATGCTAGTTCATTTTTTAGCTAAGTCGTGTACATTTGTAGGTAACCATAACATGTAATGTTCATGGTACATAATTGTCATGGTTGACATAATATGTTGATGAATTTATTATAAATATTTAATTATTTGGTTATTTTTAATCTAAATTATGTTATGAAGAGTCAATTCTTTGAATTTGCACTTGTGTTGCTTTACTAATCTTTTGATATAATAAGTACCAAAATATTCCAACCCTAGCATTAATGATTACATCATTCATATCCTTGGAAAAATATCTTTGGGTTTTGATCTTTGTTTTGTTCCATAGTTCTTACTACCAAAAATATTCTATTCATGATTTACACTTTTTATTATTTCTTACATTATATTAGAGGAGATTGATTTGTGGGGGCAAGAATTTAACTTGACTCCTAAGAAGAAGAAAACCACATCAACTTCTTGTATTGTTGTTGAACTAGAAAGTGTTAAGACTAGTAGATCAGAATTGCCAATGATAAGACCTAAAGCTTGTGCACCTCCAAGAGTCAAGCTCTTATAGTGATAAACTTCAATGTCTAGAAGATTTAGATGAGGGGTCTATTAAGTGAAAATAATCTATGAGACTATATTATTGTAACTATAGTTGTAGATGACAATATCCATATGAAACACATGTAAATATGTATAACACCTTGGAATAGAGATGATTTATGTGCATATGCTTTGGAATGTGTCTTACTTGAGCCTTACTTGCATCTTTGTGTGTGTGTGTGTGTGTAAAACCCTTTGTTGTTATAATTCGTATATGTGTGTGTTATTTGAATGGTTAATCATGATTCTCACATGCTAGATAGATGTATTTTGATTTAGTATGATTATGAAAATGTATCAAAATATGCACTAACCTCTTTTACCTTATGAGATAGGGGTTAGAAGTTATTCATTAGAGTACATGGGCATATTGTTAGGTATGTTTAACATGATAAGATGTTTATGTGTCTTGATTCTATTGACATGAAAGTATTTTTCTCGTCTAGATAATTTCATAGGTTTATATGTTTAATCATTTGGGTTCTTGGATTATGAGCTATCATTGAATTAAAATTTTTGATCATGTAAGATAAGTTGTATAATATTAAATTATAGCACTTGTTAGGGCTAGAATTAATGTCTATTAGTCTCACACTTCTCATAATTAGTTTTTTGACTTTTGGTAGCTAAGTGCAAGTGGGCTATGAGTTGAAAAAATTTGTAGGCTAGGGATTGTGATCTTATGTAAGCCAAAAAAATCTTGTCAATTGTAATAAAGATCTAGAAGTAGACCTATGGGCCCCAAGGATATCTAAAAATTTTCATGGAGACTTGTACAAGCCAACATCTTAGTGTCGAGTATAAAAGTTTTGAAATGTTAAGGAATTGTTAGATTGTAGTTGAGCTACCAATCATAAATTTTGCAGTCTGAGACTTATGATATTATTGCAATATGTAATTATTAGAAACTTGGAATTGTATTCACAACATACTATAGGAAATTATTAGAATAAAACCATGAAATTTACTAATGCGAGTTGTAGCCAGCTCACAACCCAATTTTGACTATTGAATTTTGAATGGTGTGACCATTTCTCCTAATTAGGAGTCACTGTGATTTATAGTGGCTCATAGTTACTAGTCTATGGATGGTATAAAATTAGATAATTTATTGTGAGTGATTGTGAGTTGTAGTGACTTGTAGACACTACAAAAGATAAGTGATTTAATTTGGAGCATAGGAAAAGAGCTAAGAAATCTAAAAAAGAAAAAAGAAGGAAGACATGCGAGAAAGAAAAATTAAGAATAAAAGAATAAAAAAAGATTTTAGAAAGAATTAAGTATTGAATTTTATGAATTCCATTATTATATTATGTGAATTGTTAGCATTAAAGAGCTCTTTTATTCTTGAGTTTCAATTCAATGTTGGTGACTCAATTATATCTTTCTTACTATAATCTAAGCTTTATACTATTCTATAATCTTAGGTTGATTGCATGATGGTATCACCTTGCTACACATCATAAAATCACCTTACATTTCGACACTATTGCAATACGTATGGATTATGATAAGAAAATAAGACAAGAATTTTTTATTTTAGGTACTCTTTTCACTAGTTATGATTGAATTGTTGTTGAATTTGGATTTCAGTATTGTTCTTTACTTTGGATTTTAGTACTATTAATTAGATTTGGAATTGCAAAAAAATTATTTTTGTTTATTTTCTTTGGATGATTTTTAATTTTAGTATTTTAGTTTTAGTTTTTAATTTCTATTTTTTTTGTACTCTAATATCAAATTATAGTGGTAATTTATGAGGATAAGAGATTTGGAGTTATTGTATGGTTTGGGAAAGAGACAGTTCTAAGAGGTTGGTTTAGGATAATTTTCCATTAATATTTGGACCAAAGAAATGACCAAAGAAGCAACAAGAGATGTATAGAAGAAGTGAATCTTCTCAGTCCCCTTTGTGTGATACTACTACTTCTTCTTTTTTAAAATTCAATTTTTCCATGAGATGCTAACAAAACTCTCTATATTAAGGAATGTCACTAATTTTTGGGATGCTTATTGAACCCCTAACACAATTTAGTTTTGTTAGTTGTACTTCAGCACTTGTAACCCTTGTTGGTCTAGGAGAAATGATTATTACACCTCATGAGGCTATTCACAATTACTATAATATTTCTATTTCTATTGCCTCACAAGGAACCCAATTTTTTAGCAAATTCTCCATCATCAACATAGCCAAATTAGTCCAATATGATGTTCGAAATGCATATTACTGTAGGTTTGGATCTACAATGGAGAATTCTTCAACATCTGAAATGGTGGAGGCAATGACATCAATAATAGGTACACTTTCTAATGGTATGTCTACAAAACCTCTTGTAAGTGCAATTTCATTATCCCAAAGTCATATTTCTAGTTAGTAAGTTAATGCTTTGTATATGCAAATGCACCTGATCATCCATATTTAGTTTTTACATAAAATCAAGCATATGGATAGCATTTACAATAGGTGTATCAAGCTATGAATAATGTGGTGTCACAAATTGCATAATAAAATTGGACATTTATATATCAAGTACAAAATTTATACCATATAGATTCCCTCCTAACCCAACCACTTTTGTGCAAAGATCTTTGTCTTAATATACCCAACAACCCACAATTCCTTAATTTTATTAGATATATTATATAATGCATCAAATTACTAAGCCTATAATTTCACAATTACCTTCTACTTTGGCTTAACTGAATATATCACAAAATCCTATTTTACAGTAGGCTATCACTCAACCAACTTCCTGTATGCAAGTTTTTTAGCTGATTAATACTACCACTAATGCCTTCATAAATAATTTATTGATGTAAAATCTACGACAAGCTATGATGAATTTCCAAGCTATTACAAATATTCAAAATATTTCTTAGTCATTACCACATCATTTGATTTCATTAGTAAATCAACTACAATAATCTTTTCAATTCTAAAATATGGTCTCATACTCACATATGCCAAACCAAATTGCTTTGAGGGACTTAATAAGGAGGAAATTAATAGCCACTCTTTCACCCTTATTATTATCCCCTAGAGTGGATGTTAAAATTAAGAATTTATAAACTTTCCTTTACTATTTTAGCATTGATGAGGAAGATCCTTACAATCACATCCAAGCTTATGAGCCCTTGATCATCACTTGTGGTAATAATATTGGTGATAGAACTAAAATGATTGTTTTCCATTAATTTCAAGGATAGAGCTTTTTCTTGGTTTAGAATCTTACAACCTTACTCAATCCTATCTTGGAATCAATTCAAGGACGAGTTTTTAAAAAGGTTTTTATCCTCTATTAGGATCCATTTATATAAGAAATAACTCTTAGGTTTTTAACAAAAAGATAATGAAATCTATGAATAGGCTTGGGAAATATTTAACAACGTGAAGGTAAGTAATCCATACCATGGTTTTTGAGAATGTCAACTTCTTGGATTTTTCTTAGATGATCTCACACTTACTGCTAGGCAAAGTGGAGTAGATTCACTCCAACAGAAAATCATCTTCAACACACTAAATCTAGATGTTATGAAAAGATAATTAATTCTTTGGAAAATAAGAAAACTAAATATCTTTAATTATTGAAAGTGGATATTATAGTAGGATTCATCAACCCACAATCATATAAGACCCACAACACTAAAATGATGCTATAAAGCATAAGGATCTACAACCACACAATGGTAGTTTTTAATGCAAGACACAACCAATAGAGAGCCTCTCCTAGAACCTGAGATTGAGATTTCAACTCATAAGACACAAGAGACACTAGGAAAAAATTCAAAATTGACCAAGAGCTACATACATTCTTATGCACTCTTTCTCATGTGCTTTCATGATATCCCATTCACATCTCTTCATGGTTTAGGCATCAAACACCCTAATATTTATTAACCAAGTAAGAAAAAAACCCTAAGAAACCTTCCTCAAGTTCAACTTAAAGATCTTCTACTATTTCCACCCTTTTCTTCCATGTTTTAGCTATTTTCAAACTTGGAATGGTAATTTTAGAAGTTTTCCTGGCTATACAGGTCATCTGCAATCAAAATAAAACTTTTAGGAGAGATTTCTCTTGAGTTTGAGAGATGTATTCTCCTCATTGAGATGCCTCATCTAAGACATCCTAGTAGTTTGGTTGACGTCTCCAATATGGAGAGACATCTCCTATCAAATGTGAGATGTCTCCTTGGAAGACTTAGCTCTGAGTAGAGATGTATCCTACATGTTCTAAACATCTCATGTGAAGTCCCAACTCTCAAACAAGATGTTTTTTTAACCTCTAATACATATTCACAGAGCCCAAAACTTACAAGAACCACACATAGGGAATAGAACAAGGGGATTAGAAGAGGTGTTTCTCCACCACAAAGTGTTCATTTTTCTTGTGAGGGATCCATCCTTTAAAAAACTATAATGATGCTTTCAATGCCTTGGAACAAATTATGGATTAGAGCAAGACAAGCCATTTTAATGTGAAATTAAATTTGGTTGAGAAATTGTTGTTATAGAATGTATAACAACAATTTCCAACAACATGCTTAAGTATAATTAGTAAGAGCTATGGATGGTATTCATAATACAAAGTAAGCTCTAGCTTCACTTATGAAATTTTCTTATGCTTCTGTACTATGTGATGAAATTGATCATACCACGCATGATTGTCCCATCCTACATTTTATTAAAGAACAAGTTAATGTTGTTCATCAAAATCAACAATTTCATGGTGGTTTTTAGCATAGAAATTAGGAACCATGTTCATCTAATCCATATCCTCAATGTTGTCTTAGTTTTAACATAGCTTGGTATCCTAACTTGAATTATGAGTTTCAATAATAAGTGTTGCTACAAAATGGGAATTTTCAATAACATATAGCTTAAGAAAAATAATACTTTGATTAAATTGATCCATGCATTGTAGCCAAAGGATTCACTTTGAGCCCACACCAAAAAGAATCCAAAACATCATGGGAGGCATGAGGTGAATGCTATACATTGTCATGATATGGAGGATTACATGGTGATTACAAGGAGCAGATGATCTACCAATGACTAGAGCAATGAGTAATCTAAAGCTATTGTTTTTTAAAAAAAGAAACTTGAGGAGGAATAAATAAGGATTTTTGTAAGGGAGCTTTCTATAGAGGAAGAGCCCTTATCAAAGATCCATGTTAACAAAGAATCAACTCTTTTGACTTCAAAAGCATCATTTGCTCATAGGTTGGAGGAGGGCACTAATATTTTAGATTATACAAAACTTTAAGATTTATCTAAAGATGTTTATCTTAATGTCCCTTTGTTTATAGCTATTGAGGACATACCTTAATATGCTAAATATTTGAAGGAGTTTTGTTCTAGTAAAAAGAAAATTAAAATTCTAGAACATGTAAAGTTAACTAAAAATATCAGTAATATTTTAAAATTTAGAATGCCTTAAAAAGCTAGAGACGTTGATAGTCCAACTATAGAATGCATGATTAAATATAGGAAAGTCCATCATGCTCTTATAGATTTGGATGCAAACATTAATATTATGCCATATCAAGTTTATGAGTCATTATGGTATGATCATATTAAACCTAAAAACATAACAATTTTCTTGGCTTATGGATCCACAATATACCTTAAAGGCATAGTAGATAACATCCTAGTTCAAGTTGATAAAGCTTTACATTTGATTTTATATTTTTAGATTATTATACTTAGTCCATGAAAAATTTTTATCCATTAATTCTTTGAAAAATGATACTGGTTACAATGGATGTTGTGATGTTTGTTGAAATAAGGCTCATGATCTTAAATTTTTCTAACATAAATTTTCAATCCATCTCTACAATTTGGATAATCAATATTAGGTTAAGGAATTAAATATAATTAGTTAATGTACAATTGATAATTTTTCATTTGAGATTTATGATAGGAAATAAGCAATTCAAGTGTTGACATTGGAATAATTTCTTGATACAACTTTGAAGCTTAAATGAGAGTTATTATGTGTCCAAATAAAATATGTGTTGGATGGTAAGAGTATGCTAGAAAAAGAGGTTTGTGTATCTAAAATAAAATATAAATTTTCAAATTTAGAATTGTAAGAGTTACCTCTTGCTGAGTGAAACACCACAAAATTCAGAGCTTAGTACTATTCTGACACCAAGCAGGTCCTTGCGACCCACAAACGACGCCAGTTGCATGAGATTTCACACACGCGGCAACCTTGAGGATCACGACACTTGATTTTTACTAAGTGTATTTTGTCAGCGTATATGCCCAAGTTCGCATTAACAGCGTATATGCCCAGCGTATACGCCCAGCACTACAGCGTAAACGCCCGACTTCCCGGCGTACATGCCCAGGTACTGTAGATGCACACGCTCGACGACAAGATCTCCAATGACAGCTTGAAGACAACACCAAAGAGCAAGGATTGAAGCAAGTGGACACCCTTCAGCGTATACGCCCGACGTATATGCCAACATCCGTCAGCGTATACGCCCGGCGTATACCCCTAGCATCCGTCAGCGTATACGCCCAGCGTATACGCTGGGCGTATACGCCTAGTAGACCATCTCCACCCAAATTCACATGCCCGCCTCATTCAGCGTATACGCCCAGCATATACGCTCGCCTCACACGGTGTATACGCCCAGCGTATACACCTAACATTTGTAATACTTTGTACATTTGTAAAGTGTATGCACCCGGTCAACGTGCCACGTGTCGTCCAACCCGAGTCTAGCGTAACAACCTGTACAAAAACCCCCATTTCCCACTTTTACCGGGACGGTTGGCAAATCCCGGAGCATACCAGAGAACATTTACGCTGCGCACAAGAGCTGAAACCCTCTTACGCCCTATACGCTGCACGCATAGTCTCTACGCTCCGCCTGCCTTGCGAACTAGCCGAGTCATTCCTGCATACGCCGGGGCTTTTCGTCCGCCTTGTGTCCCCTCACGACTGCGTTAGACCGGTGCACTGTACTTTGACTCTGCAATACAATTGTTTACGTTTGCTACATAGGTTCTTTTACAGTTTTACGTCAATTTGGCCCACGCATCGTTTACGTCTGTTTACGCTCACGCTTCGTTTGCATCCGTTTATGTTTTACGCTATTTTTGCTGTTTACGCCTGCACGCCATTTACGCATAACCCAGCGTATTAGCATTTTGCGTATGCGCGGGGAAATCCTTGTCTGATCTGCGTGCGCACCAGCCAAGGTACTCTGCCTTTGCTACATTCCAGCTTGCCCTCAGGTGAAGGCAGGATCTTCTGTACGCGTCCTGCGATCCCGCGGCCTCTGTTTTCCTTCCAGCCGGAGACCGACGATTTCAGGCAGTACAAAAATTGGCGCTAGAAGGAGGGCTTCCTAAAACTCTTACACGCCGCTACCTGTAAAATCCTCTGCATTTACGAGGGTCCTGTCCAAAAACCCACCCTGCGACTGTCCAGCGTCTACGCTGCCCAGTATTTATGCCCCCTCTGAAAATTTCCCTCTGAAAACCAGATGCTGCCCTTTGTTTTTACGCTCTGCATTGTTTACGCTGAATCTTGTTTACGTGGCGTACTGTCTACGCCATCCTTATTTACGCTCTCTATCGTTTAACTGAGCCTTGTTTACGCCCTACCTTGTTTACGCTGTCTCGTTTCACGCTGAACCTTAGTTCCCAGTTTTACGCTGCAACTGTCTTTACGCTGACCTGTTTATGCTGAACTTGCTTCACGCTCTCTACTTTTACGCTGAGTCTTGTTTTACGCCGCAACTCATTTCACATTCTTGTGTTACGCCGATCACTTGTTTTACGCTGCAACTTATATTACGCTGAGCCCTACGCTATCACTCATTTCACGTTCCTGCCTTACGCTGTAGCCCGTCTCACGCAGTATACGCTCTTCAGCGTCTACGCTGTATACGCTGTACACGCTGTATACGTTGTATACGCTGTCCGCTAGGCGTATACGCTGCCCGTTGCACAAGATATCAAATCCGCATTTCCAAACTTATCCATCCCCGTGACATAGCATCATGAACCCTGTGAACAACACCGCTCTCACCGCCCAGACCACCGCCATGGACACCATAGCTGTCCAACAGCTCATCGCACAACACCCAGGAATGCAACCCACAGCGGGTCCCCGTCGATCCCTAAGGCTGCAAGGGAGGGACCCAGCCTCTAACATCATTACCCAGGACCAGTACAACTTTATCTGTATTAAGATACAAGCTGACCTGGCTGTTGATCAAGCTAAACTGGAGGTGAAGAGGCAGTTTGAGCTGTATTACAGGGGGGGACGAGAGTTCATCCCTTCCCCGTACGACGTAATTCCCGTTCCTGAACAATATTCAGAACTCATCACACAACTCCTCCTTCAAAGGAACAATTCGTTGGACCAACCCACACTGGAGCCCCAACCAGAGGATGAGGATGGATTTGTCGCTCAATCTGAGCAAGGAGAGTCGTATCATACCTTAAGCCCTCAAGCATAGGTCAACCCCATCTTCCATCTTGGCACAGGGGAACTCATGCCCTTGCAACACCTTAGATTTGTCCAGGCTCAACAGCCACCGCCGAAAACAGCCGCACTAGTTCACGTCCCTCTTCCGAGTGATCACCAACCCAACACCTTCCCACTAGTGCTCATCCCCACAGCCGCGGCGGGCCCATCCTCACAAGTGCAGCCACCTATCGACAATATGGGAGCAACACTCCCACCAAGAATGATAGGGATGCCACACGTGATTCCAGTATCCACATCCGCCCACTTCATACCACAGCTCCAAACACATACAATTCCCCAAGCAGCCGTAGCCCAATAGGGAGTCGCCGCCCACAACGTGGTAGGGCAATGGCCAGCAAGGGAAGCGCCGTCGCACCAAGTTCCCCATCACCATACACCACCCCATGCAGTTCCACCAATCAATGTTCCCCAAGCACAACCCCAGCTGCAGCAACACCAACAACAACACTTTCCCTACCACATGCCATCTATAGCGCCGCCCGCCGCAACCTTTCCACAAGCACCCGCGCAGCTATCAGCCCTTCAGCCTAACACGCAACAATCTAGCTTGTACAGTATACCGCAACCCCAAGCCGTCGCATCACCAAGCGTCCAAGACTGGGCGGATGCTAAGAAAATAATGCAAGAGCTTACTGAAGAGGTAAAACGCCTTAAAACGGCCACTGAGAGAGAGTTGAAGGTAGTGGATTTCTACAATGATGACCCTATCAGCTCCTCTATTCTACCTCTGACCCTGCCCAAAGATGTCCCCCTACCAACGCTAACTAAATACAACGGGGAGACAGATCCCAACGCTCACCTTATAACATTTCGACTAGAATGCGCGCTGATCCAGGCTTGGCCCCACGCCATCCTCCAAGTATTTCCCATGTCCCTCGCAGGGAGAGCACTCGACTGGTACCGGGCCCTGCCTAGGAACTCTATTTTCTCTTTGGATGATCTTTTACGCCAGTTTGTGACCCGGTTCAAGTATAACTTGAAACCCGAGGCCACACTGGACAGCCTCATACAGGTCAAGCAAGCACCGCTTGAACCTGTACAGAAATTTATTCAGAGGTGGAGTGCCGCCTTCAACGAGTTGCATGAGCCGATCTCCCAAAAATACTTGCTCATAATTTTCAAGGGAGCTGTTAATGATTTCTTTAAATCTAAGGGAGTTGTACTACCTTAATGCACGTAATCTTAATCAAGCTTTTGTACAAATCAAAAATATAGAGGAGGTGGCTCAAAACAGCCACGACCCTGCATAGCCTTCAAANGAGAGGAAAGAACCCTCTCAGTACACGCCTTTACCGATGAAACGTCCCAGCTCTTTGACCAACTCTTAAAGGCTAGGTTGATGCAACATAAGCAATTATCCCCTGTGGCCATCCAAAGGCACGAACGATTCTGCCAACTCATACAGAACCCGAGCCTAGCAACCCCGGATGAGCCGCTCGTGCCCAAAGGATTTAGAATGGATTGCTTCTGCGACTACCATCAATGCAATGGGCACGGAACGGATTACTGCTTCACCCTGAAACAGGATATCCAGCGGATGATTGATGATGGCAAAATCACTTTTGACGGGGCTAACCCCGTCCAACCACAAAATCAAACCATGGGGGTGTACAAAGACCCCCTGAATACTAAAGAGGCAGCGTACATAATTAATGCAATCTATTGTGACGACGATTCCGACACATCCTGTATCAACACCATCTACCCCGAAAATAAGCAGGAAACACTTGGCAAGCCGTTCATGGTTCAGATTCCTCCCGCTATGTCCGCACCTGCATCTCAACCATCCCACACCCCGCAGTGACCATACGTAGTCCGAGTGCCCCCAACCGTGCCCACCCCCAACATCACGACGCGCCAAAAACCATACGTGGTGCGCATCCCTCCGGTCAATCCCGCAGATACACCAACCCCTCATGCTCGGCCTACCCCTTTCGTAGTCCGAGTACCACTCGCCGTTGCAACGACGGAGGTCCAACCTTCGCCAAGACCAACCCCGTACGTCATCAGGATACCTGGATAGACTCCTGCCCAGTCATATCCGACCGTCCACCCACAACCTGGTCTAGCTCCATACGTTGTAAAGGTCCCAGGGTAATCCCAGGCTACGAGGCCAACTCCACCTCCGCTTAACACACGAGAATGCCTAGTAGACAGACTTACACGTGAGCGCATGGAGAAGGAACGCCAATGGCTAGCCATGGGCCCACCCAAACAAACTCCACTTAACTCCATGCCCATGTCATCATCCAACGATCGACCAAACACGGAAAGCAACGGTGAGTCATCCGAAACACAAGAACCGTATAAAACGGGAGGTCCTAACAATAACCACAAACCACCAAAATGCGAAGTAAAACTATTGGGTCCAATGGACCCAGTCACTGCTAATAAAAACATCCCTGACAGTAAAGATTTTGCAATAGCCTTGACACAAGTTACTCAAGCCCTAAAATAGAAAAACACCTCGTTAAGCTTTTATGACTTGGTACTAACGTCCCAGAATCATCGGGAAGCTCTAGTACGCATGCTCACGTCAATCCTAGTTAGCGAGAACTTGCCTCCGAGCAAACTGGCCATTCATGCCGTAATGTATCCATCTCACGGTGCCGTTCCTAAGCCCTTGAGCTTCCATGATGAGAACATCAAAGTAGACAAGAAGACAGGCGAGACAACAACAATCCCTATGTTCATAACTATACATGTAAACCAATTCAAAATACATAGGGTACATGTAGATGATGGGGCAGCCACCAACATCGTACCGTATCCTATCATTGAACAATTGGGGCTCACCGACTTGATTAAACCCACCACAACGACATGCTTAAAGTCCTTCAACGGGTCACGCGTATTAGTCAAAGGCATGATAACCCTAGACTTCGTAGTGGGAGACCAGTTCCCCACATCCGCTGACTTCCTTGTCGTCGATGAAATGCTAGGATTCAACCTAATATTAGGAAGACTCTGGTTAGCCCAACTGAGAGCTGTGTCCTCCCCTATACATCAGGAGATTCGCCTACCCTACGAGGGTGGTGAAATCATCATACATGGGGAAGCAGCCTCTGCCCTCATTTCATCGTACACAGACGAGGACCAAGGCTCCGAGGTTGAACTCGACAAACCTGGTCAAAAGGAC
>MNCI01030540.1:412683-429955 GCA_015680685.1 Gnetum montanum | reverse complement strand
GGTTAAACCACCTCTATGGCTATTGGTTTGGCTTCATGGCTAGGTTGGTGTGAATGCGATGCGAGCATATCCTAGGATCAATCCATGTGAGTTTAGGATATGACCAAGCAAAAGCTACTGACCATCTTTCAGTTACCTTCAATAGCATCTCTTTCTATTTTGTAGCAAGTCTTGCATTGATTATAACCAAATTCTTATTTTTAAAAAATACATATTCCATTCCAGCTAGTAACATTTTCAATTCAAGGGGCTATTACTTGAAGTTCTCAAGAATTTCCAACTCTCCCCAATAGGTATCATCATTTGTATCATTAGAAAGTTGGTGATGAACTTGCTCTAGTTCATCCATGCTCGTGACATATTCACATGTTAGGCTCTCAGCTGGTTCCATGCACAGCATGTTGCTTCTTGAATTAATAGTTAGCCATTGGGTGGCCTCCTATTTTGTGGCTACTACATACAGACACCTTTAAATGTCTATTTCTACTACACACTACTTATATGTAGAGATAGATGCTTACTTTATGGTCCAAAGTTTCTGCACACAATTGCACCCACTATCGCTATACATGATGCATGGAACTCTCTTCTTATCGATCTTTCCAAATGCATTTTCTTTAGATATCTCTAGGGAAAGATCTTTAATGTCCATTCTTGCATCAATGATGCTTAGCCATGCTCTTTCCATGATGATTGGAAAGTCCCCTTTGTAGTTCTCTCCTTTGATCACTAGGAAGTTGACAAGATAAGACCATCCACAGATAGTGATCACAATCTCTTCTACTAGTCCCAATGGAATAGTGATGGATTGGTATGCCAATTCCAATCTAATGTTACTCTTCTTAAGAGGAGGCAAGTTTCACGCAATGTACATCTCATGAGAAATCAAATTAACACTAGAACATGAATAAAAAAAAATCCTTGCACGGTTTGTTCTTAGCAATCTGCAAAAAAATTAGAGAACTTCCAAGATCAACTAATTTCCTAGGAAGGTTTCTTGCATGGATCAAATTAGACATAGTGTGAGTAAGCATTATGATACGGATCCTTGGTAGAGTTTGACCTGAAGGAGGCCTAAAGGAATTGGATATGACAAAAGAGGTAGGAGTAAGGTTTTCAACTACAGGTGTAGGTGAAGGCTTAGGTGGACTATGGGATCAAAAGAAAGGTCTCTTCTTTGATTGGGAATTCAACCCCTCTGATTGATGATTGGGTTGCAAATTAATAGCCCTCATAGCATTGCATTGTTGCGGTTGAGCAGGAAGTTCACCTTGCATTCGTGGAGTAGGTGGTAGTTATGCAACTAGAGGAGGAGTGTGTGCAGGGATAGGAGGAGGATAAGGATAGGATGTGGCATCCCTTCTTTCATAAAGAGAAGGAGTTTGATAGTAATCAAAAGGGCGGCACTAAGGTTGAATATTAGAAACATGACTAGAAGAGTCACGTGGAGACATGGGTTGCTAAAAACGGTAACCATATGGATCAAGCTACTGGTAAGGGCATTGTTGCCTTCACAGTGCCAACATCCATGATTGTGGTTGTTGCCATTATTGGTACTATTTGTAATGTTGTGGTGGAGCTCCACTTGGATAATATAGTTGTTGCTGGCAAAATTTCCTAAGATTACCTTGAGGATAAGGCAACCCTCTAGATGTTTGCCTTTGTGTAAGTCATGGATGTAAGGCATACACCCCAAAATCCTAATGATGTAACATAGTAGAGCAACATCCCTTAGGATGTTCATATTGGTAGACATCACATCCACGATCATCATCTGTACACTATCCACAACCTCTTCTATTACAACAATTTTACCCTTACCTTTGTAATATGCACATTTATCTTCTTTGCACCTCTTGCACTCATGGTCACTACCTTGTTCTCAAGACTCTACAACAACTTTAATGATAGCTTGAAATCAGCTATCCATGGAGTTTCTTAACTGATCAACCTTGGCCTTAAGTTTAGATTGGAATTGTTGAAGTGACAAG
The DNA here is from genome assembly GCA_015680685.1 of Gnetum montanum. Classification (NCBI taxonomy): domain Eukaryota; kingdom Viridiplantae; phylum Streptophyta; class Gnetopsida; order Gnetales; family Gnetaceae; genus Gnetum; species Gnetum montanum. The sequence goes on along the minus strand of MNCI01030540.1, from coordinate 427,964 downwards.
ACTTTCTTATGCATTCCCTCATCAAATATGGATTCATCCTCACTATCACAGAATTGAACCTCTCACTTGTGAATGGAAGGATCATGGTTGTACTCTTCTACACCTTCTCTTTTCAGCCTCCTCTTTGACGATCTACTTTATTAACCTTTGTACCTAATGGGTAGTTAGTTCTAACAATCACCCTTGGGCATAGATACCAAGGGTTTTCCTTGTTTCATTATGAAGCCCATCTACAATGTGGTGGAGTTGAGCCAACTGAGAATAACCATGGCTAGGGAATTTGTGCATCAAAGCATAGTATTAGCCAATGGTAATATCCAAAGGTTTGTATGTTCCTTTTTTTCACCCTTGAATTTTCTTTCTTAAGTTGGACACCTGGGAGTACATTTGATACTTATGATTAAACATTTCAAGCATGGTACTTCATTATCTAATAGATTCTAGTTCTAAGGACTAGTACCAGTTCTCTGCTTCTTTCATGAGTGTCCTAGGAAATAACTTCAATTTCTACCATTCATTCTCTATGTTTTGCAAGGTGCATACATCTTGGAAAGCTTGAAGATGATTTTTTGGATCAGAGTTATATCCTCCTTCAAATCTAGGAATATTGTTCATGTCTAACTATTTGATCTAACTATTTTTCACATGCCTTTCTAGAATTCTAACTACCTCTATGATGTTAAGATACTTTGGGTAGCAAATAGAGGCTCATTAAGGCCTTGATCATGTTGCCCATGATGCCCTATACTACCCCTTCATTCATGGTTATGTGCTTCTCTTAAACGTCTGCGTCCATGTTCATGCCTGTCTCAATGGTCCCTTTGGTTTTTATGGTCCCATTGATCATTTCGTTCATTTCAATCACCTCCATCAAGGTCTCACCTTCTATAGTCATAGTCAAATCTAGAAGAAGAAGATGATGACAAAGGGAAAGAGGAAGGAGAACTAGCACCATCATGGTGCCTACTAATGGCTCTTTGATGATCGCGACCATGATCACGATCACAATCATGCCTCTTGTCAGCATCCTTATCTTAACTTTCCCCTCAAGATCCTTCTTTGTCATTGGATCTGTTGTTACAAAAATCAAGATTGTGAACTATGGAGTGCAGATTTTGGTTTTGACCTCCATCACCAAAGTCAAAGAGAGAAGTGTCATTGAGTGGAAAACCCCTAGAGAAGGGTTCCCGACTAGCTTGTTGGTACAAGAGGAATATAGAATTGTTAAGCCCTTTTCCCTTCAAAAGTTCATTGCATTGTTCCAACTACCAATCTCATAGGCATTGTTCTTTAATGGGATGATAATCCTTGGTGTCGACATATTCCATGACACATTCCCCATGGCAGTTTTGAAGACCACATTGTGCAAACTTTTGATAAAGCATTGCAAGAGCAACATGATTAGATGGAAACACAATGTTGCCCTCTATGTCATGCCACTGCAATTGTTCATCTTGGTGTAGGATGAAGGTGAAGTTTGGCACATACTCATTAGGGTGAGTATATATGATTTGATACTATTGAGGCTTTGTCATGTTAACGTTATCAGCCTTAGGTGGAGAAGCACTCCTATGAGAAGAAAACATTTTTGGTTAGCGAAACAAAAATCATAGTGTGCTTTGAAAATTTGTTGTAGTAATTATAAAGTAAGCTGACTCTCAAGCTCATTCCAATGATTTAAATACATTCAATGGGTCCTAGATAGTGCATAAAATAATAAAAAGATCCCCAACAACAACACCAATGATGAGTGGCGAGGTACACCTATGCTCAACCATACGAATCACTAATTTGTTACATGCGATCTGGTTGAATTTCATGGACCTATAGTTATCTCATACACGAGTTCCTCTAGGAAGTGAAATGACATTAAGAATGTTCATTATCTTCCCAACTACACTTATGAGGCTCAAGGGTATGATTTAAGTGTAATTGAAGTATATGAATTTTTATCATTTTATATTTTATGGATGTAATTACCTACAACAAGAATAAGGGTGGGGTAGATTAAATACTAATGTCTATTTCCTATCTAGCCTAACACAAGTAACCATCCCACTTTCCTAAATACATATAGCACTATGGGCTACCAAACATTAAGTGTTGCTAGGTTACCAAGTACTATATGAATGGTCAAAGTGGTCGTGCTCATGTTCATTAATTGCTGAAAATAAATTGTTTAATCAAATGCATTAATGTAAAGAAAAAGAAAGTAAAATTCAATAAGAAAAATATTAAGCTATTCTCAATGCTGCAAGGATTGTCAAAAGAGTTTGTTTTATTACCATCACATTGTTGCGCTCAAGTACATCAATGCTCAAACAAAGAACCATACATAGTTTAGACTCCTTCTGTGGGCACTCAAAAAATATTCTAACTCTAAGGGAAATAAACTACAAGGGCTTCACTACTTTGACTAAAAAATATAAATTATGATCCCCAAAATTTGAGCCCAGGCATGGTATTTATAAATTTGGGGTATATGCCCTGACATCCGATCTAGGCCTTGATGTCGTGTACGCAATGTCGCAGCCCTGGTGTTGCATACCTAACATCACGATAAATACAAAAATGGTGATTCAACACAAAGGTTGGAAAACTCCATGTATTTCATCATTTCCTCTATCTATAGCTCCTTCATGTGGATTTTAGCCTTATTGTACACATTCAACCCATCAAAGATAGGCTACCAGACATCACCTCCATGATGGAGTTGCTGGAGGGCCTCAATAACTTTTTCTTTTGCTAATTAGATGTGTTTCTCATTGATTTCTTTCTATAATCATATCTAGTCCCTGTAGTGATTTTTAACCCTTTCAAGCTTAAGGGCCTCATTTTTATAGGCAGCAATCTTAATTATAGGTTTTTGGTGCAAGGCATGGACTTCTTCCATTGAGAGGCTTCTATTTTCTACTATCAACCGCCTCAATTTAGCATTCACCATGGTAAGCTACTCCTACTATTGATGGATAAATTTATACATCTATTATTTCTACACATCAACGTTTTGTAGATAATGATTTTTGTGGTTAGGACCTCATTCTCCTAGAAATTTTGGACCAAGTCCTTCTGAATGTTATGTGTCTTGGCATTAGCCAAGGACTAGTTAAAGACTGCAATCTCCTTTCTATTTTCAACCTCCTTGTGATTCTTTTGAAGCTATTGAAAAGCTTCATCTTGTGTTATTTCTTAGTTGAGTAATGTGGGATCAACAAGGTGGGCTCTTAATTCACCAACTTTCATAGTCAAGCATTAGTTTTCTACTCTAGCTATCTCAAGTTGCCTTTCCATGACAATGCATTTGCCCCTTGCCTCGAGTAGCTCCAACTAGGCTATAGTGATGGTATCCAGAAGGTGAAAGACATCCAAAATTGATTACCTAGTTCCCACTAGTTAGTTCAATAATTCCTCATGCTAGGCTATGCTTAATCTTTCATTGATGGTTCTTGTAGACATCAACACATCGCAAAGTGTAGAAATGCCTAGTATAAACACTGTAGGTGCATTAAGTACTTCAACCACTTTGTCACCAACCACTTTAGCCATCGTCTCCTACACATGATGCTACATCATTAGGATAGTTACCTGCTCACCCTCCTCCAAAGGCACCGAAAAGGTAGTAGCATTCCCAAATATTTTTAGGAATTACTACTATTTCTAGAGTGACATTGTTACCTCTCAAGTGCTTGGATTCAACCTTGTAGATACCTTCATGCATTGGGTTGAGAAAATTGGTGCCCCATCCATCATATGGCTTATTGTTCAATCCACTTAGTTGATGTGGATCATGGTTGGTCTATACATAGATGGGTCACCAACACTTATTCTAGCTTATTGTAGTTGCTATTGTAATAGTTCTTGTCGGAGCTCACACATGCACTCAATGGTAGTATGGGTCTCTGGCGTTGTCTCATGAATGGGTGGTGAAGGTGGTGACTGCTGCTCCTCTTCTTGGATTACTTTTATAGGTACTTTTTTCTTCATCATTTCTTCCTAGGAAGTAGTTGGAGCATGTCAGACAATGTCATTTGTGTAGCAAGCTATGCCTCCCCTCTTGCACAATTTTCTGATAAGGCATGGAAAAGGGAGTTACTTCCTTCCATGTGTGTTCTCCTTGAAGTGCTTTTATATCTCAAGATAGATAAGCTATGGAAGGTTGACAAGAAATATATCACTTAGAGAAACACATGCACAAATAGAAAAAGTTGTGATCTTGCTAGGCCTCATTTTTGGATTGAGATGAAAGGTCACAATTTTGAACTATGCTCTTTCTACTATGGTGAGCACCTTTTGGTCCACTCCATAGCACTATTGTGTCCATTCTTTCTTGACAGTTGGGTCTACCTGCATTGGAATTTTTGTAAGAGTGGCCCCACTTTTAGGCAACCCAAGGGCCTCAGAGATTTCTTTCACTAAGTAGGACACAGAATTATCCTTGATTTTGATCATATAACTGACTTGCCTATTATTCTAGAAAAGGTATGTCTCTCCCATGTACCACTCCTTACTGGATGTGATGATGGGCCACATGGGAGAGTTTTGCAATTGAGTCTTAACTTCTAGAGGATTAAACTTCAAAAATGGTTCAATGTTTAGCTCTTAAAGCACAAATTTTTGGACTTTCGTAGATTTGATTTGCTTGAGGCAAGCATCTATTAGGGTAACCTTATGATTTGGTCTTAGCCCTAATGCCTCATCTTGGTATGATTTTTTTGTTATGACCACTTCTTTGGGAATCTATTTGATAAATTACACTTTGGGCTCCTCCTGAAGAGGTCTTGTTGCATGAGTTTCTTCTACCTACTCTTGGGGCTATTCTTGGCTCCTTTCAATTCTTTTTCATTTGTCCCTTGGTCGAGATGGTCCTCCCTTTTGCATGTGCTTTCCTTTTGATGTCATCTAGGGTCACAACATAACCAAAGACTAGCATATGATGTGTAACTTATAATGTTTAGGTACCATATCTCATTGGGTATTTATACTTTAGCTAAATTTTGAGCATGGTAGATTGATTATTTTAATGTTATTTGGTTTAGAATGTCACCAAATTTTGTTGGAATGGTTCAACTTCTTCATATTGATGTTTCTAATGTTAGTTTATTAGTTAAACCTTTGTGGGAGTTAGAATAATTTCAAAAAAATTTTATTAAAAACCTAAGATTTGTGGCCCCCATGATGAAGAGCTTACCTTTGGTAGCTATAGGATTTAATAATGGAGTTGATCAAATAATTAGTTTGGAAGTTATGGCTTTGGGAAGGTTCTGGGCTCTCTTGAATTCAGAAAGTTCCCTCTCGTTTAAGCACAAATGTGAAAAATGACAAAGTGTGGCTATGTATTTCTAGAGTTTTTATGTTGCATCAATGGGGTCTTATCGATGGGGTCTCATCTACATGGTCAACTTCATAGATGGAGTTTGATCAACGAAGCCTATAGAAAAACTTTTTCACATTTAAAAAATTCAAAAAATAGGAGTTAGAGTGGAAACTTGGGGTTCTTGGATAGCTAAAAAAGCTATGATCATGATGAAATGCTTCAAGAGGGCTTAGATTATGCACAAAAAGGAGTTTTTAATTGGAGAATGAATTTATAGGAGAAGTGCCACTAAGGAGTGCACAGTTGGATGCAACCAATTGGGTTCACAAAGGATTTGACCATAAAAATAACTAAGGATAAGAAACTTAACTAGCCTTACCAAAAGATATGCAAGTGGATCCTCCCCAAAGTAGGCTCATGCCCTTGTTGCCCTTGCATATCCTTAAACTAAGTCCATGGGCCTCATAGTTGATTAATATATATGGAAAGTTAAGGACCTAATCCAGAAGAATCTACATAAGAATTTTGACACATCAAACTAAGACATTGAACAAGACATGGAAAGTCGACAGTGAGGTGAAAAATGAATAGCATTAGTGGATAAAAGAGAAGGTGGAATGGAGTTTTGAATCATGGTCACATGAAGTCTCTTATGGATTTTATTATTAAATGACTTGATAAAGGTTCATCCTTAGTCCAAATCAAAATAATCCACTTCCAGTGACTTCGCATTTATACTCTAAGACTAGTCCAGTCCCTCAAAACACAAGAATGCTCCCACATATCACTCATTCCTCCTAAAAGAAAAGAAAAGAGAAGGAAAAAGTGAAAAAGAGCCTTAGTTAGAGGGGACCTTCAGGCATGGGTAACATGTCTTTTTAGTCCCATAACTAGTGCTTGTGGCTTGTTATTTTTATCTAAGGGTTGTGCCTTAAATTCCCATCATTTTCTTATGTTGTTATGAACTTTTGGATGGGAAACACACCATGCAAAGACTTTAAATTTTTTTTATTGATTAATAGCGAAATAGTAAGAAATCTATGAAAAAAATCATGTACGCAAGAGTTTGGGCAAGTACATGCAGCATCAAATTCCCTTAAAGTCACACCCTTATCAATCCATTTAATCTTTTGCAAGTTTAGAAACTACTAAGGTCACAAGTTTGTTAAAGTTCTTATTAAGGAAAGGAACCTCATATTTCCAAATAAGGAAGACCATAGAGTTTTTTGAATGGGTGGATGACGTGGACTCATTGCCTATTCCATGAAAAACAAACTATGTCTTAGTTATAAATCATCAAAATTCAAAGATGGAATCTAAACATTAGCAATCAAAAACATTAAGTACAAACCATCATTAGTAAATAGCTATAACATCATTGTGTCTTTTTGACAATAAAGTAAAACATTAGGAAAAAAAACACATCAAAATAAAGAAAAATATAAAAAAAATTGAAAATTTTTTAAGAAAGATAAAATGTACTAATGATGTTGTAAAGCAAAAATGATGTAAAACAAAAAGTGTAATAACAAAAATTTGTAAAAAAAAGTGTAAGAAACTAAGGAGCCACTTATATGATTAGCATGAATGAGCATATCACCCATGATTGAGTTGGAATAAGGAGATAAAAAATATTCAGCGAGGGCCTCCATCCAAAGAGGTGTCACTCGCATTGGCTCTCTTGGGCTCATGGAAAGATTTGACTTGTTCCATGTTGATGAGTAGTTTCTTACTTGGGCTCTCTAGTTTGTATATCAACATGGCCCTAGAAGAAAATGTTTCATAGATGATGTAAGGCCCTTTCCAAAACATTTGAAACTTAGTTCTTTGTGGCACATGTGTGGGGTTCTAGTAAAGGACCTTGTCTCTTGGTTGAAATTTGACTTTCCTTACTTTAAGGTCATGGCATTGCTTCTTGAATGCTTTGTGTACTTTATTCAAGGATAAGGCCACCAATCAATTCTCATCTAGCACATTAAGGTTGATCAGTCTCTCTTTCTATGGTAGACTAAGGTCAAGGTCAAGGTCGCAAGCTGTTGAAAGTGTACAGAGCTCCAATTGAATAGGAAGAGTTGGTATTTTTCTATACACTAGCTCATAGGGAGAATAGCCTACATGGATTTTTCATGTTGGGAGGTAGGCCCAAAGGGAATCATTAATTTTAGTGCTCTATTCTCTTCTATATTTGCTAATTTTTCTAGTTAATATCTTAGTGATGTCCCTATTTGTAACCTTTGCTTGATCATTGACTTGGGGGTGGTAAGGTGTTGTTAATTTATGTTTCACCCCAAAGCATTGCATGAGCTTTCAAAAGGTGGTGCTTGTAAAATGAGTGTCATTATCAAAAATTAGTTCACATGGAACTCCAAACCTATTTACAACATTTTGGTATACAACCCAAGCAACTGTAGGAGATGTACAATTGCTAACTACAATGACTTCTACCTATTTCGTATAATAGTCAATAGCAACTATGATGTATGCCTTTCCATTCAACATGGATGTCATGGGATCCATGAAGTCTATGCCTTAGATGTTAAATGGTTCTAATGGTTGGATCCACTACTGAGGTCACTCCATATGAGCAGTCATCCTACCATCACATTACCAATGATCATAAGAGTAGATGAATTGGTGAGTATCCCTAAAGAGTGTTGGCCAATAATACCTTGCCAATAGGATCTTAATGGTTGTGTGTCTTCCAACATGGTGGCTCCCACAAAGGCTCTCATGAACATATTGGAGAATGTGTAATTGTTTAGCATTAGGAACAAACCAATGAACTATGCCATTGACACATATCTTGTAAAGGTGTTCATTGATCTCCATGAAGTTTTTAACTTGGTGAACTATGGTCCAACTCTTGTGGCATCTTTTGTGTGAGAAGATAAGTGAGGATTCCATCGTACCAATTAGATTGAGTGGGCACTTGTTCATTTATAGCACCAGCAAAGAGAAATTTTTTAAGGAATTAATCAAATAGTGGGCTCTCCTGATTTTTATTATTGAATCACAATTGAGAAAAGTGGTCAACAACCACATTCTTGATTCCCTTTCAATCTACCATCATGATATGGAATTCTTGAAAGATCATAAGCCACCATATGACATGGGGCTTACCATTGGTTTGTTCATTAGGACATGGATTTCACTATGATCTATGTGCATGCACACCTTTTACCTAAGCACATAGTGCCTGATTTTTTCCAAGACATACACCATTGGCATCAATTCTTTCTCTATTGTGGTGTAGTTTAGTTATGCACCCACAATACTTTGGCTTATGCAGTGGATGTAGTAAGGACATTTTTGATCATCCAAATACATAACCATGACTTCCAAATCATAATTTGATGTTTCTATCATGTTGTGGAATGGTCTAGACTAGTTAGGTACTTGTAGAATTAGGGTTTCTACAAGCTTCTACTTGAGTTGCTGGAATGCCTTCTTGCATTCCTTAATCTAGAAAAATGAAGCATCCTGCTTTGTAATCTTTACCAATGATTTAGTGATCTTAGAAAAATTCTCTATGAATTGTCAGTAGTAGCCAATGTGACTAAGGAATGATTAGATATCTTTGATAGTTTTTGGTTGGCAAGTAATTCCCTAGATGATCCTTATTTTTTCAAGGCCCATATCAATCCTTGCTTGTGATATTATGTGCCCCAAAACAATGCCCTCCTAGACCATCAAATGGCTCTTCTGCAAATTAAGTCAAAGGTTGGTCTTCACATACCTTTTTAACACTTGCTTAAGGTGGTCAAGGACTTGCTCAAATGTAGTACCATAGGTGGAGAAGTTATCCATGAAGACTTTCACCCCTCTACCAATCTACTATTAAAAGATGCTAAGGACAAGGCATTGGAAACTTACACAAGCATTTGCATAGACCAAATGGCATATTTTTATATGAAAAAGTTCACCAAGGACTTGTGAATGTGCTTTTGGCCTGATCCTTAAGTACAATCTAAATTTTTTTATAGTCACTATAACAATCTAGAAAACTGTAGTAGCAATGCCCAAAAATGATGTCCAACACTTGGTCCATAAATGACAACAGAAAATGATCTTTGTAAGTCATCATGTTTAATAGCTTGAAGTCAATATAGATCTCTAGTTTCCACCTTTCTTTGGTACTATTACAAGTGGGCTAACCCACTCACTATCTATAATGGGATAGATAGACCTTGCCTTGAGGAGAAGTTCAATCTCCTCTTTGATAATCTATTTTAATTTTGGATTTAGTCATTGCTATGGCTACCTCTTTGGCTCTATGAAAGGATTTGTATAGATGTAGTACTGGCATATCCTAGGATCAATTCCAGTGAGTTAAGGATATGACCAAGCAAAGGCTATTGGTCATTTTTTAACCACCTTCAATAGCTTCTCTTTCTATTCAAGAGTAAGGTTGGCATTGATTATCATCGATTTTCCTTTGTTTAGAAAAGCATATTCCATGTTGGTAGGTATAGTTTTAAACTCTAGAGGCTCATGCTTAAAATTTCTAGGGATTTCTGACTCTCCCCAATTGGATTCCTTAGGTTCATCATTAGAATTCATCCATACCTTCAACATAGGCACTTACCAAGCTCTTAGTTGGTTCCATGCAAATTGTTGAACTATTATCAAGATTAACTATTAGCCACTGGGTTTCCTCTTATTTTGTGGCTACTGCATATAGGCACCTTTGGATTTTAGACACATCTACACACTATCTGCATGCTATGATGGATGTATTTTTTATGGACTATAGTTTTTGCACATAGTTGCACCCTACATCACTATATGCGATGCATGGAACTCTCTTCTTCCCCATCTTTTGAAATGCATTTTCCTTGGAAATCTCTAAGGAAAGATATCTAATTCCCAACCATGCATCAATGATGCTTAACCTAGTCCTTCCCATGATGATTAGAGAGTCCCCCTTGCAATTATCAACATAGATCACCATGAAGTTAGCAGGATAAGACCACCCACAAATGATTGTTACAATGTCCTCCACTAGTCCCAAAGGAGTAGTGATGGACTAGTCTACCAACTCAAGACAAATGTTTCTCTTCTTGAGTGGAGGTAGGTTTCAAGCTTTGTATATCTCATGAAAAATTAGATTTACACCAGAACCTAAGTCCAAAAGAGCCTTGCAAGGCTTATTTTTAGTGATTTTCTAAGAAAATAAGAAGATTCCCAGGATTAGATCTTTTCCTGGGAAGGTGGCCAACCTTAATCCAATCAATTATCACATGGGTTAACATGATGGTATGCACTTTGGAAGGTGTTTTGTTTGAAAGGTACTCAAATTGAGTGGATTCAAAGGATGAGAGAGAAGCAGGGCTATCAGCCACATATGTCTATGAGGGCTTTATAGGACTATTGGATCGGAAGAATGGTCTTTTCCAAGATTTTATTTTCAAACCACTAAGCTGAGAAGCTGACCATAAGTTAATAGCCTTGGTGGCATGACATTGCTATAGCTGAGCTAGAATTTCACCCTGCATGAATAGAGTAGGTGGTAGTTGAGTTTAAGGTAGAGGGACATGTACAAAAGGATGAAGATGGTAGTGGGGAAATGATGATTCTCCTCTTGGATATTGGACTCTATAGTATTAAGGAGGGTAGTAGTGATGTTGGAATGAAGCATGATTGGAAGATCCATGCAAAGAAATGGGCTGTGGAACATAGTACCCATATGGATCAGGCTACTAGTAAGGGCACTACTACCTTGGTGATGGCATCCCCCATGACTTTGAATACTACCACTAATGGTACTACTCATAAGGTTATGGTGGAGCTTCATGTTGATAGTAGGATTATTGTTCGTGGAATTTTCTAGGGGTTCCTTGAGGATAAGGCAACCTTATGGGTGCTTGACAACCTTATGGGTTCTTATCTTCTTGCTAGCATAGGATTTAGAGCATACACCCTAGACTCCTATAAGTGTAACACAACAGGGAAAGATCCCTTAGGATGTTCATATTGGTATATGTCACATCCATCATCATCATGTATTTTGAACTTCAAAACCTCTTCTAGTACATCAACCTTATCCTTACCTCTTTGGTGGGCACGTTTAGCTTCCTTCCTTCTCCTGTGATCACAATCACTACTTTGCTCTTTGGATTCCTCAACTATTGTTATAGTGGTTTGGAATTTTTTATCCAAAGAGTCCAAAATTTTGTCTACCTTTGCTAAAATTTTAGAAATAGACTTTTGAATTAACAAGGTCTTTCATGGTACCACTTCATCAAGTAGTGCCTCCTCATTTCCATAGAATCAAACTTTCCTTTTTCTAATGGAAGGATCTTGGCTATATTTCTCTTCACTTTCTCTTTTTCTCAACTCTCCTTCTTCCTTAGCAACCTACTCTATTATCCTTTAAATTAGATGGACTCCAAGTTTTGAAAGCCTCCCTTGCACATAAACCCTAAGAGTTCTTCTTGTTTCTTTTTTGAGAATAATCATGGATAGGACATTAGTACAAAAGGGAATGGTACCTACCCATGGCAATGTCCAAGGGTTCATGTCTTTCTTATTTCTAGCCTTGGATCTATTTTCTTAGGTTGGACACTCAGGAGTACGTTTGATACTTGTCATTAAAAAGTTCAAGCATTGTACCCCATTTGTAGATTGATTTCAACTCTAAGGATAGATACCAACTTTCAGCTACTTTGATGAGTTTCTTTGGAATAGCTTTAATTTTTTCCATTTTTTATAAGGCAAAGGCATCATGAAAGGCTTGAAGATGATTTTTCTGATCTGATTTGTATCCCCCTTCAAACTTGAAAATATTGCTCATATCCAACCACTTGATTCTACTATCTTTCACATGCATCATTGGAATTCTCACTGCCTTTGTGATGTTCAACATGTTTCAAGTTGCAAGGAAAGGATCATCATGGCCATAGCCTTTGTGATGACCATGATGCCCATGATTCCCTTGACTATTCCTTCTTTTGTGGTGGCAAGCCTCAGTTGATTGCCCATGCTCATAATCTTAGCTACTCCAATGGGCCATATGATCATCTCTATCCCTCCGATCACCTCGATCATAGTCACATCATATATGGCTTTGGTTGGAGCTAGAGGAGGAAGAAGAGGATGATGAAGGTGAAGAGGAAGGAGGACTAGCATCACCATGGTGCCTTCCATCCCCTCTTTTGTGGTTATTGCCATGATCATCATCATGATGCTTATGCTCATCCCTACCATGACTCCCACCTTTGGATACCCCATGATCATGGAACCTATTCTTACCTGAACCAAGATTATTTATAGTTGAGTGTAATTTCTGGTTCAATCCCCCTTCATCAAGACTAATGGGAGGAGAGTTAGTGAATTAAGAACCCTTAGAAAAGGGATCCTCACTCTCTTTTTGGCTCAGTAGGAACAAGGGGTTATTGAGCCATTTTTCTTTCAAAGCTTCATAGCACCTCTACTATTGCTAATATATTTTTCATTGTGCCTTAGTGGGATGGTAATCCTTGGAGTCATGGTCTTGCACAACATATTCAACATGGAGTCCTTGGATGCCCAACCTCATAAGAGTTTGGTGCAACATTGTAGGGACTAATCAATCAAGAAATAACACAATGTTGTCCTCCATGTCCCTCCACCACATTTGTTCATCCTAATTTAGGATGAATGTAAATTTTAGCACATACTCATTGGGATTAGTATATACAACTCTACATTATTGGGATACTCACTCATTTGATCATTCATTCCTTTGTTGGTTGGACGTATCCTCAAACTTTGATGGAGAATCANCATTCCTTTGTTGGTTGGACGTATGCTCAAACTTTGATGGAGAATCGTCCCTATTAGAAAAGGATATTTTAGATTAGAAGAAAATAATAGTTTTCTTTTAATATTATTATTATTATTATTGAGAATAATTGCTACTTTAAGGTTTATTCCAACAATGTTGAATAATTTTTACTAAGTTCTAGATAGTGCACATAGCTAACTAAAGTCCCTAGAAATGATGCCAATGATGAGCAACGAGTATACCCTATTCCCAACCATATGAATCACTAGCATCCACTAAGTGATCCAGTTGAATTCTATAGACTTTAGGTTTCTAAGTGCACTAGTTCTAGGAAGTGAATCTAACTATTACAATCGTTGTCTTCCCAATTCCACTTGTGGAATGCAAGTGTATGGTTAAGTGTAACTAAGGCATATGATTTTTCTCATTTTGAAAATCCTTGATTAAGTTACCTAAGAATAAGAATAAAGTATTTAATTACTTAATTAATCTAATAACTCTCTAATATTTAACTAATCCTAACATAAACATCTGTTCCTAGTTTTCGTATACATCCTAAGCACGATATAGCACCACTAGGCTACCAAGCATTAAGCACTATTGGGATTCCCAAGTGTTAAATGTATGGTTGAAGTGGTTGTAATTATGTTTGCTATTTATCAATATTAATTAATTACTTAAAAATATTAAAGTAAATTACATGAATATTAAATGCATAAAGAAATAATTAATCTATTCTAAGTGTTGTAAGGTTTGATCACAAAAGGTTGTCTTTATTTCTATTCATACTAATGTGATCAAGTACATCACTACTCGAATAAAGATTCGTACACTTCTTTATCTCTTACTATAGGCACTTAGAAAATATTCTAAGTATTGGAAGGAAAAACTATTAAAATATTATCATAAATGTAGTAGGTAGGCCTACATTTATAGGGGGAGACAAGGTGCCATGTCGATGGCTACATGTCAATGTGTTAGACCCTACGTTAATGAGACCATGTCAATGGAGTCACATCAACAACATTCCATTGATGTGGTCCAACAATGCAACTCATCAACTTTGTAACATCTAGTTTTAGATTTCCATCCTTAATTTAGAGATGGGAACATTTTCTTGGTAGTAATTGTAATATATGTACACCCTAATATATATAGCCTAATTAGAACTTTATAACTCAACATTGAACTCATGACTTTAAGTTTTGAAATTAAAAATTTTACTGCTAGGCTAATACCTGACTGATTAGAGACTACATGGGTCACTGGCACATAGGGCTCTACATCAAACATGTCATATGCTTTGGTTAGTATATGGTTGGATATTCATTTATATTTTATTTGGTTCTTGATTAGATTATTTCATATTATCTGATATAAAACAATGGTATAGAATAGTGTCCTCTTAATAGCTATCTTGGAATTTAGACCTTATATCTTGTATAATGTATGACTTTTATACAGCTTGCATGTTAGTAATTAGAAAATATTTGCAGGAATAATCTTGGACATAGTGTATTTCTTTAGAAATAATATATATATATTACTTTTAGTTTTGGACTATGTGTGTTTTATGAACTTTAGTCTTCCACTAGTATCACCCATTGGTCAAACCCTAGCATGCCCTTATGAGCTTAGTTTCAACCTTTCCAAATTTGCATAAGTTTTATATTTTTTTTTCCTTTTAGGTTTTCATTTCTAGATTTGTCTTAGAATTGGCTATTGATCTCATGCATTCATATAGGATTGGAACCATACTAGAGGATATCATCCACATAAGAAATTTTTTTTCTGCAACACATCATTTCTAGATAAGCAAATTTATTATAGTGCTTCTCAATTTGAATTTTTCTTCTTAAGGTTTATGCACATATAAATTTCTATATGAACTAAGAATAAAAATGTTGCAATCCCTAACTCTTAAATTTCAACTAGTTTGGTTAATCAAATATACCATCTCTATAGCCAAATAAACATCTAAACTAGTGTATGCACCTTGGTATACCTAGTTTTGGATTGAAAATTCTTATTGTCTACAATGAATTAACATTCCAACATCTAACATTCTAAATCTAAGATCTTGAAGATAACTTCTACAAAATTTAGATTGGTGGTGGTGGAATTTTAGTTTAGACATTTGATCATATGTTATTCTTTATTTGGTTATTTAATGGTGGTTTGTAAGTTTGGTACTAATGTTTT
>MNCI01030540.1:395471-410995 GCA_015680685.1 Gnetum montanum | reverse complement strand
TGGTTAAGTGTAAAATACTAAAAAAATGATGAAGTATAAAATGCTAAAAAATTATCTAAGGATGGAATGCACTATAAGTGATAGAATAATTTATAAATGTAAAACATAAATAAAATAGCATGAAATGATAGAATACGAGACACTATGATATGGGAGAAGGGTTTAGTTTTCCTTTCCAAAGAATAGAATTCTTTATTGCCTAATAAAACAACTAGTCATCTCTTAGGAAGGCCAAAATATGGGTTTGTAAAGTGAAATTGAACATCTAAAGGATAACGATATGGCTGCAAAGGTCCTAGAAGCAAGCCAAAACTAATTTTAAGCTAAAATGAGGCTATTCTAACTAAGTGTCCCATCATTGATACTAAAGCTAAAAAAATTCTAACTATAAAGATTGACATTAAATCTTGAAAAATTCTATGTTCGAAAGGCTAGCATGGATTCCACATCAGCATGGTTGCTGAACTCTAAAGGAGCTATGATTATCTTGGAACACATGAGTTACACTAGAAGATCTACTACATGCACTCTTGATCTCTTAAAATCTTAAAAGTACTTGATCTCATGAAACTGGCTTGGAATTTATATTTTAATTTCCTATTTATATGTTGATAATTGCAACTTTTAACTTAGGATTACTATATCCAAGCTCAAAGTCAATTATAGTTCACTTGAAGTTGATTTGGAGTTCAAAAATGGAAAGTTTAACCTTCATCTTCTGTAAGTATGGAAAGGTAGATAAGTGAATTTAACATTAATTTTGATGCTAATAGCAATGTCAACATCATCAACAATTCGAACAATTTTGGTAAATTCATCCAAGTGTTCCTTCAAGCCTTCTATGACTTCCTCTAACACCCAAACCAATGTTGAATGATGCAAAGATGCTACCAAGGAGCATGCAAGGCTAGGGAATGATGTTGAATGCTAAGTGAGAAGGTGCAAGAAGCATGCTGTATGTCCCAAGAATGGTGATGGTAACATCAGTGTTAGTGTTACCAAAACTTAGTCAAATTTCTACAATTTTGACCAAGCTAAAATTTTAAACTTTCAAGGCCCTATTTGATGCTCAAAGAAAGGCTAAATGCTACTAAGACAATGTCTAGGAATCCCTGGAGCCTGAGACTATAGTCAAATGATGAGGGTGTAGGTTAAGAATAATAAGATGTAGATCCCTGAAGTGCTAATGCTAGTATCAGCATTAGTTTAAGCAACACTTGGTCAATCTTTTATTAGCTCTACCAAGTTGCAATTTTGTGCTCTTGCAATTTTAAGCAACTAATGTCGAATGTTATTGAGATGATGCCAAGGAGCCTAAAAAGCATAGAGATAAGATTGCACATTAATTTTTCATGTTAATGATAGAGTTTTACAAGGTTCAAGGATGCTAACTTTAGCATCAATATCACCCATACTTAGTCAAATTTTTTAAATTTTGAATAATTTGAAATTTTGAGTTTTTAGGAGCCCTTGTGACCTCCAAACTAATGTTGAATGTTGTCAATGTGATGCTAAGGAGATTCAAAAGCCTAGAAAATGTATTGGACAATGAACCTAATGGTCAAGGATCACAAAATATAACTTTTCTAGGTGTTGACACTAGTATTAACACCAAAGGTAGAAAACATTTTAATGATTTTTCAAGTTGAAGATTCTAACTCCCAAGATGTCAAAAGTGACTTTGAACTAAGCCAAAATGATGTATTTTAGGTATTGAAAAGCATGTAGGCCTATGAAATGCTACAAAATAGAGATATAAAATGTGATGGAAGTGCTAGAGATGCTCTTGGAGGCCAGCTTCAACAACATCTCTAGATTTAGAAAAATTTCAACACTAGGGGTCCAAGGGTCAAACTACCAAAAGTTTTAAATTTTAATCCTATGATGTTGTGGAATTATAGGATGCACCATTTGGGGTTCCATAGGGTCTACATTGATGCCAAGATGTAGTTTCACATCAATGATGCAATCAAGATTATCTAAGGTTAAAAATTATGCAGAATCCATGTCAACTCCAATACTCAAAAAAAATTTTACCCACATCAACCCCAAAACTTAGAAATATTTTAATTCCTAAAATTTTTGGGGGTTACTAAGGATGAAGTTCATAAGCTAGATTATGAACTATGATGGTGCTTGATGGCCTTTAAGAGTTGATATGTGTCTTGTGAGGTTGAATTGATTAATTTTAGTGCTTGAACTTGAGTGTAACATTTTCAAGACCATACTTAGTCTTAATTCATGGTGAACCAAAAAACGTAAGTGTATCATTGCCCCTTATTGATGGATGTCACTAAGGTGTCAAAGGAGGATCCATTAAGAAGAGAATGGATGAATGAATTGATGTACCTAAAAAATAATTAGGAGAAGGGATGAATGTTATAATATGACCAATACACTAGTCATGAGGATGGTGATATTCCATAGAAGGAAGGCATGATTAGATCTTTCATATACGATGGCCAAATTCCACTCATGCTTTAAATACACCCTTAATAAAATAGAACTAGATTGCTCAATCCTCACTAATGTGTTAATGAAGGAAAAGAAAATGAAATAGGAAAGAGAAGTTAAAGAAATAATGTAGAAAAATAAGAGATGGAAGATGAAATATAGAGTTTTAATAATGATAGAATAATAAAGTAGAAAAAAAATGAAGGACATTGTCTATACACTAAGATAAGGTACTATGCCATAGAAGTGGGGCATGGCTAAATTCCACAATCTAATAATCAATGATGTTTATATTTTGATAAATTCCCTTCATATCCCACTCAAACTTAACACATCCTTACATTAAGGAGAAAACAAAAAAATGCTCATTGCTCATTGCAAGAGGTAAATCACTAATAAACAACCTTACCATAGTATATTTTAGAAGAAATGTTAGCACAATGGGACAAGAAAAGAATAGAGAAAATAAAGGAAAATTCTTAAGGAAGATAAAAGAAAAATAGGAAAGGGGGAGAGAGAGAGAGAGAGAGAGAGAGAGAGAGAGAGAGAGAGAGAGAGAGTGTGTGTGTGTGTGTGTGTGTGTGTGAAAACAATGCAACAAAGCATAGGAAAAGTAAAGAAAATATTAGAACAAACCTAAGATATATTTATCTCTTGTTTTTCTTGAAATCTCAAATATAGTATTGATTTAGTTAAGCTCTATTCACATGATCTAAATATTGATTTCCATTTGAGTCTACCAAGTAGCAAAATTCATTTCCAAGAATATTAAGAACAACAAAGGGACCTTACTAATTTGGAGAGAAATTGTAAGTCTTGGCATTAGGAAAATACCTTAGAATAAGATTACCTTTCTTGATTCCTCTTAATTTGATGTTCTTATCATGGAAATGGTGCATAGCCTCTTAATGATTTTGAATGTTAGTTGTTGAATTTTTGTGATTTTGTATCAAGATTTCTAGCTTATCGCATTTCATGTTATCATTCTTCTCATCAGTCAATCAATTACTCAAGGTTGATTAAAGTAAAGGCACATCCAACTCTACTAGTAACATAGCTTCTAATCCATAGGTAATCATGAAATGGGTTTGGCAAGTTAGAGTTTTAAAGATGGCTCAATAAATCCAAAAAGCATGGAATAACTTGGTATGCCAATTATATTGGAACTTTTCAAGCATTATTTTTATCAAATGATTAAGGAATTTATGGGTTAATTCAACTTAACCTTTGGAGTTCCAGTAGTATGGAGATAAGAACGATTGGGTAATTTGATACTGCTCACAAAACTTGGCAAGCTCTTTTCTCTTGAATTGTGGTCCATTATCAATGATAATGTGAAGGCAAATATCAAAGTAGGTGATTATATGAAGTAAGATAAAATGATAGATGTACTTGAAAGTTACAAATTTCAAGGGAATAGCTTTAACCCACTTGCTAAAATATTCTGTAGCTATTAGGATGAATTGATAACTAGTGAAATAGGGGGGATTGATGTAGTTTATGAGATCCAACCCCCACTTTTTGAAATGCCACATGATTTTAAAAGTCCTAAGTTCTTGTTATGAAACATAAATAAGCGAAGCATGATGTTGACATGTATCACAAATATTAATTATGATATATTCATCCCTAGACATCATAGTTCATCAATAATCAAGAAAAATAACATGAGCTATCATAGACTATAAACCTAAATGAAAACCACATACACCTAAGTGAATATGTTCTAAAATGTTATGTGCNAATGAATATGTTCTAAAATGTTATGTGCCTCTTCATGTCTTAGACAACATAGAAGAATATCTAATGCAGAAATACAACATAAAATACCAACATCAATAATACAAAAATTCTTATAATATTTACAGAGCATTTTTGTATGATGCTAATAAATGTTCAAGAGTTTTTCTAGCTTGTAAGTATTTTATGATGCCTTGGTATTGTTCATCTTCTTCGAAATCAACTAATCCTATACATTGTGTGTTTATGAGAGTTACTAGTATTTATTATGTTTAATATGTTAAAAATGATTCATATGCATAGGTAAGGACTCATCAAATTGAGAAACTAAACTTTTAGCTAAGTTAGGATAAGGTTGAAGGTAATCCTTGGAATGGTATATGTTATTAACTTAGTGTATGATCAAGTGAAAATCACCATGGACACAAAGCCTCTTAATTCCTAATGAGATTACTAGAAAAAATCTCAATTAAGACTCTCTTATTTACCTATGTTGTTAATGCATGGAAAAGTGAACTTATAAGTTTGATAAATAGGATCCATACCTTGGTGATTAAGAATGCTAGTAGCACCAAAACCTTAAGCTTTATGAGCTTCATTAAAATATAATTATGAATCAAAATCCTAATGTGTCAACGTTGATTTCAAAAGTAGGATGATTTCTATTTCACTTAGTTCTTCTAATTGAGATTTAATGGTGAGAGTGGAAGACATTAATAGTGGGGCTAATGTAAGAAGATCCACTATGGCTTAGCCCTTGATGGAGTATTGGGCAAGCTAGGATGCGTGAAACTCAGTGAGAAGTATTTTCCATTTTGCCATATGGTTGTTTTCATAAGGGTTTGTAGTAATAGAATGTATGACATTATCTCAATAGATCACATAAAAATTTTCCCCTAACAAGTAGTGTCTTCATTTCTTAAGGGCAAGGACAAGGCCTAAATAAGAATTTTCTATCTCTGTGTTGTTGAATTTTTTGGTATGTCAAAGCCTTGAAAATGAAGAACTTGTCTGTGTATTCTTGAGATATTTACAAGACCAAGAGAGATGAATTTACCACCTTAAGGAGACTAAGAAATGGAAAATAATTGATAATTCATTATGTTAGATTTCAAGAAAAAATATAAGAGACTAGAGAATATCATAAAGATATGAGATATCACAATTTAAAAGAAGACATCTAGTAGCTTAATAGGACATTTCAAAAATAAATGATACATTTCTACTAAGATCCCAAATCTCAACAAGACACCCCATGAAAATAGAAGACATCTCATACCTTCATGAGACATCTCATGCCAAGCTAAGATGTCTCAACCAAGACATCTCCAATTTCTATTAAACATCCCAATCCTGCACAAGACATCCTAAGTCCAAATGAAACATCTCTCTTAAAAGAAGCCAAAATCAATGAAAAATCCCAGGCCATAAGCAAGATATCTCAACTAGTTATTTTTAGCCATTGTAGGGATTCGAATGGTCAAGTGGAAAAGAAAAAACTTATAAAGATATGACAAACTCAAGAGCAAAGTACAAGAAATGTGAGTAAACATTGAATATATCATTGTGAATCTTGGATTGTCATCTTCTCTATCTTTTGATGTGTTGAGCAAGAATTATATATATTTTTGTGTATTCAAGATCCTTAATTCATTCATCTTTTTTTTATTTTATGTTGAGCGTTAAAGTAAGAAATTTGAAAAGCTAGTTCAATTCGTTCTTGTTTCTCTTTTCAATTCAAACCCTAAGGGGTTGGATGTGTTTCTTGAGGGAAAGCATCCTTTGTAATTATTGAGAGCTTATAGAGATCTAAGGTTCAAATTTCTTGAAGGGGTTGGATGTGTTTCTTGAGGAAAAACATTCTTTTGAAAGCTTGAGAGCTTTTTTGAGATGTGAGGGTTTGATAGCCTTAAGGGGTTGGATGAGTTTCTTGAGAGAAATTATTCTTGAAGCATGAAAGCTTGTTGAAACATGAGGGTTTGTTATAATTAAATCCTTGTACAAGTTGTGGTGTTCTTGAAATCACATTTCAAGTAATATATTCTAGAGGTGTACAAGGATTCTACCCTTTGAGTGTGATTGTACCCAACTTAGGGAACCACGCAAAATAGTAGTGTTAAAAGTTGAACATTGTGGGTTTGAACTTATTCACCCCCTCTAAGTTCTTGATCTTCAAGTGGTATCGAAGCTTGGGTACCCTAATGTTAGTGTAACAACTTGAAGTAAACTATGAAGGAATCATCTTACAACAAGTCAACAATGGTCAATGGAATTGACTTTGCATACTAGAAAACTTAGATGTAGGAATTTTTTGAATCTATAAAATTTGAAGTATGGTAATCCATCTTGGATAGATGCTTCCATTTAATCTCAAGCTAGAAAACTAAATCTCAAACTAAGAGAATGTAGAGTATGTAGAGAAAAAGACCATTTGGTCTCCGAATATCCTAGTGTTGACAAGTTGTAGAAAAGGAAGTTATTTCAAGAAGAAAAGAAAGTAAGAAATATGCTTGTCAATTGGGATGATGAATATAGTGAAGAAGAAGCTAATGATACTTTATATGAAATGCATCCTCTATCCATGCCCATGATGTTCCTACATGTGATCAAGAAATTGATACTAAAGATTATGAAAGTATGATTGAAGAAAGGTATGACTTACTTTGTGATGAAATTACCTCCTTTTAAAAGTTATGCATCAAGATGAACAAAGCCTAACATATTAAAAATTAGAATTAGCTCAACTCAATTTGAAATGCTTAGATCTTGAAAAGAAAAACTTAGACCTAAGAACTGAGACTCAAAAATTAATGCTTTCCTATAAGCATGTTAACAAGAAACTTGTAGATATGAAGCTCATCAATGAAAGGTTTACAAAAGAAAATGAAATCCTAAGAGTTATGCTGGAATAAGAAAGATATCCAAATGATAAAAAAGGTTTGAAAATTCCATCTCATATTGAAACCTCCACAATCATATCACTAAAATGAAGATATTCACCCAAGTTTGAACATGTAGCCCAAATAAGAAAAATGATGTATTTTTACTATGAAAAATTTGGGCATATACAATCTTATTATTATTCATGATTAAGATACTATACTTTTTCTTATGTAAAGTAGCCTAAAAAATATGTCTTCAAGGTAAAGAAAATTTAAATACCTAAGGATAAAAAAATGAGAAATGAATGTTTGAACAAGTTGCCCTCTTAGCTATTAAAAGAACCACTAAGTACATTGATAGTGATGTTCTAGACATGATGCGAGACAAATATTAGTTTGCACAATTTTTAGGATAAAAATGTGACACTGTTACTTTTGGAGATGATGCAAAAGTTCTAATCAAAGGTATTGACACTATTAGCAAGAAGAATCAAACATATGTAAAGGGAGTATTCTATGTTGAAGCTCTCAAATACAATCTTATTAGTGTAAGTCAACTTTGTGATTCAAATTATGAGGTTAGGTTCTCTATAGACTCATGTAAAATAATAGAATCTTACTCTAGAAACATTATTATAGAGAGTAGCAAAAAATCAAGTGTTTACATTACCATTTTAGTAGATACTGCTAACTATGATACCAAGTGTTTAATTAACAATGTAGGTGATGTTCAAGCATGGCATAGGAAATGGGATCATATAAACATCGACATACTCAAAACCCTTGTCTTCAAAGACATGGTAAGAGAATTATCTAAGCTAAAGGACTTCATCATTAACTCATGCAATGCATGCCAGAAAGGTAAACAAACAAGGATAAAATTTGGTAAGAAAAATTATATCTCTACCTAACATCCTTTGAATTTTCTTCATTTGGACTTGGTAGGTTCATCACAAACTCTCTATTTAGGAAAGAAAAGATCCTACCTTACTATAATAGATGGTTTTTTCTAATTTACATGGGTTTCTTTTTTATTTCATAAGGATGAACCTTATGATCACTTTGTTAGAATTTGTAATCAATTATAGAATGAGAAAGGCTATGCAATCAAGATGATTAGAAGTAACAATAGAGGAGAATTCAAAAATGATAAATTTAAAGAATACTATCAAAGTGAATGGAATTCATCATCAATTCTATTCTCCTAGAACTCCCCAATAAAATGGAGTTGCTAAATGTAAAAATAGGCTTCTAAATGAAATGGAAAGAATCACCCTAAATGATAGAAATGTTCCTTATCAATTTTAGGATGAAGCAGTCAACATTACTTGCTACATCTCCAATAAAGTTTTGGTTAGACATCTTACCTCAAACACTTCTTATGAGCTTTATACTGGTAGAAATCCTTGAATAAGTTACTTTTATGTTATTGGAGATTAATTCTTTATTTTACATGAAAAATATTCCTTACAAAAATTTGATCCAAAAGTTGATAAAGGCATATTTCTAGGGTATTCTATAGTGAGTAGAGCATATAGAGTCTAGAAGAAAAGAACTAACACTGTAGGAGAAACTATGAATGTGAAAGTAAATGATAATGATGGTCTTGATCTTAATGTGCAAAAAGATGATGAAGAAATCCCTATTAAGAAATATTTCCAAATACCACAAGCTGTGTCAGGAAGAGAAACCAAAACATGAGACAAATGTGAAGATGATACTCATAAGCAAAGTAAGATGCCAAGACTAAGAAAATCACATTTTGTTAATGACATGATTGGACCATTGGATGATGGAATTAAAACTCATTGTAAAATAAGAGAGTTGTGTACCTATACTACCTACAATTTACAAGTTAAGAAAAAAATTTCAATGAAGTAGAAAAATAATAAGGGTGGATCTTAGCTATGCAAGATGAGTTGAACCAATTTGTTAGAAATGATGTATGTGAACTTATTCCTAAACCAACCAATAGAAAAATCATTGGAACAAAGTGGGTGTTTAGGAATAACACTAATGAAACTAAAACATCATAAAAAACAAATCTTGTTTAGTTGCTAAGGGGTATGACCAAAAAGAGAGGATTGATTTCAATGAAACTTTTACTCCTATAGCTAGGCAAGAATTAATTAGATTTCTTCTATCCTACATAAGCATCAAAGGAATCAAATTACATCAAATGAACATTAAAAGTCACTTTTCAAATGAAACCATATAAAAGGAATTTTATGTTAAGAAAATTAAAGAATTTATTAATCATATTTATCCTAACCGTCTATAGATTAAATAAAGCTCTTTATGGCGTCAAACAAGCTCCTAGGACTTGGTATAAAAGACTCTCTCAACATCTCTAAGATAATGATTTTGAAAGAGGTAGAGATGAAGAGACTCCATTTCTAAAATATTTTACTACAAATTTACTTATAATGAAAATTTATGTTGACAATATTATTTTTGTTGCTACTAATTAAAAACAATGAAATAGGTTTTCAAACCTTATTCAGAAGGAATTTGAAATGAGCATTATGGGGGAGTTGTACAACTTCCTTCATTTTCAAGTTGGAGAAACTGAGGGTACCTTTTTTTTCCAAATGGAATATACCAAAATTTTTATTGTAAAGATTAAACCTAGCTAAAGCCAAGCCTAAGACAATGCTAATGAGTGCAAATTTGAAGCTCATCAAGGATGATCAAGGTAAATCGGTCAATTTCAAAATCTGTAGAGGTTTGTAGATAGCTTGCTTTATTTGATTGCTATAGATTGATATTGCTCTAAGTGTTTGTATATAAGCTAGATATCAAGCTAATCCTAAGGAATCATACTTAAAATCTGTCAAAAAAAAAATTTCATTATCTAAAGGGTACTACTAACTAGGAACTTTGGTATCTAAATGACTCCACACTTAATCTTGTTGGGTATTGTAATGCAAATTGGGCAAGATGCACAAATGATTGTAGAGTACAAGTGGTAGATGTTTCTTCTTTGTGAAGTATATTGTCCATTAGGAAACCAAGGAATAAAAATCTATAGCTCTATCTACATCCAAAGTAGAATATATTTTAGCCAAAAGCTATTATGCATAAATTTTTTGGATGAAAGAGATACTCAAGGATCTAGGAATCAAATCTAGCAATACTTCCATATATTATGATAATAATAGTGCTATCAACATGACAAAAAATCCAATTTAATATTTAGAGATAAAACATATTAAGATAAGACATCATTTCATAACAAAACATGCTCAACTTGAACATCTAAAACTAGAATACAATGGGATAGAAGCACAACTTGTAGATGTCTTCATCAATCCCTTTGACAAATGAAGACTCACATCATTATTCAAAGATATGGGGCTAGGGCCATGTCCTACTAGGTAAGTAAGGTTTTTCTCTCACTCTCATTTACTTAGATAGGATAGGTTAGGATAGAACAGCTAAATTTCTTTATCTTAAGCAATAATTGATATGAAGCATTCTTAGCCCCATGAATGCTCCATATGCTTTCTCAAAGATCCTTAAAGCTAGTAAGAATCTCCCACACATATGCAAGGGAAGTCCTCAAGTAAACCTTCTTTTGGATGATGTCCAAAGAAGGGGAGTATTCTAAATAGCTTATGAATCTTGGATGACTAGGAAGGAAGAGTGACCGGGAACAAAGTTGAAGGGCCTTCGTATTGATAAGTTGAAGACATTGGATGGCTACCCATCACTGTAGAGGGTCTGGGTTGTGGTAGGGTCATGGTAGTAATGAAAGGGGTAGAAGACAGGACCTAGTTTGATCAAAAGATAGAAGTGGAAGGGGCAGTGGTGGTGTAGATTGGGCTGTCACCTTTAGAGTGGGAGTCCAACTCCTCTTTCCCATCCTGAAAGGGTTCTTCATGCTATCTCCCTTTATCTTGCCCTACTTACTTGGACAAGTTGGTTTAGCATCCATTGATATGTCTCAATTAGCAGGATGGTGGCATAGGGAGTGGGGATGAACTCCCTCCTGTTTCGATAGATGATCTCGAAGCTACGTTTCTCTTCGAGTTCGTGATGGTCCAATGGTATATTGGCTTGCATTTTTGCACATAGAAAGTGGTATCGCTCTTCGTCTTGAGGGAGATGTTCAGGTGATTGCTACTACAGTCTCAGGGGTTGCCTCTATATGAACACTGGTCTAGGTGGTTGTTTGAGACCTGACATATTCTGGATGGAGTAGGTCACCTCCAAGCTCGAGGTGGGAACTGCAATGGTCATTATATTCATTTTCTATTATGTTGTTGAAAATTGTAGAGGAGGTAGGTTGAAGCTAGGTACGTTCGTGAGTGTCAAAAACTAGTTTCCTTTACTTTTATGCATACTACATTGAGTAGGATTACTATGCTGAGAGGGTTGTTATGCTGCAGGGAACGCAAGTAGTGTAATGCGATGGGTAGTGTATCATGCTAGATAGTGTAACATAGTAGAATGTATTATGCAGTAAGCAGCGTAACATTGTAAAGGGGTGTCACATGGTAAGTAGTGTAACACTGTAGATGGGTAGTGTAATGCAGTTGACCGAGTAAGCAGTCAGCGTATCACATTGATATGGTTGCTACGCCACATAGGATGTAGGTAGCGTAGCGTAGTTGGTAGAGTAATCATGGTACAACAAAAAGTTGAAGGATTTCATCCTACAGGGTTCTAGGGGAACTGCCATTACAACCAGTTTGCACCACTTGCTGCGTAGACAACCACAAGGGTCTCACATCTATGCTAGTAGGTGATGGGGTATAGAAAATGTGTAGGATTACCTGTGATGCACAAAAAGGGCACAGAGAATGTCCTCCTTCTAGCGCCAAAAATTGTAGCGACCAAAAATGTCGATGGTTGGAACACCGAGAGGTTATTGGGCATATAGCTTAACCCCAAATCTGTGCAAGGGTTGTGCTAGTGAAAATGAAAATGGGGTGCCCTGAATGGTTTGGTCGATCAGACAGTGACTTAGTCAATGTACAATAACCTTTCGTTAACATTTTTTGTAATATGTCACACTGAGGTTTAGGCAAAGAAAGCCGCAACACATAGAATAGTAAAAGCATGGAAAAATATGTAAAACAAGAAATAAATGTGAGCCAATGTAAAACGATGCAAGATATATGTTGTAGGAAAGTGCAAGAAGAGCTTGGATTAGAAGGTGCACCACCCTAAGATCAAGGGATTTGATATTTGTTTGGCTAAAGGAGATGTACAATAGATGCATAGTATGGATGGGTACAGCTTGTAACGTAATGGTATGGTCACAACCCCTCAATTATTGCCAATGGCTTGCTGATCGGAGCTGATGAGATAATGCTTACTAGGCTAAAAGAGATCCCAAGAGGTACTGCTACTAGGGTTTTGTTGCTTGTTAACCTTCTTCTTGCCAGTCTCTTTGCCAAAGCCAATCACCAAAAAGCCAAATGCCAAAATGCCAATCACAAGAAATCCAAGTGCCAAAAATGCTAATCTTTGAAGCCAACCCCTTGAACGTTGTTCGTTGGGGTATTTATAGAGCCAAATGCCAGAGAGAGACATGACTTGGATGCCACATGTCCTGGGTCCCATATGGTATGAACATGGATGTGTCATATTGCTATGCAATGCTACACTGTAGTGTTACGCTAACGTGTTACACTATAGTGTAACGAGGTTGGATGCGAAACCTGCTAAGCTAAGCTATTACCATACTGTTCAAACTACGTGTGCCAAAATCTAGGAAACTACCATGTTTTTACAAAGAATGCCAACAATGAATGCAAAGTGGAGCCTGTTCTCCGAGACTACGTCTTCCTTGCTCTTGTGAGTAGGGTCAAGCATAGGAACAATTTTGGGGATTAATAGGGGGGGTGCAAAATGAAGAAAACTTCTGATCTTGCCTATTGGAGAGATGTGGAATAGAAATGACCATCATTGAAAAATTTTGGAACTACTGGAGATGTCCTGGGGCTTCCACGTGAGTGTTACGCTACTTATGCCACTCAACATATTGGGATAGTGTAAGCATCCACATGCTACAGTGTGCTACTTGCATAGCATAGCCGTCAACCTTGAGACAAACCTTGCCTGAAAACCAAAGATACCTGCCTAAGGCTTGGCTAGGTAAGCAACCTCTAGAATTGAAAACCCTTCCTTCCATGTTGAAAAGTCCTGGGACCCACTGAGTTCATCCTTGGGATACTTTTGTGCTTTGTGTCCTTGCTACGCTATGCTACGCCTTATTGTAATGCCTTATTGAGAAACTTTGTTTGGAACTTAGGGGTGAAGTGGGATAGGTAGTCTTGGAGGCCTGAGTGTGGCCAAGTGTAATCACTTTTCTAGGGACCACTTGGTAGAGGACCTTTGTGCATTCTACTCCTACTACGCTATGCTACACTATGTAGCGTAGCACCCTGTTCAACTCACATTCTGACTTAGTTTGCAAATGTTTTGTCATGAGGTGTCAATCATGTCCTCGTGTGGCAACAGAGCAAGCATGTTTGATGGTTGAAGCATGGGTAATTATGTTTACTTTTTCAAAATAGTCTGAACGGAGGAAATTGCACATGAGCACCCTGCTACGCTGTGCTACACTGTGTAGCATAGCATAGTGTAGCACTCAAATGAAGATGGTTTTTGACAAAAGTTACCACATTATTCTACATCATGTTGATTATGCTTCAAGGATGAATTAGGGCAGGTATCCTAGAGGGCTGAATCATTGTTAATTTGCATCTTTGGCACTTGATCAGTCTCCATATGGCCCACTACGTTGTGTAGTGTAGTAGGTCTCGTAGTTAGAAAACTTGCTGAACTATTTCGTCCATCTTGAACACTTTTGGGAGCTCCTAGCATGGTCCCTAGGTAGATCGTTAGCCAAGTCATTTGTCAAGGTGGGAAAACTAGAGGGTGTAGCAAGCCCATCAGCCCGAGAGATAGAAAATTTACCCTACTGTACGGTCTACCCCTAGTGCCTCTTTCATGCAAACTGGCCTCCTGGTTTGGTGCTACATTGACTATGCTACAGAGGGTGGTAGGCTTGCTTGAAAGTAGCTTCACAGGAATTAGGACTTCCGGGATGTGATGTTTCCTGCATGGTCCCATGTGACACCATGCTTGTAGAGATCCTTGCCCAAATTTTTGGACTGTGCTAAGTCATGAGAGTCCCAAAATTTATGGTGTTTCAGTAAGACCCATAACTTCTCTTGAACCAATGTGAATAGTAGCCTTATCTAGTGTCATTCCTTAAGATTTATGAATATTCATGGCCCATGCCAACCATAATGGTGACTGACAAGATGCTCCTTGGACCATAGGTACAATTGGCACATGATGAGGATTACCATTATCAAAGGCACATCTGATGTAGGAGTTAAAATCAACAATAATGTATAATGGTAATGCAGGCGGTTATTTACCTTAAGGATATATAATATTGTGAATCATGTCAAGTGCATCATTCACCAATCCTACTTTAGGCCAAAGGTTAACTATAAGCATTACCCTTGCACCTTCACATATAAGCATAGATTGCATTATTTGTTGTAGTAGATAGTTGTTGCACTACTTGTTGCAATAGATGGTTGTTGTTGCTGATCTTGAAGAAAGTGTTCTTCACCTTCTCTATTGGGACTAATAATAGTAGAATGCATGTTTCTAAAAATGCATGAATTTCAATATTGCACCTCTTAATCTTGTAACACAATGCCTAAGTTCAATATCTTTAAATACTGCATCACAATGTAACCATCATCACCTTAACTGTTGCCATGATTGTAACCATCACTATAACCATAATCACCATCATTTATAATAATAATAAATATTCATTATTACTATAATCGTAACCATCAAAATTTATAATAATAATAAATATTCAATATTACCTACCATTTATAATAATAAATATTCATTATTAGCCACATTGGGGCCTACACGTGAGGGAATATGAAGAGATGAATGGGGAGCCCAAGGGTCGGGGGGCATCAATTGAATAGAGATTCAGCTCCTCTATGGTGACTCTTTGGCTCCCTTGCATGTGGTGTGTGCATGTGAGGGAATACAAAGAGATGAATGTGAAGCTCAAGGGTTAGGGGGCATTAATCAAGTAGAGATTCAACTCCCTTGCACTAATTCTTTAGCTCCCATGCATGTGGCGCATGTGGATGAGGGAATATGAAGAGATCAAACTAAATTTACACTGCAACATATATTTGTAATGCATATTCGTTCATGGAGATATAAAAAATCACATTACAAATGCATAAATAATGTTATTATTATATCATGGGCTTTTGTATATTGACATTATTGTTACAATGGACAAGATATGAATGATGCTAACACCTCATTCATAATTATTATATTATAATTATTGTGAAATCCAATAAATGTTTTGAGATTATTATAATTAGAGAAATAATCCATAATTATAATATGAGATATTATGGATTATAAGATTCATTC
>MNCI01030540.1:297122-394839 GCA_015680685.1 Gnetum montanum | reverse complement strand
TTACAAATTTTTCTTTACATTGAAAAAGGGTGTAGCAAAAGAAGATTACTCAAGATAGTAGCAGAAAATTACAATTTCAAAATTCCTTGCCACTCCAGAAAGCATTGAAAAAAGAATAGAACCAAACATTAGAATGTTTTTGCATTGGGAATGCAAATGTATAGGAAGGCATGCTAAGTACTAATGATAGAAGAGCTCAGATTGAAGTGAAACTATGAAAATTGCACAAAATCATCAAAATGTAATGTTCAACACGTTACAATTCACTATAAAAAATTAACAAAAACACACATAAAAAGACTAGCAAAAAGATTGTTTCTAGAAAGAGATTCCAATAACCAAAGGCTATTGTTGATACAGAAACTTTTGAAGACCTTTCTCCTCAAGCTACAGCTTCAACTGTAGCCATTACCATCTTTCCTTGAATGCCTCTGGCTCTACCCCTCATCCTGCCCCTACCTACAAAATTTTATGCTTAAAACATACATTCAAAAAAAGCTACTCAAGAAACATATTGGCCTAATTCATATATAAATTTTATCCAAAAAAAGAAACCTAAATGAAGGGATGTTTTAGCTATTATATGTTTTAGCTATTATAACAAAAACTGTATTATGACTGTCGATGATGTGTGCATGTCGTGGCCCTCGGTGTTAAGAAAGGATGCAACAAGGGCCAATTGGCCTATTGTCTTATTGCTACCTTGGTTGAAGAAGCACATGTCGATGAGCTTCTTATTGCAGCTAAAGCATGGGCCACCATTGTAGGTGCCTTTCCAGCACTTTGGCAGAGCTCTGAAGTTGGCATCATCGAAGCTAGTTCAGTTGGGCTAAGTGACTTGTAGCAGCAGTTGCAGACGGAGATGGAGATAGAATGGAAATGGAATTCTCATTCCCATTTTCATTCCCATTCTGCATTTGGTTGCATTTGGCCTTTTTATGTATGTAGCAGGAATATGAAAAGCTATGGCTCTTTGGTTCACATTCTGTGCAACGGGAATATGAAAAGGTGT
Organism: Gnetum montanum; assembly: GCA_015680685.1. NCBI lineage: Eukaryota > Viridiplantae > Streptophyta > Gnetopsida > Gnetales > Gnetaceae > Gnetum > Gnetum montanum. Next base: position 393,827 of record MNCI01030540.1, on the reverse strand, counting down.
GGCTCTTTGATTCATGTTTTTTTCCATTTCATGGGATCTTATGTGGTGCATGATGTTGAGGGCGAAAAATGCACTCCCCCTCCCCCCCTATCCCACAAGACGAGTTGGCCTCTTGGCCAAAATGAAATAATCTTTGAACATATGAAATTGAAAAACTACTTAGAAAAATAAGTCATTTATATTTCCCTAAATACATAACAATATCACATACATCAATTACATCCTTTTTTCTTCTTGGAACACATTTACCTTAGTGTGTGGATAGGGTTCTGCTACGAACTAATAATAATAATACACAAAAAATTCAAGCATACATGAAAATGGAAAAATGTGAGAAAACATTCATGACTACTTAACAAGTAAACAAAGTATGTTCTTTCATGCTGACCTAGTGTAGAGCTCAAGTCACAGATCTAAAGTATATTCTTATTCCTAGATCATGGATTTGTATTTTCTTTCATGCAGCATGTTAATCCTATATTAAGCCTGTACGCATGATGCGAATGCCAAATCTAGAGGATGATCATGAAGCACTTTTAGCATCATGTTGGATCTCTGGCCATCCAAATACTGTAGCATTACTTGTACAACACAGAGTCATAGAGCCATAGATTTACGTAACTTTTTGTCACTTTATCTAACATACATGAAAATAATCAAGATCCAACCAAGTATATACCATATATGTGGCCAAATTTAAAAAATATGCAGTCTAGTGATTCTTGTTCTGAAAAAGATTGTTGTAGTGCCTAGTGATTGGCATGGACAAAGATGGATCATAGTATAATGAGTCATGACATGTACATAACTGGATCACAATTTAATTATGTTTAAGGACTTTGCCCCTTGTTTCAATAAAGTCCCCATTTAATTTTATTTTAGAACTTTCCCCTTGTTTCAATGAGGTCCCCATTTAATTTTGTTTCAGAACTTTGCCCCTTGTTTCAATTAAGTCCCTATTTAATTCTATTTCAGAACTTTGCCCCATGTTTCAATGAGGTCCCCATTAATTTTGTTTTGGAACTTTGCCCCATGTTTCAATAAGGTCCCCATTTAATTTTGTTTCAGAACTTTGCCTCATGTTTTAATGAAGTTCCCATTTAATGTTGTTTCAAAACTTTGCTCCATGTTTCAATTGTGGTGTCAAAATTGGTTTAGCATCTTTGGCATATTATGCATGATAGGACATCTTGGGACATAATTTCTAGTCCACATGCATGGTATCATGTAAGTTACCATGAACCTATGTCATGAAATTCTCATGTATGGATCATAGCAATGCATACCAGCGTAGGAGAATATTATTTAAAAAATAAAAATAAAAATATTGGATTCCAAGGCAAAGGCTTTGATTCTTAACTTTTTGATGATTTTGTTTTCCCCGTCTCCATTTTCCTCAATTGTTTTCCATTCTCATTATTTTTTTGTTTTTAGTAGATGCTTTAAGAAGGTTTTTTTCTTCCTTTTATAGGTGGTTTTAAAAATTGATCTATTTTATTTGACTTAATAAATTTCCAACTTTTTAATAGGTACATTTTAAAATTTTACTTTATTAGTTTTGCATCGAAGGAATTGAGAGTCACAAGACATTCATGCATAGCAAAGGAAAGCAAAGTTTTGATAATAATACTATTAAAAAGACTTCAACAACATAAATATGATAATTAAGGTTCCAATTCGGATTCATGACTTAATATTGAAACACCCTAAATTTTCAAGGCATTCTTGCTTCACTAGGATCCTGGAACTGAGGCAAAAATTTCCACAAGTGTAGCCTCGTGACCTTTTGGCAGGAAATGGATGCTATGAGTTCATACTATCCAGTTTGGACAATTTAACTGGCTGACAGTTCACTCAGAAAGCATGTTGAGGGTTGTTGACAGTGCTCAGGATCAACAAAACAGTTTGGCAAGTTTTCTAGTCAAGAAGTTTGCTACGCTACGCTACGCTATGTAGCGTAGCAGGCATCAGAAGATAGTTGCTCAGGCAACCAAAATGTTGCAAGATGAAGTGCTACACTATGCTACGCTATGAAGTGTAGCAAAGGTAAAATAGAAAGGCCTAGCTTATCGAGTGATCCCAATTGCACTTGATAAGCACTCCAGCCTTCAAAACTAGTTGCCTTATTCAACTTCAAGTCCTTAGCAGAGCTTCTCATCAGAAAATGGTGGATTGAGCAAAAATCAGGCTATGTTGGTTGCTATGTTGTGCTACGCTACATAGCATAGCACAACATAGCGACAATGCAAGAAAAAAAAAAGGTGTCTTAAGTGCAAGATCAGCAAGTTGTAGTTGCAGTTGTAGTTGTTAGCATGATCAAGCTTCAAGTAAACATTTGCAGCTTTAGCATGGTTCATAGTTAAAGTCAGCTACTATGTTATGCTATGCTACGTAGCATAGCATCACATAGCAAACATGTAGAACCAGCCAAAACATGCCTAGGCTTCTAGCACGTGCAATTATCTCTAAAGAAAATTTCTTCTTCGAACTGGTGGCTACACTATGCTACGCTACATAGCGTAGCACGATGTAGCAAGCTACTACGCTATGCCAACATGTTATGCTCCCTAGTGTAGCATAGCGTAGTAGGAAGCTATGCTACTCCAGTGTGTGCTTCACTTGTTCACATCATCTTCACACCTAACCCAGCATCTCCAGTTTCAATAGTGTAATTGCAGCGTGACAGGTTCATGACCAGCTTTGCATGTTCATGCAACATAGACACGTCAGCATCTCGTGGGTCTAGGACACATGTGATCCAAGCCTCATTTCTTACATCCTCTTGGCCATATAAATACCCCAACGAGCAAATTAAGAATTCAATTGGAAAATTTTGGAGGGTTGTTGGCAAATTTGGTTGGTGATTTTGAGCATTGTTAGCATTTTTTGTTGGAAAATTGGTAATTTTGGTGTTTGGTAATTGTTGGTTAGCAAATTTGTGCAAAGGGTGGGCAAAACCAAATCCCCAGTTGGCAAATATAGTTAGCAATTTGTTAACAAAATCGACGAGTTGGCTTTGTAGCATTTTTCATTATTGGCTCTTAATTCCACGTTCAACTGCATAGTTGACTTGCATTGAACATCCTGGTTACTTTTGGAATCTTTGTGCTTTCCAATGTTGCACAACTAATTGTATCCATCTTGACAAAGTAAATCTGTAATCTTGAAGCAGGGCATTTCATAACTCTAGTTCTCTTTATTTTCCTACTTATCATTGCATTCTACATCATTTTCGCTTCCTTGCATTTAATAACTATTATTTTATGCTATAAGAATTGTTTCCATATTAAATGTTTACATAAGGTTTAGTGACACCGACTAAGTCCCTGTCTAATCGACCAGACCATTTAGGGCACCCCATTTCTGTTTTATCTAGAACGGCCCTCGCACGGATCCAGGGTTAAAACTGTCTAACCGACAACCTCTCGGTGTTTTCCAGCCACCAACATTTTTGGTCGCTACAATTTTCTGATGCTAGATAGAGGACCTTTTAGTTCCCTTCCAATGTTTTACGGTAGTCCTATAAATGTTCTGCACCCTAACATGCACTAGCATGAATGTGACATCCTTTTGTGATTATTTATGCATCATGTGGTACAGATTGGTCGCTTCGACGGTACCTTTGGAATCCTATAGGACATAAAGCCTCCAATCGCTATTTGACCCCCTTGTTTCATGGTAGTCTTGCATGCATTTCGTACCCTTTCATGCACTAGCGTAGAAGTGACACCCTTTTGTGGTTTTTTATGCATCGTGTGGTGCAGATCGGTCGCTTCGATGGTTCCTTCGAAATCCTGCAAGATAGAAAGCCTTTGATCGCCTTCCGATCTCCTTGTTTTCTTTATTTGCAAATACTTTTAGATTTATGACAATGATTTCTCCAAGCACCGTTGCTACCACCTCTAACGTTGAGGTTTCCCTCATGGTTCAAGGCATCATAGGTGTCGAATAACCGCCCAGCCCAATGTTGGGGCCACGTCAATCCCTTAGGATCAAAAATCAGGCACCTGAGGGCTTGACCCAACAACCCGAGCGATATAACTTTCTCTATGCTAAGGTGCAGGAAAACCTACCCTTAGATGTGCAAGAACTCGAAGAAAAATGTAGCTTCAAGTTCGCTTACTACAACAGGAAGGAATTTATTCCCACTCCCGCTATTTTCATCCCTTTGACACAAATGCATCAATGGCTTATAGATCAGCTGATCCAGGTGACTAAGTCTAGAGAGCCACAGGACATAGCATCTCACCATGATGAGGCTTTCCAGGATGGGTAGGAAGAACTGGATTCCCAATCTGACCAGGGGGAGCGGGGTGGGAGGTCAAACCAACCCTACCACCATCCCTCCTACCTTATCCTTCTGGAAGAACCCATTATCTACTGCCACTCCCTTTGTGATCACCTTTGTACCGCCACAGTCCACGATTCCATCAGCAATGGGTATCCATGCTATGCACTTGACATATGAACACATCCACCATTTTGTTTCATTCTTAGCCACTACCCCACCACAAATTGTTCATACATCATTTTTTCTTTGCAACATACAATAGTCATGGTTACACTGCCCCACGTTCACGCCGTACCTACCTCACAGTTGCATGTAGCTTTTGCCTCCATTCCTATGTTTACACCTATCCCACTATTAGCAACGGGCCCAGGCCCGTCCACATGGTGGACCCCATTTACTTCTCCTCTTGCTTCACAACCATCATAGATGTCACACTACACTCACCATCAGACATACCAAGTCTTGCAAACGGTACAACCAAGCACGAGACTATGGTCTATTCCATCGGCTACACAAGCCGCCTATCTCATAGCACAACCTATGGCTGTTGCTGCAATAGCACCACCTCTCGGGTGGTGGACAGCACAAGCAGCACCATTCGCAAGGGCTGCCCCAACAACACCACCTATGGGTCACGCCATTGCCCCTACCACACCACAAATGGTAGTTGCTCTGATATCTCCCCAATCATCCACATCATCTCTAGGTCTAGATCAAGCATTCTAGCTTATCCAGACCCTCATAGAGGAAATAAAATGCCTCAAGGCTATCAATTCTGATACAGTACAAGTCATGGACTTCTACCAAGATGATTTCATCAACCCAGCAGTCCCCACGCTAACATTACCCCTTGGGATGTCACTTCCCCATTTTACAAAATACAATGGGGAAGGGGATCCCAATGCATACCTTATTACATTCAAGTCTAAGTCCCTTCTTCTGCAACAATGGCTGAATACGATCATCCTTGTCTTTGCCATGTCTCTGACAGAAAAAGCCCTGGACTGGTACTGCGTGCTTCCATGATCCTCCATATCAACCCTAGAGGAGCTTCTGACCCAGTTCGTGATGTGTTTCAAGTATAACTTGAGACCAGAAGTAACGCTAGATTAGTTGATGAGTGTGAAACAAGATCCACTAGAACTAGTCCAGAAATTTATACAATGCTGGAGTGCTACCCTTAATGAGATCCATGAACCCATCGTGGAGGCCCATTTGCTAGCTGTCTTTAAGGGTGCAGTGAAATAATTTATTAAGTCCAAGTTGTACTATCTCGCTCCATGAACTTTTAGTTAAACTTTTTTCCAGACTAAGAGCATATAAAACGTGGCTGAGGCAAGCAAAGACCTGGCCTACATTGCATATAAGAGCACCTTCATGAAGAAGGATAAAGACAAGGGTAAGGCTACAACAGCCACAGTGGCCACTGTGGCAAATGAGGCCAAACCCAACAAAAACAACAAGAATAACAAGAAATCAGCCACACCTACAACTAACCTCGCACCCAAATAGGGCAACACATCTCAGCCTTCAACATTTGCACCTGAAGCATTTACACCCCCCAAGCTGAACTTTGTGCGTAAAGATCACTTGAAGTATACCCCGCTGCCCGTGAAGCCTTCGGATCTTCTGAAGTAATTACTGGTGACGGGATACATCCAACACATGTAGATGTCAGAGAAGGGAGCTAAGAAACATCAACGGTACTATGAACTCCTTAGGAACCCCTCTTTGGCTTTGCCCAATGAGCCCCCAGTGCCTAAGGGTTTCAGGCTAGAGTAGTTCTGTTACTACCATCAACAGTGTGGTCACGCCACAAATTATTGCATGGTGTTAAAAGAAGACATCCAAAGGATGATTGATTAGGGGAAACTAGTTCTCAATGAAAGCAACCCGATCTGTCTTGAGAATCAATCTTTACATATCTATATGGATCCTCTTAATGCCAACAATGTCAGTTATATTATGAACACCATCAACGTTGATAGTAATCCTAGACCACCCCAGCAGTCGTTTGTTGTCTGTGTGCCTTAGCGTAGCATACCAGCACCACCAGCAACTAATTGAAATCTACAGCAACCTTTTGTCTTGAGAGTCCCTCCTCGGACATCTACCCTTGCACCAATTGTTCCCCGGGCATCTGCCCCTGCACCACTTGTAAGAAAAATAGCACCACCATGTACATTAATATCATTAGCATCATTTGGTATCAGGGGGCTAAGTCATTCAATAGCCCTCACCCCACATAAGAAATTTTCATAGCCTTCTCATCCTAATAAATGAGAAGTGCGCTTCACGGGTGAGATGTCAAGGGAAAGTACCATCCCAAGTACTTCCAAGGCTACGCCCTCGCGCCCTGCATCTACATCCTCATCACCAAAAGATGATGTTGCTACACCTACATAGCCTTCGCCACCCTGCCTGAAAGGGTCTAATCCTAGACCTGAAACTACCCCTCCTCAGGAATTTTTTCTCCTAGGATGAATGGAAGAGGAGAAAGGCAGCAAACAGGAAGGTGGCCCTGGCCTTTTGAGCACTCTCACTCAGGTCAAGCAGGCTCTGAAACAAAAAAACACTATGTTGAGCCTGTATGACCTGATTATGACATCTACCAAACACCATGAGGACTTGGTTTGCATGTTAATGTCAATTCTGGTTGATGAGAACATGCCAATGGAAGAGAAAGCCATTCACTTAGTCATGCTTCCTTCTATGCCTACAGAACCAAAGCTGTCCCAATTAACTTTTTGAGATGATTCCATTAGGGAAGACCCTAAAAAGGGTCAAGTGACAAAAACACATCTTTTCATCATAATCCAGGTTGGTCAACATAAGATCTGAAGGGTACACATTGATGATGAGGCTGCTACCAATGTCATCCCTTTCCCTATTGTGGACAAGCTAGATTTGGTTGACCAGATTAGACCCATGACAACGTCATGCCTAAAGTCGTTCAATGGGGCATGGGTTGTGATGAAAGGCATGATCCACATTGACTTTGTGGTAGGGGACTAGTTCCCCATGAATGCAACGTTCATCATGGTCCAAGAGATTCCTAAGTTTAACCTAATCTTGGGGAGGTTATGGTTAGCGTAACTTAGGGCTGTCTCTTCGCTGATTCATCAGGAGATCCATCTATCCTATGTAGGCAAAGAGGTGGAAATCCATGGCCACAAGGTAGTAATGCAAGCTATAAATAATGTAGATAGGGCTCAGAGGTCGTAACCTCTAAGAATGAAGCACCTGTATTTGTAGATACTAATCATCTAGAAAAAGAGCCAACCTAAACCGTCTACTTAGAAAATGAAAACACGTGGGATGAATTGTCCTCCCAAGCAGAGGACAATGATGTAGATGAAGGCCATGACAAAGCGCCTCAGCCTTATACCTCACCCAATCCACAATGGGTTAGGAAGTAGTTACGCATAGCGTAGCAGCCCCATTGCTTCCTGCCCTGTCAACACCCATTGTACAATTATCGCTTTTTCACCTCACATCCATCTAGCTACGCTAGGTATGCAAACTTACTTCCTTTAAATCGTTAACATATCTTCTATTTACGTTAAACTTATCCATAGCCTAATAAGGCCTAAAACTAGCAATATTTCTTCTATTTACATCACGTCTGATGGCCTGAAATGGCCTAAAACTAGCAATGGCTCGAAATGGCCTAAAACTAGCAGCGATCCAAAATGGCCTAAAACTAGCAGGGGCCCATAATAGCCTAAAACTAGTGATGGCCTGAAATGGCCTAAAACTAAAACATTAAAAGAAAAACCATAAAACTGATCATATAGATAATGCATAAGCTAGCATAAGATCAATTTTCTTTCAAAATTCACTTCTTTCATTCAAAGTTTTTCCATCAAACAATGTTTGCAACAGTTTTGTAAAAACATACAAAACATTAAAAACCCATGGTATCATAAGTCATCTTCGCCTGCATCATCTTCACTCGCATTGTCTCCCTCTACATTATTTCCTGCTGCGTCGCCTTCCTTTGCATTGCCCTCTTTTGCCTCATCATTTCTGCCCTCTTCACAACCTGCATCGTCATTCAGAATCTACATTGTAAATGTGAAGCAATAAGCTAAAGTTACACGTAAACACTAGAAAAAACATAAAATTTTGCATCACAAAAACTAACTAACCCAAGACGGTCCCACGTCCACTTCAAGGGGTATGCAATCTAATCCGAGCCCAAGGTGGTGCCAGACCTCCTCTTCTGTGATATCCACCCAGTGCCTATCGCTTGGTCCAGCTTTCACAGTGGCTTTCTCCTTTTCGATGGCCGTCCACCTCGGTGGTCCTGGAGAAAAGGAAGCAGTGGCAGTCTCACCTGTGGGAAGATCCACTTCCCATTCAGGGGATTCACTGACCTTCACTTGCTCCATGAACTTGTTGTAAGCCTCATAAGCACCAATGTTGTCCAAGAATGCTTCATAGGTAAATGCCTTCACTGAAGCATCCCTGTATTATTTGCGCTAGGTGCCACGTTCCAATTTATACATATGCTTATGGTTTTTCTGGGATTGCCTGCACTTGTAAACCCTTGCATTGTAATCCTTCCAGTCCTAGTTCTTCTGGGCCAACAAGTCCATCTGCATCCACTGTTCTATTATCTCCTGGGTGGCCTCATTGTTGTGCCGCACGGTTGTCCAGTATCTAGCATAATCTATGACAGCCGTGCACCAAATTCCATCATTGATATCACGAGCCAGGAGGAATTCATTCCTAGAATAGAGGTCTCCCACCTCAGCATTCAGTTCAACCTTCTCTTTCTCTATCCTCTAGACCCATTTCCATAGGTCTTCATTCATGCACCTACATTCCCACAAGGAGTGTGTCGAGTGCAAAGTGCATTTGATAGCCTCATCGTATATGCGACAAGGCACCTCAATCACTTCAGGTGGGAACGTAGGCAAAATGTCGACCTTCAATACCTATTTTGGGTTCCACTTGAGGTGAGAGGCTGTTGACCACACAAAAGAATGCATCAGTCACATTAACATAGCAAAGATTCAACAATTCAAAAGGTCTAGCGTAGCAACCTCAAAGAGCCTAGCGTAGTAACTTTACTTACCCACTCTAGGATTGACCTGTCTGAGATGGCCAATCATGTGGTTGATGACCCCATGCATGAACGTAAGCTTGTCGAGGGTCTCAGCCCATGGTTCCAGGCGAATCAGGGGAGGTCTTGTAGCATTAACAGTGGTGTCTGCCATACAACCAAACGTGTCTGTAATGACTGAGATGGACTACAATAAAGCTATGAGTAACACAAATGATAGTATAAGGTCTCCTACCCAGTAAACCCTCAGGGGTGATAATGGGGGGATCGCCCATCGACATATCATCAAATATATTATCAAAATCACCAGCATCTAATTGTAGCTTCCCTCCTTACTGTCTCAAAATTATGGTAGCATCCCTAGCATTCATCCACTCCCCTGATGCTGAACTGCATTTAGCAAAGGGACCTCCAACAGAAGCCCCTTCTCGGTTGATGTGGGCTTCTTCTTTATTTGCTGGGGCCTTTCTTTTCAAGGCACCAACATCTTCCTCATATGTAGGAGACTCCTCCTCATCACCAAAAAGATCCTCCTCTTTAGTAGGAATGTTTTCTTTGTTGGCGGAAGCCCCTTCCTTTATGTCGAGGGCTCATTCTTCTCTCTTGACCAAGGCCTTTTCCTCAGTGAATAGTGAAACACCGTGAAAATTTCGAGGCCCCAGCTGTTCAGAAAAAATTGGTGATTTAGGCAAGGGGTCACAACAAGGCATGGCACAGCAAGTTCCTTTACAGTCAAAGGCCTATCATGCCATGCTGCATGGCACAACACAAGCGAATTCTAGAAGATAGAGCAAAGTGATGGATGCACGGTGTTAAACTTCCAACTTTGCAAGTTCTCTACGTTTCGAGAACCTTAACTTTTTGGAAGATTACACTACATTACGCAACATAGCGTAACATCACATTATGCAGCGTAATATCAAAAAGCGGTATGCCACAACATCAGGGATGAAAAATGTTCAAGACTTCGACAACACTTCGATTTTTGCAAGCACGCTATTTTACATTGAGTTACGATATGAGGTGTAATCTAGCGCAGTGCAGCGTAACGCAAACATAGACAAAAGTGGCATAATACAAGTACCAGCAGCCTATATGATGTGATACGCTCTCCAGCGTATCATTGCGTAATCAAGAAATAGCTTATCACCAAAGTCCCATTTTACGACGCATTACAATTTAGAGCGTAAGGCAGTGTGGCATTGTAAGCTTCAGCAACCACCACATCAAGTCAATGGCATTTTATAGGTTCAGGACATGCGTCATCTAAACCATGTTTTTCTCCTAATTTTAGCCTTATAAATATGCCAATTGATAGAAAAAAAAGAAAAAAAAAGGAAGAGGAATTACTCAGAGACTGATAGATTTTCTCTGTGAGCAATTTTTCCTCCATTGGCAATTATTGACGACTTCTAGCAAAGATCGACAAGAAGGAAAAGGGACCAATAACAGCAAGAAGATCAAAGATAGTTGATGAGGACCTTTGGTTAGAAACAGCTAATTGACAGACATTTTGCTTCGAGTTTAACCTCCTTGTATCAAGATTTGCTAGAACAAGGTAGATCGATTTTTGCTTGTTTCATCTTTGAATAACTTTTCTTGTTGTCGGCACGCACTTCGTTTAAACCGAAGTTCACTTGTAATCATTGTATCTAATATATTCTTTTTCATGGGTCAAATCCTAGATCTTAGGGCTTGATCGCATTTCACATCTGATCTCTTATCCCCTATTTATCTGAATTTTGCAAATCGTCTTAAATCAATTACGTCCTTTTCGATTATTTGCGAAATTAATAACGTTACAATCTTATCGTAAAGAATCATAAAGAATCATCACTTTGTCATTCAAACATCGCAAAATTTTTACTAATCAAGCAAGTCCTTTTTTGATCGACAAGATCGTTCAGGGCACCTTGGATTTTTTTTCTCTCCAGCATGACCCTTGCACGGATCTGAGGTTAGAATTGTGTACACAGACTTTCATTCGGTATTTCTAGCGATCAATGTTTTCCGTTGTTACAACTGGGACCTCCGTGTCTTTATTAGCTGCCACCGTTTTGGGAGCTGAAACTTCTTCATCACTTTCTTCTTCTTCTTCTTCTTCCTCTCATAGCAAAGATGTATTCACATTAGCCTAAACCAAGTTAGCTTAAAGTAGGTGCTACGCTATGCTACGCTGCCTAGCATAGCATAGCATAGCAGGCATTAACAAAATAAGAGAAGAAACAAGCATAGGCAAAAGCATTTACCAATGAGGGGCTGCATCCTGCGCAACTTGAATCATAGTTGTTGCCCCTCTTCTTCTTCTATACGGAGGGTCTTCTCAGCTAGATTAGGCCTCTTTCACCGCAACTTGGTGGCCACCATCTTAGCGGTGAGATGTTTCCCCTATGATACACTATCGGCAGTAGTAGGGGGTGCCTCTCCTACACTGTCTTGGCCACGAAAGTTGCGGGCCACCCGATCCTTAGTCATCATAGAAAATGACTCCCTAATAGCTTCTGGGGAATCTTGGGCCTGGGTGGTCTAGAGGATTTGGCAGATCCATGGTTCGGAAATCTGGTTACGATCTCGCATAACCCAAACTCCATTCTCACGGAGTACCAAAAACTCTATGAAACGCCATAAGCAGGCTATGTAAAAGGCATGACGCACGTTGAAATGGGACTCATGCTTCTTATGAAGCTTGATCATTTTAGCTTGCAAGACTTTACAGAGATGCCTAGCCCAGTTGTAACAGGTCCCCTCTTCCATGACCTTCCTCATCACCAAAGCTTGCTCAATCCCAATAATATTTCCCTGGGAAAGTAGTTGGGGAAAAGCACGAGCACAGAAGATGGGGTAAATGTCTTTGGCGGCTCTCGACTTGACCTTCTCCATGAGGATCCCATTTCACCCTTTTGCAACCCCTAGCCACTCCTCAATGTTCCTTTAATTCACCTCTTTCTTGGTCTTTAACCCTATAGGGAGACCATCAGTAGGGACATCGAGAAGGTCCACGAATAGCTGGTTGTTGATTTCAAGGATCACTCACACACCGTGTACACGTGTGCAAAAGTGGTCTTCCTTTTTGGAAAAGGAGTCGGCTAGGGTAAGCATCTCAGTGGCAGGGATGCTTGGGTTCATGGCCAGGAACAAATCCATAAGCCCAATGTCCTGAAGGTTCTTGACCAGCGATTTCGAGGTCGTGTTACATAGCTAGCATTAAGCCTCGACTATTTCCTCATACTTGAAGTAGACATTGGCCTCATGATGCCCAAAGGTGATCATCGTCACCTCCTTAGACTTCTTCGTTGCTATAACATTTTGCACAAAAACTTAGACAAAAGAAAAAAAATAGCATAAAAATAGGAACAACACTTGAACATGAAAGCAATTCATTGTTTAGCTTACCAGGTTTAAACAGCGACAGGAATGGCGGAAGATCAACTAATACATCTTGAATGGTGATCAGTTTAAAGGATGTCTAATCCCTATCAAACCAATCAGACTCCTTGCATCTATTGTAAAGCTTGGAATACCGGGTTGGGTAGGTTTTGTACTCACCCCCGCATTGGCCTATCACACCTATGCGCATATTCTTAGCAGAAGAAAACTCCCACAGCGCCATCTGTGCTAAGGCCAACACATCCCTATAACTATGAAGCCCATTCTCATTGATGAAAAACCTGGTAACAAAAACACACTATTAACATTTTCCTAGCATAGAAAACATTGCATAGAGTAGTGGAACATGTGTACAAAACTCACCCGTTGGCACAGTAAATGGTTCCTTGTGGGTTTTGGAAGCATGTTCCCATGTGGCATGCAATAAACAAAGTGTTGTAGGGATGGTAGCAATTATATTCAAGAACATCCCAGATCTAGGCCAGACGTTTCGATGTGGCATGCAATAAACAAAGTGTTGTAGGGTGTCCTTCACTTCGTTAACCTTGGCGAGTGCCAGGTGTTTGCGTTCTCTCCTAGGGACCATTGTTTCACTTGCCAACTATTTCTTTGTTGTTATGCTAAATCACTTACTCTCAATTAGCACAATTTCTCTACCCTTTGAATGTGGGCTCTGCACTATTATGGCAAAAATGACGAGTTTACCAGGGGTAAACTCCTATTTATAGCCAGAATGGTGAGAGGAAAACTTGTCATTCTCTCTTCCCGATTAATGTGGGAGCTCTGTATAACGTAGCATGCCCACCATGGCATAGTAGCACTGTTTGCATTAAGACAAGTGGGCCCAAGTGAAAAGCCTTGACATGCTTCAAACTAGCCTTTTGCCTTCATAAAAATATCTCATTAGTAGTCTGCAAAGACCTTAAACTAGCATCTTCAAAATTTTACATTAGAGCGGTTTGCAAAGACCTTAAACTAGTAATCCTAATGCATGGTTTCAATCTAGTTAGTGGTCTGTAAAGACCTTAAACTAATCTACCTTTTGCTCCCCTCAGAACAACTTGGTAGCAGTCCACAAAGACCTTAAACTAGCAATTTCGACCTTTTACTCGTTAGCGGTCTGCAAAGACCTTAAACTAGCACCTTCAAAATTTCACATTCTGATGGTCTGCAAAGACAGTAAACTAGAAATCCTAACATATAGTTTCAATCTAGTTAGTGATCCTTAAAGACCTTAAACTAATCTACCTTTCGCTCTCCTTAAAACAACCTGTTAGTAGTCCACAAAGACCTTAAACTAGCAATTTCAACCTTTTACTCGTTAGCGGTCCGCAAAGACCTTAAACTAGTAGCTTCGAACCTCTTACATTTCTAGCAGTCCATAATGACCTTAAACTAATACTCCAACCTATTGGTAGTCCACAAAGACATTAAACTAGCAGTTTTTCATTTTGTTACACTAGTAGTTTTTTTTCATTTTATACTAGAAATTTTGCATTTTTACTTCCAGGCCATCTGCTATGACCTTAAACTAGCAAATCTTAAGCTTTCTATCATACTTTCTACTTATTTCTATTTCTCACATCTCATTACTACTTTGCAAATGTTCACTATGCATAGCTACTATAAACAAGTATCTCTTGACTAGACATTCATCTCATTTTGGTAAGTTGAACGAGAATGGAAATCCATCATGATCTCTCTTCACCTTTAGCTTTAACAGGCCCACACGGTGAACTCACAAGACAACTAAACCCAGAGTTAATAGACTAGGAATCACCCACAGTTAGCACCATAGCATCCTTAGAAGCATCCCTAGACTAGCCTGAACATCTAGTCCAAGCCCTAGATTTAGAGGTCGGGGATGTAACTGAGGATCCTCTCATCGAAATGCCTGTGACCACATCTAGGGGTGAAGTAAAAAATTTGAAACTTAGCTCCCTCCTAGATTTGCAGATGCACAAAGATGTAGCCAAAATTCTGCAAGATAACATTGAAGTCTTTGCGTGGTCATACAGTGACATGCCAGGTTTAGATCTGAGGCTAATACAACACAACATCATCTTAGACCCACACATGAAAATAGTTAAGCAGAAGGCTTGCAAGATTAAACTAGAGATTGCACTAGCCATACAAGATGAAATCACCAAGTTTTATCAAGCTGGTTTCATTCAGGAAATTGATTACTCAAAATGGGTGTTTAACATTGTCATGGTTTCTAAGAAAATGGGAGGGATACGTATCTGTATAGACTTCTGAGATCTGAACAAGGCCACGATCAAAGATAACTTTCCACTTCCAAGTATTGATCAACTCATCAACACTATGGCCAGTCATGCTCTGTTATCCTTCATGGATGATTTTTCTGGCTACAACCAAATTCGCATCAACCCAGAGCATCAGTTAACAACAACCTTCACGACCCCATAGGATACCTTTTGTTACATTATGATGCCTTTCGAGCTCAAAAATGCCAGAGCAACCTACCAGAGAGCCATGACTTACATCTTTAGCAACTACATCCTAGAAACGCTGAATGACTATGTGGATGATATAGCAGTAAAATCTAAAGAGACCACTAATCATCCCAATGATCTAGGTGTAGTCCTCAAACGTTTCTAGATGCACGATTTACGTCTCAACCCAAAAAAGTGTGTCTTCAGGGTGAAAAATGGATGCATGTTAAGGTTTGTAGTATTGGAGGCTAGAATACAAGTGGACCCTGATAAAGTTAAGGCCATTGTCAACTTGGCACTTGCTATAAACCTTAAAGAACTACACGGGCTATAGGGTAGAGTATGTACTATCCGAAATCGTCGATCTTCAGTTGGAATGAAATAGAAACCTGGAGATCCCTGGACACGCACAGAAGACCCTACCTTCACTTGAGGGCAAGCTGGAATTAACGAAGGCAGAGTACCTTGAGTGGTTTGCACACGGATCAAGCAAGGATTTTCCCGAACGTACACCGATATATTGTACGCTGGGTTATACATAAATGGCATAACTAATGTAAAACGGAGCATAAACGTATAGGAGCATAAACGTACAAGAAAATAGGTAATAAGCATGCAATAATTACCGAAAAAATGTAACAAATCTTAGCAAAATAGATGTGATAATATTATTGTGAAAGTTACAATGCACCGGTCTAATGCAGTTGTGAATCTGACAGAAGGCGGACGAAGAGCCCTGGTGGATGTGCAGGGATGACTATGTATTGTTTTAACTGCAAGCACAGTGTGAAGGCTGTATACTCAGCGTGCAAGGTTAAGGTCCAATGTATAGGGTTTCTGCTTTACTCTCTGATTTCTCAGCGTCTTTGGCTCCTTTTTTATCTCTGGTTTGCTCAAAATTGCCAACCCTTGTCTAGTGAAAATTTTGAGTTTTTATACAAGTTTAGACATGAGACTTAGGTTTGAGAGCGGATGATTGACTGTGGAATGCTGGAATCTTAGGTCGAGTGACATGTGGCGCATTGACCGAGTGCGAAAGAATGAAATTTTACATACAGCGTGCTGCACGCCAGCGTATACCCCTGTACGCCAACGTAGACTGCTGTACGCCAGCGTATACACGCTAGACGTATGACCTCAGCGTACAGACTTGATTAGAACAAAATAAGTCGTTCGTCTTTCAAATTTGAATTCGGATGCCATGAGAATGCTGCCTGTAGATATTAAGCTTGATTGACCTTGATCTAGCATAGTTTTGGAGATCTTTGATTGGTATACGTTGTGCTACACACTGGTCGCACACTTTGTACATGTTGGGTGTATACGCCGGGCGTACACGTTGTACTGGCTGGGCGTATACGCTGGGCGTGCAGGATGTACATGCTCAGCATATGAACTTCAGAGTGCATGATGTCAACACTTGATGATTGCTCTGTTCATGTGAGTTGATGCTTCATACAAAATCTTGCTTTGAAGTGCTATTTCTATGCCATCTTCGAGGGTTGCATGGCAGGCGTATACGTCAATCATACATGCTGAGTGTACATGTGAGGCATGTGCGCTGGGTGTGTACACTAGGCATGTGAGCTGGGCGTATACACTGGGTGTATACACTGGGAATGCATACTTAGGCGTATACACTGGGTGTATACACTAAGAATGCATACTTAGTAAAGACTAAGTATCTTGAGCTCCAAAGTTGTCATGTTTGATAGCAGGTGTCGTCGTGGTCGTCTACGAGTCATAGGGAGCTGCTCCTTATTGAGTTCGACTTTACCTGAAGCTATCTGTGGGGCCTTCAAGCTTTACTCATGCTGGGGAGCGTCATGACTTAGCTCGATTCTTGTTGGAGAAATACTAAGCTCAAAATTTTGTGGTGTTTCATTGGCCCCTCTTTGTTGACGCTTGGAGGAATCGACCCGAGAAAGAATCGACAAAAAAGTGCAAAACATCACAAGCAACTTGATAGAGACATTGTCCTGTGCCACGTGGCTAGACGTCATCGTACTATGTTCGATAGTACATAGGATTGGGGAAATGAAATTTTTATTTGATAGGGAAGTGAGAACTGTAGGGATTAGTAACCAATCAAGGGCTTGTGCATGGAGAAGAGGATATCCGGGTATTTGTGCGGGTCATGCTTATCTTCATAAATAGCTATTTTTTAGCCATTTTTTAGCAGATTTGGGATCAAAACATGATGTGTACATCCTTTGGCGGTACAAGACTCTTACTTGGTGTTTAAGAGAACTTGTTGACATAACCAAAGCCACGTGATGATGTGTTGCATTCTTTGGAGGAACAAGGCCCTTGTTTAGTGTTTAGGGGGAACCTATTGGTGGAGTGCCAAAGCCATGCAACGGGATGTTACTTGATTGTTCTAGACATGAGCGTTTTCTTTCGAGGCAACTTCCATCCTGTCAAGGGTTTATGGAAACATTTTTTTTGTCCATCTTATGCACATGCTCAAATGTCATGTTGTGGGTTGCAACCACTTAAGAGTGGCGCAGTATGCAATAGTATGTTCAATGTTTTAGGCTGTACTGGGTGTGTCTGGGATGTAGCCAAGTAAGAGATGTTGAGGGATAGGTGGGACATGTAACGGGAGATGTACTAGTGAATGGCTTGATTAGTCTTGTCACGTTTGTTGTGAACAATGTCTCACCTTGCTGCTTATGACGAAGTGCATTCTTGTACGAACACCTCTGAGTGTCATCCTGCAAATACAATTTCAAGAAGACAACAAAATCATGAGCGAGTAAGCAAGCTTAGACTTAAATAGCTACTAATGAAACAAAGGCACTAGATGAGATTTTAGGCACTGTATATGAATAGCAGGAATGTTGTTAGGATCGGCTAATGGCGAGCGATGCAACGGCTCTGATGAAGCTGGGATGCAGCTACAGATCGAGGAAGCAGAGATGAAATTACCAGTTTATAGTCATAGCTGACTATCATGGGTTAGTTTTATGTCATGACCCATTGGAAATTTCCCATTTAGCATCGTGGCAGATAGTACATTGCCAGTTTCTAGTCTTGGCGGACCGTGAAGAGGCAAACCAATTTATAGTCTTAGCGGACTCTGGCGAATGTGATTCTGGTAGTTTACTGTCGTACCGGATGGGTCCTAATTTGTTGTCATTGTGGACACTCTATGGTATTAGTTTATCATCATGATTCCAGGACGAGCTATGGTATTAGTTTACTGTCATGATGCTAGGACAAGCTGTGGTATCAATTTACCGTCATGATGCTAGGACGAGCTGTGGAATCAGTTTACCATCGTGATGCCAAGACGAGCTGTGGTATCAGTTTACCATCATGATGCCAGGACGAGCTGTGGTATCAGCTTACCATCATGATGCCAGGATGAGCACGTACCTGAATTCATGCTTAAATGTGAAATGGCTTCAAGAACAGATGATTGGTCGGATTTGCAAACTCATTCCCTTCCATGTCAACTAATTTGAATGCTCCATTGTCGTACGCTTTGGCAACCAAGTAGGGCCCTTCCCAGTTAGTTAAGAATTTGTTCACGTGTTCCCGAATAGCTTTGAGTACAAGGTCGCCTTCCTTGATAGGGCGCTTATGAACATCGTGCCAATGGTATTGTCGTTGTCATTTTTGGTACCATTCAATCTAATCGAGGGCACGTATACATTCCTCCTCCACCGAGTCCAAGTAAAAAATGCGTAGATCATTGTTTTGCCCTTCGTCAAGGAGTCCAGAGAGTGTGATCCTTAAAGAAGGTACTTGTAATTCCAAGGGTAAAACAGCTTCTGAACCATAAACAAGACTATATGGCATTTTACCTATGGAAGTCCGATGTGTAGTACGATAAGCCCACAGTGCGTATACCAGCTGCTCGTGCCATCTTTTCTTGCTTTGGGTAAGCATCCTTTTAAGTAATGAAATGATGGTTTTATTTGTGGCCTCTACTTGCCCATTGCTTTGAGGGTATTAAGGGGATGAAAATGAGTTTTTAATCCCTAGGCTTTCACAGAAAGTTTTGGTTTCAACACTACTGAATTGTGGCCCGTTATTGATGATGATGGTCATGGGGATGCCAAAACGGGTCACAATGTTTTCAAGAATGAAGTGGCATACGTGTTTATATGTGGTTTTTCTAAGGGGAATAGCTTCTACCCACTTCATGAAATACTCTGTTGTGGTTATGATGAAGCTATGCCCTGCAGAAGATGAGGGCGTTATTGGTCCGATAAGGTCCAACCCTCACTTTTGAAAGGGCCATGTAATTTGCGCTGTATGCAACTCATTTGGTGGGACATGAATGAGATTACTATGTCTTTGATAGATATTGCATGTTTTAGCCTTGGAAAGACAGTCATACTCCATGTGTGGCCAATAATAGCCTAAGCGTCTTATTTTCATTGCCATTGCTTTAGGTGCTATGTGTCCTCTGCATAGTCTGTCATGTACTTGCTCAATGATGGTTTAGGCATCAGCGCTACTAATGCATGTTAGCAGTATGCCTTCGTAGGATCGACGACACAATGTGTCCCCTACCAGTGCATATTACCGAGAATGCTTTCGTACCGCATCTTTTTGTGCATTCGTTAGATGTTGTGGTGTTTCACTATGTAGAAGGTGCTCTTTTATGTCGTCATACCATTTTATCGTGTGTGTTGTACTAACGAATGCAATTGCTAATGTATCAAGAGTATCGGTTATGGGTTTAGCACAACTGATTATGGAGCTTGGCAACATATGGAACATGTCAGACAATATGTTTAGCGCTAGCATGGCCAATGCTTCTGTAATGGTATTATCGTTTCTAGAGACATGTTACACGTCCATGTTTTCGAATTGCTTCATTAAGTATTTGGCTAAGTCACAGTATGGTTGTAAATGTTGCACTTTGCATGTATAAATGTCTGTGACTTGGTTTAAAACCAATTGTGAGTCTCCCCTGACCACAAGTCATGTGATGTTTGAAGTTAGTGCTACCATGAGACCTCTAAGGAGACCTTCATACTCTGCTATGTTGTTGGTATAGTGAAAGTCGAAACAATAAGCAAAGGGTCGGATCTCCCCGAAGGGATAGGTGATGAAGGCAGCAATACTTCCCCCTCGAGAGGTGGATGCTCCATCAAAGTTAAAAATGGCATTGTAGTCATCGGGTACTATGTCTATTGCACTCACATTTTTATTAGGTAACTCTGGCTCTATCGTTGCTTGATCATGCGTTGGTGATGCAGTCATTTGATTTGCTATGGCTTGACCCTTAACTGATGATTGTGCTATGTAGTGTAGGTCAAACTCAACTATCATGGCTTTCCAACAGGCTATTCTACTTGACTCGTAAATGTTTCCTATGATGGCTTTGAGCACATTATCCTTGCAGATTATATTGACTTGGTTATGGAAAAGGTAATGTCACCATTTCTTTAAGGAAAAGGTAAGAGCTAAACATGACCTCTCCACCTCATTATACTTCTTCTCATGGGCTACTAATGCATGGCTTAAGTAATAGACAAGGACTTTGCTTCCATCATCTTGTTTCTGACAAAGCATGGACACGATTGACAAGTCCGAAGTGGCAAGGTAGATGTAAAACGGTTTATCATTTTGAGGTGGATAAACTGTGGGTAGTTGAACAAGTGCTATTTTAATATTGTCAAATGCTTCCTGGCACTGTGAAGTCCATTCAAAATGGAATTTCTTGCATAGCAAGTGGTTCATAGGTTTCAACTTGTTCGTTAGTTTTTCTATCAAATGCCTGATGAACTATAATCTACCTTGTAGACCTCGGAGCTCGGTAAGGTTGCTAGGTGGTTTTAAGTTTGTTATGACCTTAACTTTATCGGGGTCTACTCGTATCCCTGCTTCCAAGGCTATGAATCCAAGCATTTTGCCTATTTTGACTCCAAAGACACATTTCTTTGGGTTAAGTCTCAGCTCATATTTTAAACAACGCTTTAGTACCAATTCAAGATCTTCTACATGTTGTTCTGATGTCTTTGATTTAACCACGATATCATCCACATAGTCATTGAGCGAGTGCAGCATGTAATAGCTAAAAATAAATGTCATTGCCCTTTGATATGTGGCCCCAACATTCTTGAGACCGAAGGGCATCATTGTGTAGCAAAAGGTACCCCACGGTGTCATAAAGGTAGTCTGGAGTTGATGCTCCGGGCTAATGCGTATCTGGTTATATCCTGAGAAGCCATCCATAAAAGATAATAGGGCATGCCCAATGGTTGAGTCAATAAGTTGATTGATGCTGGGTAGGGGGAAATCATCTTTTATGGTTGCAACATTGAGATCCCGGAAGTCAATGCATAGGCGAATGCTTCCGTTCTTTTTTGAGAAAATGACCATGTTGGATACCTAATCATCGTAGTCGACAGCCCGAATGAAACCTGGCTGATAAAGTTTGGTGATCTCATTGCGAACTGCCAACGCTACCTCAGGCTTAACCTTTCGTGCCTTTTGTTTCACTAGCCTTAATTTTGGACCAAGTATAATATTGTACTGGATGATTTGAGGATCTAACCCGGGCATGTCAGTGTAAGACCAAGCAAACACTTTTATGTTGTCTCGAAGCACATCTTCTATGTCTTTAGCTAGTTGAGGTTGCAATAGTGTACTCAATTTTAATATCTTGATTTCACCATCAGGCATAACGATGGGGGTTTCAGTCAATGGGTCTTCGGTGATACTATCAGCTTCTATGTCGAGGGACTTTGTCATTCCTTTGTAGCTGTCTAGCGTTTGTTGTGTTGAGGCTATGACTGTATCATCTGTTGATAGCCCTAAGTTGATGGAATTTATGTCGATTTCTCTTGTGTTCTTTTCATATGGTCCATCAATGGTCAATGGTGTGGATAAATGCTGATAATCCATCGGGCTTGCTCTTGTCAATAAATAGAGGGCAGAGTGAGCTAGTAGGTGTTGTTACGCATTCCTTGGCAACATAAATCATGTGTACATGTACGGTGGTGATTTATCGTCATACCAGGACGCATGGCAGTTTAAGGCCTTACCGGGCCGTATGTGGAAATTTAAGGCCTTACCAGGCCATATGTGGCAGTTTAAGGCCTTACCGGATCGTTTAATATGATTTGACGATGCCTAGTTGTCGTATAATTTGTACCGGAGAGTTTGCGCCAAAATGTTCAGTGTGGGCATCCGAAGTTGGTTTACCAAGGAATACGGTATGTGGCATTGTTCATTATCTCGTCATTTTGTTTTACATATTCCTCATGCTTTGTAATTTAAATAATTTTTAATTAAAATTAATAAAATATTAAAAATATTTAAAAAAAATCAAAGGTAGCGGCGGTGGCTGTGGGGTCAACTCGACGCTATATATAGCATAAGGCTGTCAGTTGTCAGAGGCAGCATGAACCTGAATCAAACCAGAGCATGAGCTTAAACCTAAGTCACAATGTAAGCGTAAAGCACCAAGCCCCAGTGTGAGCGTAGAGGCTCAAACCCCAGCGTAAGCGTAGAAGCTCAAACCCTAGCGTAACCGTGAGTGATTAGCATATAGGACGCTAGAATGGTCAAGGGCAAGAAGGTAGAAGGCTAAGGGAGGAAGGGGCTCAACTTAACTTTCATGGAGGGAAGTGAGGCCATGCTGTAGTGTTTGCCTAGGCCTAGGATTCCATCATGGCCTGGATTGACACACAGGTAGACTCTAATCTTACCTCTGTTAATTGTTTTTATTTGTACTTGTTATCTGGCATAGACAGTCTTCGCAACGTACAGGGTCTGTATGCTTAGCGTAGATAGTTTTGGTAGCGTAAAGGGTCTATACGCTGAGCGTAGATTACCCAGCGTAAAGGGTCTGTACGCTGAGCGTAGATTTGCATCGTAAATGGTCTGTACACTGAGCGTAGATTCACAGCATAAATGGTCTGTACACTGAGCGTAGATAGTTCTCATAGTGTACAGGATCTGTACGTTGAGCGTAGATAGTTCTCATACCGTACAGGATCTGTACGCTGAGCGTAGACGAGCTTCGCAGCGTACAGGGTCTACACACTGGGCGTAAACGATTTTGGCAGTGTGCAGAGTCTGCACGCTGAGCGTAAATAGTTTTCACAGCGTACAGGATTTGTACGCTGGGTGTAAATAGTTTTTGCAGCATACAAGGTCTGCACGCTGGGCGTAAATGATTTTGGGTAGTGTGCAGGGTTTGCACGCTGAGCGTAAATAGTTTTCGCAGCGTACAGGATCTGTACATCGAGCGTAAATAGTTTTTGTAGTGTACAAGATCTGTACACTGGGCGTAAACAGTTTTCGCAGCATACAGGATATGTACGCTGGGCGTAAATGATTTTTGGAGCGTATACGCCGAGTGTAAGCAGTTTTTTGACAACATATACACCGAGTGTAAATAGTTTTTTGATAGCGTATACACCAAGTATAAATAGTTTTTATTTTTTTCGCAGTATTAGCTTTCAATGTGGAATTTTGTTTCTCTATTTCATTTTGGTGTATAGCTGATTTGTCATGGAATTCTGGTTATTTGCAAGGATGCTGAGCCTTTCCTCCTGGTGGTTGAACTGGTTGGGGTATTGGCATGGTTTGGGCCCCTTGATACCGATGAACCTGCGCCTAATCTGACTATTGATAACAATGGGGTATGGTTCAGGGAAGGGGCCTATGAATTCCTTGCTTTCATCCTAGACAGATTCAAGGTAGTGATATGGTCACACCTAAGCGAACAAGTGGCGTGGAGCTTGCTTGAAGCAATGTTACCAGGCTTTTTGGATGGTGTCATGGTTTTCATGGTGGATATTGATGAGGGACCTCTTACGATTGAGGAAGGTCCCTCTGGAGGTCCTAGATCTACTCATCCATTATCGCACGTGTGGGACTTATTGCCACGTGGGCCTCATTATCTCAATAACACCTTGTTTCTAGCTGCGCGTGCACACACATTATTTCAGAACTCTCCGGGCACGGTGTACAGGGTAGAGAGGTAAGGTCGTTTAGTTTGTCGTTTCTATTTTTGTCGTTTAGTATTTGCTCTTGTTCTGATGATCATTCTTTTGCTGGCCCCAGGTTGATAAAGATGAGATATGCATCAATGATGAAGGGCTTGCACTAGCTCATACCGCTTTAGAGACCTTCATGGTGGGTCCCACCCTCTGTGGAGCTGTATTAGCTCAGACCAAGGGAGCCATTGTTCATTTCCATAAACGATTTTCTAGGGCGTTTGCACAATGCACGGCTCAAGGGTGGCTGCATGGAGATTGGTCACGTAATGGACCAGTTTTCCCTCGTGATGCTAACTTGGGTTCTAGCACCTCGAAATCCACGACTGAAGGTAAGTGATGATATTTCCTAGATGTCTTAGTGTGTTTGTTTAGTTGCTGGTGGTCATACTGGTGTTATGGTTTATGTTTACAGTTAATGTCCCCCCCCAGCGAAGACCCTGTTACGACAGGGCAAACTGAGAGTACCTTGTCGATGAAGTTTGGGGAGATCAGCAAGGCACAGCGATGGTTGCGTACTAGTGTCCCACCATCTATTGTCTATTGTTTGGATGATGCTAGCCTCATGGGGTTATTTACAACCCCGAGCCTTGATGTCTCCATAGCTGAAATGATTGGAATTGTTGATTCGTTTGACAACTCTATCACCTACTACAGCACTCGTATTAAGGGTGTCAAAATAGTTTTCCATCTATCAGCTGAGTTCTTTTCAAACCTCTTCAGTTTACCGATAGATGGCGTGAATGTGGTTTTGGATAGGGCGTAGAAAGAGCTCCATGTGGTGCGTGAGCTAGAAGATTGGTTGGACATTGTCAAGGGCTCTAAGGGATTCCCTATGCAGGGGATATCAAAGGTGGTGGAAGTTAATGAATTATATCGCTTGTTTAGGGCACAGGTGTTTCCTAAATCCCTATCCTAAGTGAAGAGTCTTGGGGTGGAAGCCGTGCACATCATGCGAACCATTTTAGAGACCAAAATGCATTATAATTGGGCCCAATTTTTGTTGTCGGGTTTCCATAGGGAGATAGTGAGATTGTGTTCAAACGTTGAGGCGTAGTCCCATTTTACATTCGCATTCTTCGCAGGTTATCTATGTTGCTTGGCCGAGTTTTTAGTGGTTCGTGCAGATAATAAATATGTTCTATGGGATCATACTCAATTATCTCGCCTGTGGATTAACCATTTGTTTGAGATAGCTGAGTCTTAAGATGCACTCGAGGGGATTGATGAATCTGTGTCCATCACGATAGAGGGGTCATCTAGTACTTCAATCTATACATGTGAAAGTGTGGGGTTGGAACCAAACAATGTGCCCTACACTATAAAGAGAGCTGAACGGGTCATCAAGGAGACCATCGGGAAAGCCAAATCGAAGATTCCGAAGCATGAACGCCCTAAAGAAGTGGCCTCAACTATGGAAGAGCCAAGGGTGAAGCGAATATGATTCAAAATTCTTGTTCGAGGTAAGTAAGCTTGGTGCACTTATTGTATTGTCATTTTCGTCTTATTCATTTTTTTCGTTTTGACCGCTTACATGAAGCTAATGTCTTCAAACTTGACTCGGGAAGTGAGGAGACAGGAGCTAGAAACCATTATCGAGGAGGAGGAAGTTCCAACGGACTTAATAATTGAGGAGGAAGAGGTCAGCAAAGATCAGGTGGAAGGGACAGAAGAGCTAGCGGAAGACACCACGGAGACAGAATTGATCGATGACCAGGATGGTGTTGATAAAATGTTCAATAGCTTCCTTAAGGGAAGATTGGACCTTGGTGATCCTCCAAACCGAGAAGGGGACAGAGAACACGGTATATTCACTTTTGTTTTATTGCGTTGCTTTGTGAATCGTTGTTTCCATCATGTGATGTTTTAATTTTACGTTTTTATCACTTCCAGAAGAAGATATTGAAACTAGGACGATTCCCACGATGCGGTTGGAAGTGCCCATGAAAGTGGCTCCCCCTAAACTGACCGCGGAGGCTAATCCATCTCGTACTCATGAACCATTTACTTAGACCGAGATGCCGAGTAAAATGGATTTTGTGACCAGTATCGTCGATTAGGTGGTTGAACGTATTCAGCAATCCCACCCTGAAATAGGTACAAATGTCTCAAGCATTTTGTAGCTTTCGAGTTTCACACCCCTTTTTTGCCA
This sequence comes from Gnetum montanum, assembly GCA_015680685.1. Taxonomy (NCBI): domain Eukaryota; kingdom Viridiplantae; phylum Streptophyta; class Gnetopsida; order Gnetales; family Gnetaceae; genus Gnetum; species Gnetum montanum. The sequence goes on along the minus strand of MNCI01030540.1, from coordinate 367,498 downwards.
TCTAATATTTAATGTCTGTTCTTTTCGTGTGTGTAAGAGCCAAGCTAAAGTGAGATTCTTCTGAGACCGTTAGTATTGAAAGTTTGCCTGCACTACCGCCAGAAGTTGAATAGATACCAAGGTCGGTCTATGATGAGGTGGCGGAAGGTCTTGTGCATAACGCCAAATCGCTTTGGACCTGTAGGCGTTCTATTGAATAACTATGGTTGTAAATCTAGGCAAAGGAAAAAGAGGTTTCCAAGTTATCAGTTGAACATGATGATCTCAAGGCTCGATATGAGTTCGCCTCGGCTAGACTAACTAGTGATCGTTCTTGGCAAACTTCCGAGATCACTTATACTAGATATTGGAACCTACCAAATCGCCATGCATCACTGACTCAGAAACTAGTAGAGCGTAAGGCCCAGATAGATCTACTGAACCTCAAGTGCCAGGATTGGAAGGCTTTCGCTTCCAAGGTGCGTAAGTGGGGTCAGGATGAGAAGAACCACAAGCATCATTACAAGAAATCATTGAAGGAAGTATCCATAGAAAAGTGTCAGCTTGAAATGTTTGTAGAGGGTCTGGGTCCATGTTCTGCATTTGATACCTTTGCTAAGAATACAACTGTTGAGATGGAATCGTCCATGAGGGTAATTATGACCGCTTCTGGGGAGGTCTTTGTGGGTGAATTTCCCTTAAAACGTCGTACATGGTTGGCAGTTGACAAGGGGAAAGCCTTGGTGAACATCGATCTAGGCCTTGATGGGATTGACTAGGCTAGCGTCTCAGAGGAGGAAATTCTACGTCGACTGGAATTTGGTTTAGGGGGGTCCCCTATGGTAAGCATTTTGTTACCATGAAATTCATTCGTTGAGTAATGTTTGGGAGTTTTCTTTTTTGTTCTTGTGTTGATTTTTTCTTTTGCGTTTTGTAGGGTTGAGGCAACGACGATGTCCAAGAAGGTGGTCCCAGCGGAGTGGGGACTCATGGTGCTGGCGGGCCTGAAGGGGACAACCCTCCCATCCATGATGTTTAATTTTGACTTTGAAATTACCCTGACTCATATTTTTATGTGCATCGTAAATTGAATGTTTTGAGTTGTATTGAATGGATGAATAGAATCAATTAACTGTTGTACTTGTCTAACTGTATATCACTACATGTATATATATATTTCTACATATTTTTTTGTTGTGGATTTTGAGTTTAAATGTAAACACGACACGCCAATGTAAAATGTTTTGGTTTGTTTTGTAGTTTAAGTGTAATGCATGAAGTGGGAATGTAAGTAGGAATGTAATTATAAGCAAAGGAAAATTGCGAAGACTGTTATTGATAACATGACAATGCAAGTGTAAATTCGTACAATGAACTAGAATTTGCAAGAAAAACAAAGTGTAGGTATGGTGGTCTCGTTTAAGGCCATTTTGGGCCACATGCACTAGTTTTTAAGGCCATTTCGGGCCATACGTAAATAAGAGAAGTTTCAAGTGACACGGGTGGATTTCTTGGTAGACTAACCATTTCTGATCGTGGCTAGTTTTATGTTGTTGCGGACGTGATAGTTTAACGTCATTCCGGACTTAAATGTCATTTATTGGCTTAGTAATTTTTTGATTTTCCTCATCTTAACATTAGGAGTAGCGTTAACGGGTATGATTCTATATTTAGCATCTCCTTCACTGATCACGTTGAATGGTAATTTGTCCCAAGGGACGTCTGATGGAACAATTCCTGCGTTGGTGCTTTCTGGTGTTTCTGCATGTACTATAGTCTCTACGTTTTTTGTAGTTTGTTGTACAATTTCGGGCCTGGGTGTTTCTATGGTGGGTAAATTTTTCTCTGTTTCTAAGAGATTATCGCCTACTGGTTGCGTACATCTTTGTTGTTCATTTGTATCATCTTGTTTAGGCTCTTCGAGCTTAACCTCTGAGCCTTGGTCTGTATTTATATACGATGAGATGGTAGGTGTAGCAGCCTCCCAGTGTATAATGATTTCACCACCTTCGTAAGGTAGGTGAATCTCTTGGTGTATGGGGGAAGAGACTGCTTTCAGTTGGATTTTGAGTTTAAATGTAAACATGACACAACAATGTAAAATGTTTTGGTTTGTTTTGTAGTTTAAGTGTAATGCACAAAGTGGGAATGTAAGTAGGAATGTAATTATAAGTGAAGGATAACTGCGAAGACTGTTATTGATAACATAACAATGCAAGCGTAAATTCGAACAATGAACTAGAATTTGTGAGAAAAAAAAGTGTAGGTAGATGGTCTAGTTTAAGGCCATTTCGGGCCACATGCACTAGTTTAAGGCCATTTTGGGCCATGCGTAAACAAGGGAAGTTTCAAGTGACATGGGTGGATTTCTTGGTAGATCGACCATTTTTTATTGTGGCTAGTTTTATGTCATTGTGGACATGATAGTTTAACGTAATTCCGGACTTGAATGTTGTTTATTGGTTTAGTAATTTTTAAATTTTTCTCATTTTAATGTTAGGAGTAGCATTAATGGGTATGATTCTATATTCAGCGTCTCCTTCGTTGATCATGTTGAATGGTAATTCAGCCCAAGGGACATCTAATGGAATAGTTCCCGCGTTGGTGCTTTCCGGCGCTTCTGCATGTACTGTAGTTTCTACGTTTGTTGTACAATTTCGGGCCCGAGTGTTTTTGTGGTGGGTAAATTTTTCTTTGTGTCTAAGAGATTATCACCTACTAGTTGCGTACATCTTTGTTGTTCATTTGTATCCTCTTGTTTAGGCTCTTCGAGCTTAACTTATGAGCCTTGATCTATATCTGTATATGATGAGATGGTAGGTGTAACAGCCTCCCTNATGTCCACAATGACATAAAACTAGCCACAATCAAAAATGGTCGANGGTGTATGGGGGAAGAGACTGCTTTCAGTTGGGCTAACCAGGGCCTTCCCAATATTAGGTTGAACCCTGGCATTTCATCGATGATCACAAAGTTGGCAGATGTGGGGAATTGACCCCCTACTATAAAATTCAAAGTCACGGTGCCTTTGACTATTACGCGTGATCTACTAAACAACTTCAAACACGTGGTGGCAGTTGGTCTAATTAGCTCCGTAAGCCCCAATTGTTCGACGATGGGATAGGGTACTACATTTGTAGCGGCTCCATCATCTACATGCACCCTATGTATCTTAAATTGATTTATTCGTATTGTTATGAACATGGGTGCGGTTGTCACTTCTCCCATTTTCTTGTCCATTTTGATGTTGTCATTATGGAAACCGAGTGGTTTAAGAGTCGATCCTTGCAGCGAATACATGACCGCATGAATCAAAGGTTCATTTGGGGGTAAGTCTTCGCTTACTGGAATAGATGTCAACATGCGCACTAGAGCTTCACAATGGGTTTGAGAGGTTAACACCAGGTTGTATAAGCTTAATGAGGTGTTTTTTTGCTTAAGCGCCTGGGTGACCTGTGTTAGAGCTGTTGCTAAATCTCTACTGTTGGTGGTATGTTTGTCGGTAGTTATTTGGTCCATCAGGCCCAATAGTTTTATCTCGTGCGTAGTTGGTTTATCATTAGTATCCATAGCCATGGATCTAGACATGTCATGCCTTCCGGATGATTCACCCTCATAGCGTGTGTCTAACTTATCGTTAGGTGGTATCATGGGTATTACATTTAGCGGGGTAAGTTTAGGAGGTCCTAAGGCTAGTTGTTGGCATTCCTTCTCTAGGTGTTCCCATGTAAGCCTATCTACCAGGCGTTCTCGTGTGTGGTGTGGGAGTACAGTTGGTTTCAGAACCTCAGGTTGCTTTGGAACTTGTACTACATATGGAGTAGGGCGGGGTTATGGTTGGACGGTTGCATGCGGTTGAGTGCTAGGCTGGCTAGGCATTTTGATGACATAGGGGATCGGTTTGTCCTATGTTTGCGAAGTGGAGGATTGGTGGTCACCAGGACGTTCGGGTGTCCTAACGACATATGGAGTTGGCCTAGCTGGAGGTTGTACCTCTGCTTTTGCGACCGTAGGTGATACTTGGACTACGTAGGGAGCGGGCCGAATAGGAGGTGTTTGTGTGTTTGCGGTAGTAGTGGCAGGAGGTACACGCACCACGTATGGTTTTTTGCGTGTTGGTGTGATAGAAGTTGCTATGGTGGGGGGTATTCAGATGACATAAGGTTTCTATGGGCAGTATGATGGTTGAGGCATAACTGTTTATATAGTGGGAGGAATATGCACTACAAATGGTTTCTTAGGTATTTACTGCTCATGATCGGAATGTACAGTGTTAATGCTAGGTATTTCTAGTTCGTTATCGAAGTAGATGGTGTTAATTATATATGGTGCTTCTTTAGCATTTAGAGGATATTTATATACACCCATGGCCTGGTTTTGTGGTTGGACCGGGTTGGCTTCATCAAAAGTGATTTGACCTCTATCGATCATCCGTTGGATATCTTGTTTCAAGGTGAAACAATAATCAGTGTCATGCCCATTATGTTGATGATAATCACAAAAAAGGTCCATTCTAAAGCCTTTTGGCACTAGGGGCTCATCTGGCATTACTAGGCTTGGGTTCTGAACCAGTTGACAGAACCAATCATGCCTTTGGATCGCTGTAGGGGACAACGGTTTATGTTTCATCAGTCCGGCTTTCAAGAGTTGGTCGAATAGTTGCAATGGCTTCATGGGCAATGGCATATATTGAGAGGGGTCCTTCCTCTCAAAGTTTCTCGTATGACCCGGTGTTGGGTTTTGTGATGCAGAGGCTTCGAGTGCCGTCGTAGGAGCGGGTTTAGCGTAATTAGCAGGGGCAACAGGAAGTTTGCTTTGTTGTCTCACATTCTCTTGTTGTGTTTCCACTACTATCACTATAGTTGTTTAGCCTTTTCTTTATCTTTCTTACTATGTTGATTCTTAAAGGCTGAATATGTAGGATCGTGGTTGTTTTGGGCTACCTCCTCTATGTTCTTTATCTGTACAAACGCTTGACTCAAAGTGCGTGCATTGAGATAATATAGTTTGGATTTGACAAAATCGTTGACAGCCCCTTTTAGGATGGTGAGGAGATACATCTCTGGGATCGGCTCATGGAGCTCATTGAGAGCAGCACTCCACCGTTGGATGAATTTTTGGATAGGTTCAAGGGGTGCTTGCTTGACCCGTATGAGGCTATCAAGTGTTGCTTCAGGCTTCAAGTTATACTTGAATCTAGTGATGAATTGGTGTAACAAATCTTCCAAAGAAGATATTGAGTTTCGTGGCAAGGCCCGATACCAATCAAGTACTCTCCTTACGAGGGACAAGGGAAACACTCGCAGAATGGCATGTGGCCATGCCTGAAGTAGCGCACATTCTAGTCTAAATGTTATGAGGTGAGCGTTGAGGTCTGTCTCCCCATTGTATTTATTCAACGTGGGTAAGGATACACCCTTGGGTAATGTTAGAGGCGGAACCAAAGAGCTGATAGGGCCATCGTGATAGAAGTCCACTACCTTCAGGTCTCTGTCGGGGGCTATTTTGAGGCATTTGACCTCGTCAGTGAGCTCGTGCATTAGCTTTTTGGCATCAGCCCAATATTGGACACTAGGTGAGATAGCAGGTTGGGGATTTTGTATGGTATATAGATTAGATTGTTGGATAGTGGGCTGGAAGGCAGAAAGTTGTGTGGTTGGAGGGTACACTTGCGGAATATTCGTAGCGGGTGGTGCTAAGGGTGGCACATTGTAGGTAAAGGGTTGCTGTTGTCATTGCGGGTATACTTGAGGGATGTTAGCTGGTAAGATTGTCTAAGGCAGTATGTTATAGTGGGGGGGTTGATGTGATTGAGCGCCAATCACTGTCCATTGCCCGATCATGCTTTGTGTAGGAATCCCTTGAACTTGTTGGGTTACAGTTGTAAAGGATGCTCCTTGGGTTGGGATTCGCGGTATGTAGTGAGCGGATGTAGAAGCCGGTATTACATGCAACATCCTGATCACTTGGGGCAGGAAGGTTGCTCCTACATCATTTTGAGGAGGTTGTATTTTCGAGAGTGAAGATATTGTTGCAATAGGGGGAATCTTCATGCTCGGATTGAGCTGCGAAGTCATCTTCCTCTTCCAATTGAGGATTTTCCAGAGACTGGTCTAGAAACTGACTTCTTTGTAGGAGGAGTTGTGAGATTAGCTCAGAGTAGTGCTCTGGGAGAGGGATGATATCATACGGGGAAGGGATGAACTCATGTCCTCCCCTATAGAAGAGTTCGTATTGTCTCTTAACCTCCATCTCGGTTTGGTCTACGGCTAAGTTGGCTTGTATTTTTACGCATATGAAATCGTATTGCTCCTGAGTTATAATGTTAAATGATGGGTTCATCCCTTGTAATCTAAGAGATCGGCGAGGCCCCACTATGGGTTGTACTACGAGTTGTTGAACGGCCATGGTGCCCACGATGTCTGTGACTGGCTTGGTTGCAGCGTTGGGGTTTGCAATGTTCATGATGAATGGTTGCGAATACGACACAGTGGAAGGGATATGAAACTGGTATACTTAGTACAGCGTAAACCTACGTTCGCTACGCACAGCGTATAGACTGGATCTCAGCATATAGGCTTCAACGACCAACGTATAGTGACAGCGTACAGGTATACGTTAAAACGTGTAGGCAGAGTAGCATACAACATATACTAAGAAGCATAGATAGAGTCTATAGCATACAGCATACAACATACAACATATACTGAGTAGCATAGACAGAGTCTACAGCATACAGCATACAACATATACTGAGCAACGTAGACAGATTCTATAGCATACAGCGTACAACATATACTGAGCAGCATAGACAGAGTCTACAGTGTACAGCGTACAACGTATACTGAGCAGTGTAGACAGAGTCTACAGCATATAGCATACAGCGTATACTAGGCAGCGTAGACAAAGTCTAGAGCGTACAGCATACAGCGTATACTAGGCAGCGTAGACAGGGTCTACAGCGTACAACGTATAGTGTATACTGAGCAGCGTAGACAGAGTCTATAGCATACAACGTACAGCGTATACCCAGTAGCGTAGACGCTGGAAATTCTGTAGAATGGGATGCCGATCTAGGAATTTCAGAACTGGGTTTAGTATTGATGCGGTGTCAATCTAGGAAGATTAGGGTATGAGAGCACAGTAAGTTTTAAGCAGTTTTGGGCCCTCCTTCTAGCGCCATTTTCTGTACTGTCCAAAATCGTTGGTCTCCAGCTGGAATGAAACAGAAACCTGGAGATCCCTGGATACACACAGAAGACCCTACCTTCGCTTGAGGGTAAGCTGAAATTAATGAAGGTAGAGTACCTTGAGTGGTCCGCATGTGGATCAGGCAAGGATTTCCCCAAACATAAACTGATATATTGTACGCTAGGTTATACGTAAATGACGTAACTAATGTAAAATGGAGCGTAAACGTACAAGAGCGTAAACATACAAGAAAATAAGTAATAAGAATGCAATAATTACTGAAAAACTGTAACAAATCTTAGCAAAATAGATGTGATAATATTATTGTGAGACTAAAAGTTACAATGCACCGGTCTAACGCAATTGTGAATCTAACACAAGGCGGATGAAGAGCCCCGGTGGATGCGCAAGGATGATTGTGTACTGGTTTAACTGCAAGCATAGTGTGAAGGCTGTATGCTCAGTGTGCAAGGTTAAGGTCCAGCGTACAGGGTTTCTTCTTTGCTCTCTAATTTCTTAGCATCTCTGGCTCCTTTTTTGTCTCTGGTTTGCTCAAAATTGCTAACCCCCATCTAGTGAAAAATTGGGGCTTTTATACAAGTTTAGACGTGAGACTCGGGTTTGAGAGGGGATGATTGACCATGGAATGCTGGAATCTCAGGTCGGGTGACATGTGGTGTGTTGACTAAGTGTGAAAGAATGAAATTTTACATACAGCGTGCTGCACGCCAGTGTATACCGCTATACGTCAGCGTGTATTGCTGTATGCCAACGTAGACTGTTGTATGCCATTGTATACACGCTGGATGTATGACCTCAATGTAAAGACTTGATCAGAACAAAAGAAGTCATTCGTCTTTCAAATTTGAATTCAGATGCCATGAGAATGCTTCCTGTGGATATTAAGCTTGATTGACCTTGATCTAGCATGGTTCTGGAGAGCTTTGATTGGTATACGTTATGCTACACACTGGTCGCACACTTTGTACATGTTGGGCGTATACACCAGGCATACACGTTGTACCGGCTGGGCGTATATGCTGGGTGTGTAGGATGTACATGCTCAGTGTATGAACTTCAGAGTGCATGATGTCAACACCTGATGATTGCTTTGTTTGTGTGAGTTGATGCTTTGTACAAAATCTTGCTCTGAAGTGCTGTTTCCATGCCGTCTTCGGGGGTTGCATGGCGGGCATATACGTCATTCATACATGCTGAGTGTACATGTGAGGCATGTACACTAGGCGTATATGCTGGGCTTGTGAGCTGGGCATATACGCTGGGAATGCATACTTGGGCATATACGCTGAGAATGCATACTTAGTGAAGACTAAGTATCTTGAGCTCCAAAGTTGCCATGTTTGATAGCAGGTGTCGGCGTGGTCGTCTGCAGGTCCCAGGGAACTGCTCCTTATTGAGTTCAACTCTGCCTAAAGCTATCTGTGGGGCCCTCAAGCTTTAGTCATGTTGGGGAGCGTCATGACTTAGCTTGATTCTTGTTGGAGAAATACTAAGCTCAAATTTTGTGGTGTTTCAGAGTACAATTTATCAGAAGGTTTATAGCAAAGTTAACTGATAAGTTACACCCTATGTAACATCTTCTAAAGAAAGAGGTTTACTTTGAATTGACAACTCAATGGTAACAAGCCTTTGATGATATAAAGAAAGAGCTTTTGCATCTCCCAACTATTTATCCACCATAGAGGGATAATCCTTTCTTCATCTACCTTTCCACCTCAAACACATCTATCGCGGCACTGTTATGTCAAAAATGAAATGATGGTTCTAAGATACTAGTGTACTACCTAAGTCATGCACTGATAACGTATGAGGTGAAATACAATGAAGTGGAGAGAAACTACATTGCCTTAATGTTTTCATTGAAGAAGTGGAGACACTACCTGTATCACAATAAGATTAACATTATTTGCAAGAGCAACATACTTTGGGCTATCACAAACAATCTGTATGAAAGTAGTAGGATAGCCCAGTGGAAAGCAATAATAGCAGAATTCAATTTGCATTATGTGAGCCAATCATCGATGAAAGTTCAAGCTATAGCAACGCAACTTACGACCTCACCCTTTGATGACCAAGCGATCATAGATCCTAAATTTCCTGACGAGCATGTTAGCATTATCAATGTCGTATCCCCATACCTTATAGGACAATATTCAGGACTGTGACAAGACACCTTATAGTCTTGTTTATGGATCTGAAGCAGTGTTACCCCTTGAGTTCTAGGTACCATCACTCCAGATGATCCTATCAAATGTCTTGAGCGAAGCCCAGAACAATGAGCCAAGGATCATCAACCTCAACTCAATAGAGGAGTGTGCACAAATGCCAGGTCATATAGGGCATTATCAAAACAAGCAGCGGCAGAAACATCATGCAAATCCGCATCAACAGCCAATGCAGAATGGAGACCTTGTTCTCAAGGTTGTCCATGAGCATATGAAAAAATTCTCAGCAAACTAGGAAGGTCCATACATGATCACAAAAGTCTTTGGGAACGGGGCCTTCAAGTTGGCTGACATGGATGGCAATGAGTTTGCAAATCTGGTGAATCACTCATACCTCAATCCATACTACATCTGAAGCATGAACACGGCAAGCAATCATCCACTATGATGTAAAACTGGCAAACCAACATCTGCTATGACATAAAACTGGAAAAGGTAAGCAAACATCCGCTACGACGTAAAACTGGAAAAGCTCGTCCGCTACGACGTAAAACTAGCACAAATAGTTCCCTACGATGTCAAACTAGCACAGATAGTCCCCTATGACTATAAACTGGCACAGACAGTCCACTATGACTATAAAATGGCACAGACAGTTCACTATGACTATAAATTGGCACAGACTATCTGCCATGATATAAAACTGGCAAAGCATGATCTACTAGGACCTTAAAGTAGCTCATCCACCATCCGCTACAATAATAAACTAGCACAGCAGTCTGCTAGGACCTTAAACTAGCATAATGACCATCTGCCACAATGATAAACTAGTACAACAGTCTACTGGGACTCTAAACTAGAATAGTGATCTACTAGAACCTTAAACTAGCACACCATAGTCTGCTGAGACCTTAAACCAGCACATCATGGTCTATTAGGACCTTAAACTGGGTTCATGACACGTTCCCAGTATGCGTCATGGCTCATCAATCAAGTGAGTGTGCACAGGGCCAACATGAGGTGGGATGTTGCAGTTCCAGAATGCAGTTCAATATGCCAAGAAAACACCCTCTAGAATATATGCAACACCACTACTCCTCACATCTTTCTAATCCTCCGAAGATGTCTTTTGACATCTTGTTAACCCTTTGGAGCTATTTCCACCACGACTCATCACCCTGGCAGTAGCTTCCCTGGTCAACGCCTACTACTGGAGTCCTAGCAGTATTGTGGCCTAGCCATAGTGTTGCTATCCTCCATCCCAGTCGTCATTTGAGCCCAAAAGATGTTTAGCTGCTGGGTAGCCCATCTCACAGCTGAACTGCATCATGTTCACCTTGGGTGGGGATTCCTGAACTTCTGCATTCACAATAACTCCTAGCCTTGTTGGTGCTAGCTCCTCCACACTGATGCTGCCAAGGCCATTGCTGGCCTTCCTGGTTTGGATGTCGCATGCCTCAGCAACAATATCCAAAGCTCCAGCAACATCCATAGCAAGAAAAACCTTTGCCTTCATTTTGCATCATGGTTGTTTCTCCTGGTTTTCTTTCTGTTGTGTTTGTAGGGTGCATACCAGAGGGGTGTCGGTCAGAGGTGTGTTGCACCATGGCGACTACATCATTACAAGTTGGTCATCTTGATTGGCTTGGCTACTTTGGATTGCACATCCTGTCCTCCCCCTTAAACCCCTTTACCTTATTCCTTATACTCGCAATCCACTCTCTCACCTCTTTTACAAGCTTTTCTTGATACTTGTAAAGTCCTCCCATATGCTCAACTGCAAAGTTCATGATGTTCGTAACATAGCTCGTTGCATGGAAAGCATCTGTAAGTGGGTTAAAGCCCCATGTGGATGTAACAAAACTCATGCTGGGGAAGAAACACCTGTCCTGCAACAAGGTTGTTTGCAAATATAAATGGCAAAACAGCAAAAGGCAAAATCGTAAGAGAGAAAAAGCTCACGCGCAAAAAAAAAGCAACCCTAAAACTAATGGCACAATAGCTGTTTCGCAGTAATCCTCTCTAACCATTCTAATGAGAGGTCAAAGGTCAATAAAAGAAAAGATTACCATGCAAACAACTCCCTCACAAGCATTCCGATGAGGGATCCTGCTAAGTTTCATCTTTACCATTTTCCTGAACCTTCTTCCCCTTGCTTAACCCTTCCCTTTTCCCTGCATAACCAATGCAACACTCTCAAGCATAGATAAGTGACATCTTGGCAATCACTGAAGAATGATTTTAGCATTTTGTCTTTCATGGTGTTTCATATTCTTTGTCGGTATCTCTCAGGTCCATGCTCCAAATGTCGATAAAGAGGGGCCAATGAAACACCCTAAATTTTCAAGGCATTACTGCTTCACCATGGTCCTGGAACTAAGGCAAACATTTCCACAAGTGTAGCCTTGTGATTTTTTGGCAGAAAATGGATGCTCTAAGTTTAGACTGTCCAGTTTGGACAATTTAACCAGCTAAAAATTCACTCAGAAAGCATGCTAAGGATTTTCGATGGTGCTCAGGATCAACAAAACAGTTTGGCAAATTTTCTAGTCAAGAAGTTTACTACGCTACGCTATGCAATGTAGTGTAGTAGGCCTCAGAAGATAGTTGCTCAGGTGACCAAACTATTGCAAGATGAAGTGCTACACTATGCTATGCTATGCAGCATAGCACAGCATAGCAAATGTAAAATAGAAAGGCCCAGCTTACCAAGTGATCCCAATTGCACCCAGCAAGCACTTCGGCCTTCAAAACTAGTTTCCTTCTTCAAATTCAAGTCCTTAGCAGAGATTCTCATCAGAAAATGGTGGATTGAGCAAAAAGTAGGCTATGTTGGCTGCTATGTTGTGCTATGCTATTAGTGACGATGCAAGAAAAACAAAATGCATCTTAAGTGTAAGATCAGCAAGTTCCAGTTGTAGTTGTTAGCATGATCAAGCTTCAAGTAAACGTTTGCAGCATCAGCGTGGTTCGCAGTTAAAGCCAACTACTATGCTATGCTATGCTACATAGCGTAGCATAGCATAGCAAACATGTAGAACCAACAAAAACATGCCCAGGCTTCCAGCACATGTAATTAACTCCAAAGAAAATTTCTTCTTTGAACTGGTGGCTACATTAGGCTATGCTACATAGCATAGCATAGCGTAGCAAGCTACTACGCTATGCCAACGTGTTATGCTCCCTAGCGTAGCACAGTGTAGCAGGCAACTACACTACTCCAGTGTGTGCTTCAGTTGTTCACATTGTCTTCACACCTGACCCAACATCTCTAGTTTCAATAGTGTAATTGCAGCATGACAAGTCCATGACCAGCTTTGCATTTTCATGCAACATAGACACATCAGCATCTCATGGGTCCAGGACACTTGTCATCCAAGCCTCATTTCTCATGTCTTCTTGGCCCTATAAATACCTCGACAAGCAACGCTCAAAGGGTTGAAAAATTGAGAATTTGGTTGGCAAATTTTGGGGGGTTGTTGGCAAATTTGGTTGGTGATTTTGAGCATTGTTAGCATTTGTTGTTGGCAAATTGGCAATTCTGGTGTTTGGCAATTGTTGGTTAGCAAAGTTTTACAAAAGGGTGGGAAAAACCAAATCCCCAGTTGGCAAATATAGTTAGCAATTTGTTAACAAAATCAACAAGTTGGCTTTGTAGCATTTCACATTATTGGCTCTTAAGTCCACGTTCAAGCACATAGTTGGCTTGCTTTGAACATCCTAGTAACCTTTGGAATCTCTGTCTTCCTAGTGTTGCACAACCGATTGTATCTATCTTGACAAAGTAAAGTCGTAATCTTGAAGCGGTGCATTTCTTAAATCTAGTTCACTTTATTTTCTTGCTTATCATTGCATTCTACATCATTTTTGCTTCCTTGCATTTAGTAACTATTATTTTACGCTATAAGCATTGTTTCCATATTAAATGTTTACATAAGGTTTAGTGACATTGACTAAGTCCCTATCTGATCGACTAGACCGTTTAGGGCACCCTATTTCATTTTGTCCAGCATGGCCCTCACATGGATCCAGGGTTAAAACTATTCGGCCGACGACCTCTCAGTGTTTTCTAGCCACCAACGTTTTCAGTCGCTACAAATATATGAGAATGGAAATTTTTCTAACTCTAGAAGGTAAAGCTAGCATTAATGTTAATGTAGCATTAGTGTCAACCCTCAACTACCCTATTTGTGTCAACTCCATAAAAATTTCTTCTTACCCCTTGACTCAACTTCGTGAGACCCTAAATGACTCATCTACAATAGTCTTAGCATGCTAGACATCAAATATTGAAACCTTGGCAAGTTGAGCATGGGAATTAGAGATGAAAATTTTTCTAAGTCTAGGATTTGATGCCAATGTAAGCATCAGCATTAGCTCCCAGAAACTCATGCACTACTCCTCCATAACACTTCTCACCTACATTTCAGCTTCTGTCTTGAACCCTTGGACTCTCCAACGATTGGGTGACATCCTTTTCAATGCTCCAAAGGTCATTGCTAGTAGGTTTAAAGGCAATCTTAATAGTTAGGACTAAAAACTTTTCTAATTTTTGTAGGTGACACTGATGTTAATGTTAGCTTTAGTGTTAGTATCATCATTCTTGCATTATCATTACCTCAAGTTGTCAAGTTCAACATTCAACAACATTCCCTTAGCCTACAAGCATCTCAGCATCCTGCAAACATCATTATGGCTCATTTGGGCATCAAAGTAGGCATCCTAGAGGCTTAAGATGACATATTGGAAAAACATTAAAATTTTTTCTAAGCCCCTAGCTAACATTGATGCTAATGTTAGTGATAGCATTAATGTCAACACTCTTGGAACTTTCATATTGAGACCATTAACCTACACACTTTACATTCAACATCATCTCCTAGATTCTTGAACTCCTCGACATCATCACGACATAATTCAACAACAGTTTGAGCATTAAAATGGGTCATGGAGGCTTGAAATTTTAATTGGAAAAAGACTAAAAAATAATTATAACTTCTAACCTCTTCTGGAACTTGCATAAGTTAGTTTTCCAAGCCAACCTTGCCAAGAACATAATCCAAATAAACTCTAAGTGGACTTCACTTAACTATGAGGTCAAATATGTAGAACTAATCCTATAAATAATGGATTAAAATCCAAATTTGAGACCAGGTTTCTTGAGATCTAGAGCACTTTTTAAAATTTTAAGAGATCAAGAGCATGAGCATCAAGCAACCCAACATCTCTTGTATGCTTCATAGCCATTGCAAGCTTATTTTAGCATTTAAGTCTATACAAGCCTAAGCACTAATGTTGAGGCAATGTCAGCATCAATTAAGTAGTTTTTGTGTTAGCTTTTTTGATGAGTTGTGTTGTTGGGAGGTGTTGACAAGATGCCATTGATGGGATCTTATTGACATGATCCCATCAATGTGGGGTTTTCCATGTTGACATGTACGCATCGACATGGTCCTTTGTTTTTTCTTATAAATGTGTGCCTACCCAATGCATTTATGGAAATCTTTCCTTAGTTGTTGTGAAGCTCTTCTAGTTTTTTCCATTGAAAGTTAGAATATTTTCTAGAGTGCTCATAGGAGTCAAAGAAGTGTATGGTTCTTTATTCAAGCACTGATGTACCTAAGCACCTCAATGTGAACAACAATAAAGATGAGTTTTTTTTATCAAACCTTGTAGCACTTCGAAAAAATTAATTATTTCCTTATGCATTTAATATTCATGCAATTCACTTTAATGTTTCTAAGTAATTAATTAATATCAATTAAATAGAAAACATAAGTACGACCACTTCAACCATATGTTTAACATTTGCTAATCCTAGTAGTGCTTAATGGTTGGTAACCTGGTGGTGCTCTAATGAGTTTAGGATGTGTATGGAAGGTGGGAACGAATGCTTATGTTAGGATTAGTTATATATAAGCTAGTATTAGATTAATTTAGCATTTAAATACTTTATTTTGATTCTTATGTGACTTGAACCATAAAATATAAAATGATAAAAATCATGTCTCAATTACACTTAACCATACATTTGTATTTCATAAGTGGAATTAAGAAGACAATGATTGCAATGGTTAGATTCACCTCCTAGAACCTAGTGTACGTAGAGAGCTAAAATCTATGGAATTTGATTGAATTTCTTAGTGAATGCTAGTGATTTGTATGGTTGGACATAGGGTATACTCACTGCTCATCATTGGCATCATTTTTAGGGACTTTAGTTAGTTATGTACGCTACCTAGGACTTAGTGAAATTATTCAAAATCATTGTAACAAACCTTAAAATCACAATCATTGAAGATAATAATAATATTAAAAGCACACTATTTTTCTTTCTAGCTAAAATGTCTTCTTCTCACATGGTTGATTCTCTATTGTTGTTTAAGCACACTTCCAATCAAAGGCATGATGTGTCAAAGCAATTAGTGTCCTAGTAATGCAAAGTGGTCTATACTCATCAAAATGAGTATGTGATAGATTTCACTTTCATCCTACATTAGGATGAATAGATGCGGTGGAGGAACATGGAGGGAAACATTGTGTTACTACCCAATTGATCAGTTCCTGCGATGCTGCTCCAATCTCTCATGAGGTTGGGCATATAGGGGCTCCATACTAAATATGTTTTGTAGAACCATGACTCTTGGGATTATCATCCAACTAAGATACAACATAAAAAAGATCAGTAATAGAAGGCTCATTATGAAGCTTTGAAGGAAAAATGATTTACTAACCCATTATTCCTACTATATCAGAAAGGTGGAGAGGTTTCCTTCTCTAGGGGTCCTCAATTCACTGACTCTTCTCCCCTTGGTTTTAATGAAGGAAGCCAAAAGTAAAACTTGTAGTCCACTATTAACAATCCTGGTTTGAGCAAGAATGGGTCCCATGATCATGGGAGATTCAAAGGTGGGAGTCAAGGTAGGAACCAAGATAGGCATCATGATGATGATAAACATGATGATCATGATTGTGATCAAAGAAGAGGAGGTGGCAAGCACCATGGTAGTGTTAGTCCTTCTTCCTCTTCTCCTTCATCATCATCTTCTTCCTCCTCTAGCTCTGACTAAAGCTATAAGGAATGTGACTGTGATGGAGGTGACCAGTTAGACAAAGATGATTGTGGAGCCCATTACACTAGTAAAGACTAGGGACATGGAAAATCAAGGAAGGCCCACCATCACAAAAGAAAGGGAAGTAGAGGACATCATGGGAATCATGGCGATTATAGGGGCTATGACCATAATGATCATTGGCTTGCAATAAGGAACATGTTGAACATTGTAGAGGTAGTGGGAATTCCATCAAGGCATGTAAAAGATAACAGAATCAAATGGTTGGATATGAACAATATTTCCAAATTTGAAGGGGAATACAAATCAGATCCACAGAACCATCTTCAATCCTTTCATAATGCGTGTGCCTTGCAGAACATTAAGAATGAATGGTTAAAGCTATTCCCAAGGATACTAATCAAGGAAGCTAAAAGTGGTGCTGGTATTTGGAGCCAAAATTAATTTGTCGATGGAGTATGATGCTTGAGCTCTTTAATGAAAAGTATCAAATGTACTTTTGAGTTTCCAATTTGAGAAAGAAAATCCAAGATTGGGAACAAGGAACACATGAACCCTTAGATGTAGCCATGGACAAGTACTATTCTCTTTTGAACCAATGTCCTAGCCATGGTTATTCTTAGAGGAAATAGCTCTAGCATATCATAGATGGTCCACATAGAAATGAGGAGAACTCTTGGGATCTATGCCCAAGGGAGACTTTCAAAATTAACGGTCCATCAGATTCTAAGGTTGATAGAGTAGGTTACCAAAGTAGAAGGAGAGTTGTGAAAAAATTAAAGTATAGAGGAGTATAACCAGGATCCTTTCATCAAAAAAAGGGAGGTTTGATTTTGTGATAATGAGGAGAAAGGACCACTTGATGAGGTGGTGCAATGAAAGATCTTACTGATTCATAAATCTATTTCTAACATTTTGACCAAGGTAGACAAAATGTGGGACTATTTAAATGAAATGTTTCAAATTTCTTTGAAAATAGTAGAGCAATCCAAATAGCAAAGTAGTGATCATGATCGTAGGAGAAGGAAGGAAGCTAAACGTGCCCACTAGAGGGGTAAGGGTAAGGCTATTGTGGTAGAGGAGGTTGTGGATCCTGAATCAAATGATGATGATGGATGTAACATTTACCAATAAGAACATCATAAGGGATGTTGTCCCATCATGTCACATTTTCAGGAATCTAAGATGTATGCTCTCAATCCTAGACTAGCAATAAGGTAAGCACCTAGATTGATAGCTTGATGAGTGCCTACATTAAAGGAATGAATGAGATGGAGTAGATTCATCACCAGCTCTTTGATGAACCTAATGACACTTATTAGGGAGAGTTGGAAATTCATGAAAGTTTCAAGTAGGAGCCCCTAGAGTTGATATCTCTACCTACTAGCATGGAATATGCTTTTCTAAATAATAGAAACTCGATGATAATTAGTGCCAACCTTACTCCTGAACATAAAGAAAACTTATTGAAAGTGGTCAATAGATGGCAAAAAACCTTTGCTTGGTTATATCATGAACTAACTAGAATTGATCCATGGATATGCTAGCACTACATCTATATGAATGCCTTTATAAAGCCAAAAAGGTAGCCATAGAGGTGATTGAACCCAAAACTTAAGCAAACCATCAAGGAGGAGATTGAATAACTTCTCAAGATAGGATTCATCTATCCCATTGCAAATAGCAAGTGGGATAGACCACTTGTGATAGTGCCAAAGAAAAATGACAAGTGAAGGGTCTGTGTTGACATTAGGCTGTTAAATATGACCACCTACAAAGATCATTTTCCATTGTTGTTTGTGGACCAAGTGTTGGACACCATCTCTAGGCATTGCTACTATATCTTTTTGGATGGTTATAGTGGCTATAACCAAATCTAGATTCCACTTGAGGATTAGGCCAAAACTACATTCACAAGTCCTTGGGGGATTTTTACATACAAAAGGATGCCCTTTGGTTTGTGCAATGCCATTGCAACCTTCCAATGCCTTGTCCTGAGCATCTGTCAATACAAGATTGATAGCAAGGTGGAAGTCTTCATGGATAACTTCTCTACTTATGGGGCTACATTTAAGTAATCCTTGGATCACCTTGAGCAAGTACTAAAAAGGTGTGTGGATACCAACCTTTCACTCAATTAGAAAAAGAGACATCTGATGGTCCAAGAAGGCATTGTTTTGGGGTACAAAATATCATAAGTAAATATTGAGGTGGACCTTAAGAAGATAAGGATCATTTAAGGAATTACCCATCAACCAGAAATTGTCAAAGATGTCCAATCATTCCTTAGTCACACTGGCTACTACCAATGCTTCATAGAGAATTTCTCTAAGATTGTCAAACCATTGGTTGAGTTTACAAAGAAGGATGTGTTATTTATTTGAACCAACGAATGTGAGAGTGCATTCTAGCAACTCAAGCAAAAGCTCATAAAAAATCCAATCTTATAAGCATCTAACTGGTCTAGATTGTTTCAAATTATGCCTTGGGAGCTATGCTCACATAGTTGAATTATTAGAAACATCCATACTACATTCACTATGTGAGCTTAAGCATTGTGGGTGCACACCTGAGTTATACGATAAAAAAGAAAGAATTTGTGGTGGTGGTGTATGCCTTGAAAAAATTCAAGCACTATGTGCTTAGGTACAAGTTGTTCATGCACACAGATCATTGTGCAATCTAATTCCTGATGAACAAACCAATGGTAAGCCCCCATGTCATATGGTGGCTAGTGATCTTGCAGGAATTCATTCTCACAATGGTAGATTAAAAGAGAATTGAGAACATGGTTGATGACCACTTGTCTTGATTAAGATGGAATAACACAAAGGATAAGAGCCCACTTTCTGATCAATTTCCTGATAAACTCCTCTTTGTTGGTGCTATAAATGAACAAGTGCCTAATGAACTTAACTAGTACAATGGCATCCTTACCTACCTTCTTACTTAGGAGATGCCAAAAGAGTTGGACAATAGGAAGAAACATCAGTTTCTTCATTAGGCCAAATGCTTCATCGAAATTAATGAGCATCTTTACAAAGTATGTGTTGATGGCCTGGTCCGCTGGTGTGTTCCTCATGTTGACCAATTGCACATCCTCGAAGATGCTCATGATGGTCTTTATGAGGGCCACTATGTTGGGAGATACATAACCATTAAGATCTTGATGGTAGGGTACCATTGGCCAATATTTTTTAGGGATAGTCACCATTTCATCTACTCTTGTGAACACTACCAACTTGATGGTGTGATGACCACTCATATGGAGGGACCTTAGTAGTAAATCCAACCATTGGAACCCTTCAAAATCTAGGTCATAGACTTCATGGATCTCATCACACCCATGTCAAATGGAAATACATACATTATTGTCATTGTTGACTATTATACGAAATGGATAGAAGTAGTAGCCATCACCGATTGTACACCCTCTACAGCTACTTGATTTGTACAAAAAATGTTGTAAATAAGTTTTTGGTGCCACATTCACTAATTTCTAATAATGGTACTCATTTTATAGGCATCACCTTTTGAAAACTCATGTAATGCTTGAGGGTAGCACATAAATTAATAATACCTTACCACCCCCAAGCCAACAATCAAGATGAGGTTACAAATAGGGATATCACTAAAATCTTAACAAGAACAATTAGAAAATATAGGAGAGACTAGAACACTAAACTTAATGATGCCCTATGGACCTACCGCTCAACATGGAAACTCCTTATAGGCTATTCTCCCTATGAGCTAGTGTATGGAAAACTACCAACTCTTCCTATTCAGTTTGAGCTATGTACACTTTCAATAGCTTGTGACCTTGACCTTGACCTTAGTCTAGCATAGAAAGATAGATTAATCAACCTCAATGTGCTAGATGATAATAGATTGATGGTCCTCTCCTTGAATGAAGTTCATAAATCATTCAACAAGCAACGCCATGACCTTAAAATAACAAGGGTAACATGTCAATGAAGAGACAAGGTCCTTTACTAGAACCCCACACATGCGATAAAAAACTAAGTTTCAAATGTTGTGGGAAGGGCCTTACATCATTTATGAAACCCTTTCTTTTGGGGCCATGTTGATCTACAAACTTGAAAGCTTAATTAAGAAATTATCAATCAAGATGCAACAAGTCAAACCTTTCCATGAACCCAAGAGAGCTAGTACTAGCAATATGTCCTTAGATGAACATCCATGCTCAATATTTTAGATCTTCTCCTTTCAACTTAGTCATGGGAAAGATGGTCATCAATGCTAAATCAATTAAAGTGGCTCCTTAGTTGTTGCACGTTTTTGTCTTACACCTTTTTATTTTTACACTTATTTTTTTACACCATTTTTTGTTTTACAACATCATTAGTACTTTTTTCTCTTTCTTACATATTTTACAAATTTTTTCTATATCTTGGTTTGAATTTTTCTTATGTTTTTTTAATGTTTGTTATCTTTTCCTTTTTTGTTAATAGGACAAAGTGATGTTATAGCTATTTGCTAATGGTTGTGATTTGTACTTAATATTATTTAGTTGCTAATGTCTAGATTCTATCTTTGGATTTTGGTATTAATAACTAAGACATGGTTTCATTTTCATAGAATAGGCAATGAGTCCATGTCATCCACCCATCCACTAAATTCTATGGTGTTCCTTGTTCTGGAAATATGAGGTCCCTTCCGTAATAAGAACTTTAATGAACTTGTGACCTTGGTATTTCCAAATGTGTGAAGGATTAAATGGATTGAAAAGGTTGTGAATTTAAGGGGATTTGATGCTCTCTACACTTGCCTACCCTCTTTAGTGCATGAGTGTTTTTATGGATTTCTTAACATTTCGCTACTGACCAATAACAACAAGTTAATTTCTTTTCATGGTGTGGTTCCTATCTAAAAATCCAAAAAAAAATGATGAGAATTCAAAGCACACCCCTTAGACTCAATAATGGGCTACAAGAAATTGTTATGGAACTAGAAAGACATGTTACCCATGCCTAAATGTCCCCTCTAACTAAGGCTCTTTCTCACTTCTTGCTTCTCTTTTCTTCTCTTTTAGAAATGATGATTGATCTATGGAAGAAATCTTATGTCTTGAGGAGATGGACTAGTCTTAAACTATCAATGTGAAGTCATTGAAAGTGGTTGGTTTTGATCTGAACTAAGGATGATCATTATCAAGTCACTTTAACTACAAAATCAATAAGGGACTTCATGTGACTAGGATTTAGAACTCCATCCCTCTCTCTATCTCATCCATCAATGCTTTCCATACTTTCACCTCACTATCAATTTTCCATGTCTTGTTTAGTGTCTTGGTTTGATGTGTCAAAATTCTTAGGCCGATTCTTTTGGGATTAGGTCCTTAACTTTCCATAGCCATTAATCAACCACAAGGTCCATGGACTCCTTGGTTTGAGGATATGCAAGAGAAAAAAGGACATGAGCGTACTTTAGGGAGAAGCCACTTGTATTTATCTTGATTGGACTATTTAAGTTCCTTATCCTTAGTCATTTTCATGATCAAATCCTTTGTGCACCCCATCAATTACATTCAACTATGAGCTCCTTAATGACATTCCTCCAACAAAAATTTATTCTCCAACCCAAAACTCCATTTTTGTGAATAATCAAGCCCTCTTCCACTGTTTCATCATATTCACAACTTTTCTCGCTCTCCGAGGATCCCAATTTCATGCTTAAACTTTTTATTTTCCAGATATTTTTAAAGTGAAAAATTTTCTCTCTAGGCTCCATCGACGAGACCTCATCTATAAAGCTAACTGCATAGATGAGACCTTATCAACATAGTATAAGAACTCTATATATACATGGCTACACTTAGCATTTTTTCATATTTGAGCTCAAATGAGGGGGGATTTTTTGAATTTCTTAGAGCCTAGAACCTTCCAAGGGCCATAACTTCCAAATTTTTTGTTTGATTAACCTTGTTCTTCAGTCTTGCAATTGTTAGAGGTAAGCTCTTTGTTGTGGGGGCCAAAAAACTGAGGTTTTTAATGGAAATTTTTTTTGAATTTTTTCTAACTCCCACAAAGGTGTAACTAATAAACTAACATTAAAAACATCAATTTATGAAATTAAACCCTTCCAACAAACTTTGGTAACCTTCTAAACCAAATAATATTAAAATAATCAATCAGCCATGGTCATAACTTAGCCAAAGTGTAACTACCCAATGAGATAAGGTACCTAAATATTATAAGTTATACATCACATGCTAATCCTTGGTTCTATTGTAACCATAGATGGCATAAAAAAGAAAGCACCCGCAAGAGGGAGAACCATTCCAACCAAGGAATAAAAAACCAAGAATTGGAAGGGGCCAAGAACAACCCTAGGTGTAGGTAGTAGAAACCCATGCAATGGGACCTCTTTAGGAGGAGCCCAAAGTGGAATTTCTTAAATAGATACCTAAAGCACCCAAGACAAAATAATCACACTAAAATGAGGCATCAGGGTTAAGACCAAACCTTGAGGTTACCTTGATGAACACCTACCTCAAGCAAATCACATCCAAGGAGGTTAAAAAATCTATGCTTCAAGAGCTAAACTTTGGACCCTTCTTGGAGTTTACTCCTCTAAAAGTTGAGACTCAACTACAAAGCTCTCCCATGTTGTCCATCATCACTTCTGGCTAGGAGTGGTACATGGGAGAGACATACCTTTTTTGGAACAATAGGTAGATTGGTTCTATAGTCAAAATCAAGGACATATTTTTTTCTTACTCGGTGAAAGAAATCTCTAAGGCCCTTAAGTTGCTTGAAACTGGGACCACTCTTGCAGAAATTTAGATGCAAGTAGATCCAGGTGTTATAAAAGAATGAACACATTAGTATTATGGAGTGGACCACAAGAAGTTTTGTGTGGTCACCATGGCAGAATGTGCATACTTCAAAATTGTAGCATTTCACCTCAATCTAATGATGAGGCCTAGCAAGATCACAACTTTCTTTACTTATGCATGCATTGCTCTAAGAAGTAGATTCCTCATCAACCTTCCATAGCTAATTTATCTTAAGATAGAGAAGCACTTCAAGGAAAATGAATGTGGAAGGAAGGCACTTCCCTTTCCATGCCTCATCAAAAGACTATGCAAAAGGAGAGGCATAGTCCACTACACTAATGACATAATTCAACGTTCTCCAACTGCTTTCTAGGTAGAGATGATGAAGGACAAAGTGTCTACGAAGGTAAACCACCTTTACCACCCACTCATGAGACAATACTAGAGTCTTGTGCTATTATTGAGCACATGCATATACTCCAAGAGTAGCTCTTACAATAGTAGTAGCAACAAGCAGGAACATGTGGTGGTGACCCATCTATGTACAGACTAGCCATGAGCCACCTTAATGAAGTAGCCCAAACCATAAGTTAGATGGAGGGAGGGATGTCAATTTTCTTAGCCCAATGCACATAGGTGCTTGCAAGGTGGAATCCATGTGTCTAATAGGTAACAGTGTTTCTCTCACAATAGTAGTAATTCCTAGACATATTTGGAAATATTGCTACCTTTTCAGTGCATTTGGAGGAGGGTAAGGGAACAACTATCCTAGTGATGTAGCATCATGGATAGGAGACAATAGTTGAAGTGGTTGCTAATAGAGTGGTTGAAGCATTCAATGTGATTATTGCATTTTCTCCAAACATTTCTACCTTAGAGATGCATAGACATCTATAGAAATCATCATCAGGAGATTAAATGCAACTCAACATGAGGAATTGTTAGACTAATTAGTGAGAACTAGGCAACTAATTCTGGATATCTTTGATCTTCTAGATACCATGACTACTATTTAGTTGAAGCTACTTAAGGCAAGGGAAAAATGCATCATCATGGAGGGGCAACTTGAAATAGCTAGAGCAAAGAACCAATGCTTGGCTATGGAAGTTGCTGAACGAGAGCTTGCCTTGCATATCCTACACTACTCAACCAAGCAAGTATGCAAGATGAAGCTTTCCAATAGCTTTAAGCCAAACTAAAAGAGGATGAGTACATCAAGAAGTTAGTAGTCTTTGACTAGTCCTTGGTCAATGCTACAACGCATAACATTCAGAAAGACTTGGTCTAGACTCATTGGGAGAATGAGATCCTAAACATAGAAAATCATAGTCTATGAAATGTTGATTTATGAAAACAATAGATGCGCAAATTTATTCATCAATAGTAGAAGTAGCTTGCTAGGGTGAACATTGAACTGAGGAGGTTAGTATTAGAGAACAAAAACCTCTTGATGGAGGAGGTCCCTACCTTATCCTAGAAATCTACAATCCAGATTACTACCTAGAAAAATGAGGCCCTTAAGTTTAAAAAGGTGAAAAATCATTACAGGGAATAGGTGGGATTGTAGAAGGAAATTAATAACACATTAATTTGGTAAAGGAAAAATTCAATGAGGCCCTCTAGTAACTCCATTAGGAAGGCAATCTCTAGCAACCTATCTTTGATGGACTAAACAAATACAATAAAGTTGAAATTTGCATGAAGGAGCCACAAATTGAGAAAATGACTAAGTATATGGAGCTCTCTGATATGAAAACCTAGCAATGCTGACTACTAGAAGGCTATTGTTAGAGCTAGAGAAGTAGGTGGCCAACTTGTGCTTGTTGTATGAGGCAAAGTTTAAAAATCATAAAGAGACCAAGTAAAAGCTTCAGGTTGCAAATGCTAAACTCAACATTCTCAGGGAGCAATTCATAGATCAAAGAACAATAGCTAAGAACATGGCTAGTAGAATGAATAACTACTAAGAGCTATAGAATGCACTTAGGATGTTTGACATTGAGCACAAATAGTTTGTTGTCTAGTTTTTCAACATGAAGGAGCTATTCCCTACAATATCTTGTCAGTGGCATATTCCCATTCCATCCCACATTAGTGTAGCAATGTGTAGCATGAATAATCCCTAGAGTAAGGAGGAGAAGATGAAGGCATTATTGGATGCCTTTCATCTTCCACTAGTAATTGCAACTGTAGTAGAAAACCACAACAACATCCTCAACAACCACTTACACTCAAAGAAAGAGAAGGTCCTTTAGAGCCTCAGGAGCCTCCATTGCCTGGGATCATCTAATATTCTTCATTGTCTTCCAACTATCTGAGGAGTTGTGATTGTCAATTTTGTTATTTAGAATAAAAAAATTTGTAATGATTGTAAATTCATATACTTGGGAATTCAGTTTCTGTTATGTTTTTTTTTTTTGTGTATCTATAGTTTGTCAATAATCCACTACCTTTCCAAGATTTTTTGAAGAACTTGTTCCTCCTTTTTTTCACTTAAGGATGATTTTTGATTTATTCATGGGGGTATGATGAGTTGTGTTATTGGGTTATGTTGAAGGAATGTCGTTGATGCGACCCCATCGACGACATGGGGTTTGCCACATTTACATGTACCGATCGACATGGCTCCCTATTTTCACCTATAAATGTGGTTCTACTTCCTGCATTTATGGAAATCTTTTCTTAGTTGTAGTAAAGCACTTCTAGTTTTTTTCCTTTGAAAGTTAGAATATTTTCTAAGTGTTTGTAGTAGGAGTCAAAGAAGTGTACGAATCTTTATTCAAGCATTGATGTACCTAGATACCTCAGTGTGAACAACAATAAAGAAAAGCTTTTATGATCAAACCTTGCAGTCCTTGGAATAGATTAATTATTTCCTTATGCATTTAATATTCATGTAATTCACTTTAATTTTTCTAAGTAATTAATTAATATTGATTAAATAGAAAACATAAGTATGACCACTTTGAACATAGGTTTAATGCTTGATAATGCTAGTAGCACTTAATGCTTGGTAACCCAGTGGTGCTATAACGTGTTTAGGATGTGTACAAAAAGTGGGAATGGATGCTTATGTTAGAATTAGTTAAATATTAGCTAGTATTAAACTAATTGAGCATTTAAATACTTTATTCTAGTTCATAGGTGACTTAAGTCATAAAATATAAAATGATAAAAATCATATACCTTAGTTACACTTAACCATACACTTGTATTTCATAAGTGTAACTAAGAAGACAATGATTGCAATGGTTAGATTCACTTCCTAGAACCTAGTGTACTTAGAAAGCTAATGTTTATGGAATTTGACCAGATTTCTTAGTAAACTCTAGTGATTCATATGGTTGGGCATAGGGTATAGTCACCACTCATCACTTTTAGACTTGGATTTTTTTAGCATTAGCATCAATCTCTAAAGTTAGAATATTTTTTTGGCTTTAGCATCAATCTTAGGAAACTTGATCAAAACAACCCCATTTTGGCCCTAAATTGATTCTAAATAACATCTACAATTTTTCCATTCATATATTCATCCTCCAAAGGTTCAATTTCATCCTCAAAATGCACATTTTGCTTATAAAGTGGGTTTTTACTATTAATTTTACTCCGCTTGCGTTTTTCACTAACCCTTGTAGTTTTGACCTTCCATAGGAGGCAAACATTATTCATTAATTAATTGAGCTCTTTCATTATTCAAGAAGGAAACCAAAACCCTTTCCCCATATTGAGATCTTCATTCTTCAATATTTTATGCTCTTTTATTTACTTTCCATACTTAGATTTTTTCATCATTTGTAGTGCCTTTTCATACTTAGTTTATTTTCAAGAAATAATAGTTAGTTAATTTTACTACGTAAGCCTCTATTTTTTATCATTTCCTTATTGTTTTTGGTTAGTGTGTGGTCAGCTAAGTCCATATTCAATTAAAGGTTTATGCCTCATCATATCATGATGATTGAACAAAGTAAAGGTCATATCAAACCAAAAACTATATATGGCCTTGGATTAAATATTCTAACACTTAATTCATGGAGGTGCTCTTATAATATTGGAGAAGAATAATTTTGAGGGAACAACTAAATTAAGAAAAATTATTAAATTATGCCAAGTACTGTAATGAAGGTAAATAGATCTCAATCTTATTGCCATCATACAAATATATTTAGGTACATAATTACTCAAATAAAATTTTGAGCAATGCACTTAGTTTATATTGTGGACACTCAGTAACAAGCTCTAACCTTCATGAAAATAAACTACAAGAGCTTTGCAACATTATGACTTAACCGATGCATTTAACATAGTAGGTGATGGATATTTATAAACTTTATCACCTTTGAATATGCCATATATATGATGTCATACAAAGCCAACAATATCACAACTATGACATCATAGCCATAACAACATAACATGCAAAAAATGCTTTATCATATCACTACAACTAACTAAAAACTTTTCCTTAAGTTAAACATAATTAGGATAGGTTTGTTACAAAAATATGAAGGTGATTTGATTTACTAACTAACCAAATAATTAATTGGCTTAAGTGTTGCATTATATTTGAGTTTTTTACAAAATGTTAAAATTACTAAACACATATAAAAAAGACTATAAAATTTGAAGGTCTTCAAAACTTTCGACAAAGGTTCTTCACATTATTCTAGGTAGTGGTGGCTCCTCCTGCTGTAGTAGCTTTTGTGGTAATTTGGAAACTCAATCCTCCACATGAAAGTAATTAAGGTTCATTTAATGCTTCTCTATGTCTAGTTGTGAATCATCAATGATCCAAGCTAGGTTGACTAGATTGATATTATTGAGAACTTTCATGGAATGATAGGTCTAAAAACATTTTTTATTTGAACAAACTATATAGTAAGTAATTTATGTTCAACATTGAGTGCATTTATATTTTATTTGAGCTTTTGATACTTTTTCATCCTATAGTTTCTCTATGATATCACATTGCCTAATATACCAAGTTCAAAGAACTTTTAGTTCTTCTTATGCTATTTGTAGCTTTTCTTGATTTCATCATACAACTTGTTCTTATATTCAAACAAGGTAAAGGTAGTTGTAGCATACTTCTCTACTTCATTTTTAGGATGACTAGTTGTCAACATGGTGATATTAACATATATGAGGTTAATAAGCTTCACGTAATGCATTAGTTCATCTATATGTAGGTTCTTACTCTTAATGTTTGCTTGGAAAATTATAGTTAGACCATTAAAAATGCTCTTCTAGGTAGAATTATCATTTTAATACAAAGTGGCATTGATGTGGGCCTTGGTTACCTTAATCTCCTTCTCATTTATTTCCTTTTGAAAACCTACTTGCTTCCTGTAATTTCATTTGAACATATTTTGTTTGGTGGCCTCATTTTTACAAGTCCCAATTTTAATTATAGACCTTTGTTGTAATACATGGATCTTTTTCAAGGATAGGTTTTTGTTCTCTCTTACTAACCTCTTGATATCCACATTTGTCTTTCCATCTTACTTGTGAAGGAAACTTAGGTTATTTTCCAATTGCTTCTTCTTAGCTACTTCGATCAACCTTTGATTCTCTACTACTAGTCCTTGGTTATCTACCTCCAAGTTGATGATCTTCTTTTGTAAGGAATAGGCCTTATCATCAATAGTTGAAGTGTCCCATATGACTTTCTCTCATTTAATCTCTAGCTATTATTGCTTGGTGGTTAAGCATTAGACTTCCTTAGTTACAAAGTCATTAAGCAACTCTAGTTCTAAAAACTAAGTTGGATCATATAGTTGAGCATGTAGTTGGACCACCTCATCCTTAAACTATTTGATTTTTAATTTGCATGTTGTAGTTGGATCTTGATAAGAATCAACTTTCCCTTACCCAAAATCAATTTCTATTGGATTGCTATCACATTTCTAGGGACTTTGAAAATGTCTTAAATAGTTTGGTATGTTTGGAACAATATGTCTAAGGAATCTTTGTGTTTAGTTATGATAATTGATCCACTAGTTCTTCTAGCACTTGCAAGTTCTTGTATATCTTGAACACTAGTAAAATTACAAATGGGAGCCATAGGAATGTTTAAAATAGTGCTCATTTTGCAACATCCTTTGCACTATTCTCTTAATCTTCATGGGGTATGATCAAAATTGTGACCCCATCACCTGATGTAAGGGTGACTTGAAATGCTATTACATTCCCAGATCTTTATGTAGCTTAGTCATTTATTTTAGGTTGTACTAAAATTATTCTAGATGTCAAGTCTTTAAATACTTTAGGCTCATCAAAGAATGCATCCAAATACTATCAAAATTCTACGTACCTCTAGCTTAGAACTTGTGACATCTCCTACATGTGTCTCATTGTTGGATGATAGACCTTGGAATCTACTTTAAAGACATGAGTGTTTGGTCATTCATCATCCATTTCTATCACAGGTACACATTATGGAACTATGGTGTTGGTAATTGATTCCATCTAATCTTTGATTATTAGCACAGGCTTGATCATTTTTGCATATGATGCATTTAGAGATCTTTTAATCACATCATTTGTGTATTCAAGTATTCTAGCTCACTTGTAAATATTTCTCATGAGGCATGAAAATGGAAGTATGGGCTGACCATTTTTTCCTCAAATCTCTATTAGATCTCTAGGAAAAGGAGGTATGCCATGTTAGCTAGGTACTTTTTGCTTAGCATAGCACTTCCCTTTGTGGCTTCTTCTTGCATGGCCTACTATGATTTTTGACCTTGTGGTGAAGGTTGGTTAACCTTGTGCTCTCTTTCTAGTTCCTCTATGTGAGGCTATTGTAGTTGATCTTAGTCTTGTCCATATCCTCTACCTCTACTACATTCTTCACATGGCCTTTTCTCCTAGGGCTATGAGGGTCCTCCTATTTTAGGAATGCAATTTGGTGCAATATGTAATTATCAAGGATCAATTGTTGGTGTTTAATCATGCTTATTATGAGTTTTGATCCTTATTGATCCTTTGGTTTTACCAAATCTTCAAAAATATAATATTAGTAGTGATGGGTGATTA
Organism: Gnetum montanum; assembly: GCA_015680685.1. Taxonomy (NCBI): domain Eukaryota; kingdom Viridiplantae; phylum Streptophyta; class Gnetopsida; order Gnetales; family Gnetaceae; genus Gnetum; species Gnetum montanum. The sequence continues at coordinate 337,238 of MNCI01030540.1, read as the reverse complement.
TGGAATGTTATTCCTTATGCTTTAAAGTAACTAAGTTCTTATATTATTAATTAAGTTTATTATTTTTATTGTTAATTATCTTAATAAGCTCTAAGGATGGGTGTTATAAAATTTTTAAAATTCACTCCTAGGATCCTCCATAACAAAGCTCAACTGTAAAAGCTAAAAGATTTGTAAATTACATTAATAGGGCTTATGGTTTGGAAGCTAAAGTGCATTAAAGGTGTTAAGCTCCTGAAACAAAAAAAACTTCCCTTTCATTTGGAAGAAATGTGAAAACTTCTATGGAATACATGCCTATATATAAGCTTATATGTATTCACGATCTCATAGCTATGACATCTTTAGGCCCTATGATATCATAACTACAATGTCAAAGGTCTAGAAAACATATGTCTAGTTAATTCGTTTTTGGAAAAAGTTTGCTATTTTTCTTATGTTTAGAGTATTATAAGGATTCTTGAGGCTTGCCTAATTAGAAGATGAGTCAAACCTATAAAACAATAATTAGAAATGATAATAACACCATTTTATCAATATTGTATTACACAAAAATTAGAAGAGCTAAGAAGAATTATGAATATTTTGGCAAGGTATAACACAAACTAGAAGAGAAGTTATAGGTTATAAGAATGCATGAATGGGAATTAGTTGCCCACAATATTTTGAAATGCGTTGTATTAATATTTAGTCATGATTCACAAGGGTTATGTAAGTGGATCCTCTCCAAAGTAGCCTCATGTCCTTAATTTCCATACATAACCACTGCTATAAGTATCCATGGGCACTTGAGGAGTTAAATTTGAAATATTCCCTTGGCCCAACACATACATGTACAATTATTAATGTTGAAACACTATACTATGCTATACAAAATTATCAAATTCATAATCAAAATACAATAGTAGGGTCATCATGAAGTTAGAAAGGGCTTACAAAAGTATAACATGAGGTAACTAATCATGGTTACAATGGATCCCATGTATGAGGTATGATTAAATAATCAATCATACTTATTAGTTAAGAGTTTGAACTAAGTACAATTACTTTTAGTAGCATTGCATTGCATAATTGAGGATCCACCATTATGAGATCAAGTAATCACCATGTTAAAAATAAAATCACTTAAGAAGGAGAGATTGGGAATTGTACATTATAATTATTCTGAATAATTAATTAATCATTAAAGCATGTATTATAGATCTTTAACATTAGTTAGAGGAGTATATTTAAACATGGTTCACATGTCTTTCTAGCCATATAACTAATGCTAATGTCATTAGAGGGGTACTGTTAGGCTAAGGATTGAGAACTTAGAAGGGGAGAGTGAATAAGTTCCCTAATTTGCATGCAACACCTGTTATACAAAACACATGAATTATGTGATTCCCTAACTTGGGTATTCCATACTTGAAGGGTAGATTTCTTACACACATTTGGACTTTTTTTCTCCAAAATGCGGTTTAAAAGACACTACAACCTTTACAAGATTTGAGCTCTACAATGGAGAGTTTTGTTGCTACAAAATCTCTCAACCTTGCAAGGTCCCAGCAAGCCTAAAATATGGTTTGAAGTGCATCACACCCTATACAAGCTTTGAGCTTTACTCCAAAGTGTTTCATTATAATGAAACCACTCAACCTTGCAAGGTCTTAACAAGCTCAAAATGTGGTTTCAAGGATCCCACAACCTTTACAAAATTAAGCTTTTCTCTGGAGTATTTTGATGCTACAAAATCACTTTATCCTACATGATCCTAACAAGCTCAATACATATGCCTTCTCACAAGAAGCACATAAACCCTGGAGGTAAACAAGAAATAATGTGAAAAGTAAGGAAATAATGTAACTACAATTACAAGACCTTGCCATTAAGGCTTAATTTAACATACAATTAACATACAACCAAGCAAATTATGTGACAATGTAGGACATGAGTACAAGAGAATAGATATAATAATGGTTACTATGATATTCACAACTTTTGCATAATTTCCAAGAGTTTGAAGTCTTCTTATAACCTTGGAGTTTTTAAAAACATCTTGGAATTCATGCAACAACTATTCAACTAGCATAGACATCTTCTTTGAGATTGGGATGCCTCTTTGAATTCAACTTGACATCTCCTTTTAGAATGAGATGTCTCTAGGGGGACATCTTCTTTCTAAAGGATATGTCTCTTATTTTTTGGAGATGTCTTCCTGTGATTAACTTCCTCTTAGCCAAGACATCTTCTATTCATTAGAAATGTCTTCTTAACTTTTGAGTGTTGGTTCCTGGTTCTTTCTCTTGTTGATTTAGCTTCCTCTTAATCTGTGGAGCATCTTCATTTGAATTGTAGCCTTTGTTTACCCATTTGAATTATAGCCTTCGTTTACCCATGTAGTCTCTGCTTGGACATCTCTTTGTAGATCTCATTTCTTAAGTTCTCATTCATGCCCTAGAAAATCATCCCATTCCACAAACATTTTATGTTCTTCATTTTCCTTAAGATTTTGACATACCAAAAGGTTAACAATCTTCCCCTCTGTGGTGATGTCCAAAACTTAAGAAAATGGGTGAGTCAATAAACAATTTAAATAACAATAACCAATAAAAATATTAAGACATATAAATTCTAATGGTAGCCAAGGTTATAACTAGGATAATGCCTCTAAAGCTTAAGGCATAGGGTAGAGATTGCATAAAATCTAAAATGAAACTATATTTTGCAAAGGCAAAACCTATCTTCATAATAATGCAACAAAACACATAATCATGATATATAATCATAAACTATCTATTCAAGAACTATCCACATAAATTGTCCATACAACCTATCCACAATGCATACAACCATTGAAATATCCTCAACATGTACAAAAACCACATATGTATACAACATCAAAAACTGTCTTCTCTTTTTTGTACATCATAAAAAAGGACTCTAATCACTAACCTTAGTTGCATCATCTAAATCCTCATTTGAATTAGCTGTAACTTGAGAATGTTTGTAGGTATCTTTCTCATCATCATCACTGCTAATACTAGCACTAGACATGTTCTACTCATCATCATCATCTGAAGAAGGTGGTTGGATTGGAGCTCTCCATGGACAAAGCTTCACCTGAAATCAAGATGATGTTGGTGGATCTAGCTAGGACGGAGCTTACTAAGAGGATGAGGAAGCTCCCTTTCTCTGATAGGTGAGAGGGTTAGCACATCTGTTCTAAGAAGAAGTTCCAAAGATGCTCTTCATAGCCTACTACTTAAAAGTCATCAAAGCCTCTTCCTAAGAATAGGAGTTGGATCTTGGCTACATGGTATCATGAAGCTCCTCCTAGACATGTGCCGATGATGCATCAAGTTCATCTGAATTAGAGGCATTTCTCTAGTCATAGGCTTGGGAAGGTGCAGCTACTACTAAATGCCTAGGTGGGGTAGGAAGGTCCTTCTAACTATCTGAAATGGAAGGAATGATGATATTCTTAAACTGTTTTCCATTAGGAGGAAGAGGTATGTTGGCTACATCCATTCTCTTATAGAGGTAAGAGAGATTTCTACAAGTCATTCCCAAGTTACAAGAAAATGGTTAAAGTAACTTCTTCATTGAATATCTCACCTAACCACTAGTTAATTTGGACCTTATCAACTAAGGAGAGGTCTGAGATAACAATGAAGACTTCTTCTCTTGGCACTTTTAAGGCTTGGTGTTGGTTTTTGCTTCCTTAACATTGGTGAAGCTCCTTTTCTCTACATACTTATTGAGGCTTCTCCTACCTTTAAGCAAAGACATGTCAGGAATGGGCACACCCCTCTATCAAATCAACAATCCAATGAGGTAAGGGTGCCCAAGGATTATCTCCTTTGTGAAGAAACCCAACATGTCATGATAGAGAGTATGACCCAAGTCCAATGGTTGTTCCATATGAAGATAGTATAGAACAAATGACTGGGCAAGAAAAAAAATTATTATAGCTTCTCCATTTTACAATGATGTTCTACAGAACAATTAGAGATAAGATGGAAGTATATGGTATCATTTGACACCTATAAATTCTCACACGATGAGGAGACACTAACTCTCCAAATAATGCATCACAAAATTTGTCTTAGAAAATTGAAATCACACAATTCATAAAAATGTCACTCATGGAAAGAATGGTTACTCTAAACACATTAGCACTAGAAATCCCAATGCATGCGTTAAGAACTTGAGAAGACACATTGATTAGAAAACCCCCCAACCATGGTAGTAAAGGCCCCAATAGAAGCATTCGTAATGAATATGTTGCTAGAAAATTCTCTAATGGGAATTTTGGGCAAACAAAATTCATAGAGATAAACATGATCTAATTTAATACTTGAAAAAACTCATCAACCCCTTTTGCCTATGCTACGAGAAAGCAAGATAATGCTCAAAGTTGATGGAAATGGTTCGAGTTACCTCAAATCGGTGTTGGACATTGATGGATCTGAACTAGGGGTTGTATGTGCTTGGATTGCTAGTGGATGCTTCCTTTGACTTCTTCTTTGGTAGCATGTTTGATTTTCCAAAGTTCTTATTTGCCATGGATGCACAAATCATTGTCATTTGTAGGGCCCTAGTCATCTCTCCTTGGTCTTCTTGTTGAAAATGAGTAAAAACGAAGGGTTTGGATTTATATAATTGCACTCAATGAGGTATTTTAACAAGGAAATAGACATATTCTTTGAAAGATAAACGTATCTTCTACACTGGTAGATGTCTCTTTTGAAAAGTAGATGTCTATGTCATGATGAATAAAAACTCAAATATACATCTCATTTTGGAATAGAAATCTCTTGGGAGATGTTTCATTTTTAATTTAGATGTCTCATGGGAGACCTCTCCTTGTAGATGTCTTAGTAAGATCTAGTTTAGCAAGATATGACATAGGGATAGCTACTAAGGATTATATTCTTAAAAAATACTTACAATGAATTAAAAAATTACCTTTACTTACCCTCCTTATTGATGAAAAGCTGAGAGAGCCTAAGAAGATTGAGAAAGAGATTCCTCTATTGAGGTACCTCTTCTTACATCAACTTCCTCTATTTTCAAGGGTTGCCTTCCTTTCACAAAGTTGTTGGAGAGTCTTTTCATTATCATTTTCTTTTCTTTTCATTCTTCATACTTTCTTAACTACCTTGTCCTTTTGAGTTGTCCATATATTCTTATTGTCCTATAAGATTTCCTTTCTAGGTGCATGTTGTTAAGACTAAGGAGTGTTATGACATAACTAGGTGTTCATATGATAAAACTTTAAATTGTAATTTGATTGCTTGTGTTCAAATCTATTACAGTAATAATATCTAACCTTTCTATTATGATTATAGTAATTAAACCTTGGAGCTATTCATAGTTGGGATGTGATATTTATTGATGCATCAATCTTTGGGGAAGCCTTTTATTTGGATTAAGTTTATGTAGATGCTTCTTCTTGTAAGCAACACCCTAGTCCACTTTTATCATGTGGACTTCTTCCTTTTCCAAGAACCATCTACAAGAACTCTTTTTCTTTGACTAGCCTTTCATTTAGAAGTTTGGCATCTACAAGTTCTTCATTAATCTACTCATAAGACTTGGTTAAATCTTTATTCTCAACCCTAATACTTGAGATTTATTTTGTGAGATCAGGAATTTTTATATTTAATAAAGAAATATCTTGATCCTTGGTATTTATTTCCTTAGTCAAATTTAAACAAAGACTTTGAAATGATAAGATTTCCTTACATAATAGGTCATACCTCTCTTCCTCATTCTTAGGTTAATCATCATCTAAGATGCTAGCATCATCATGTGTGAGATCCATACAGATGAGGTGTGAATCTTTTGCATCATCCTCCACCTCTTCTTTAACTTGTTCTTCATCATCCCAATTTATGTACAAATTGGTCTTTTCATATCCACATCATTCTTGTCTTTCTGTTGTAACCTACCATTACTAAGACATTCAGAGGCCACATGGCCTCTTCCATCACAAATCCAACATTCTATCAAAAAATAATCAAAATTATAGTTTGATGAATACTTACCTTTAACCTTTCCTTTAAAGTTAGATTGATTGGGGCTTGATTGATTAAGACTCCTCTCCTTTCTTGCAATAAGTCATTGAACTCTTTTTGAAAGAAGAGTTATCTCCTCTTTGTTGCTTACATCTTACTCAATAGGTTCCTTTTAGTTGGAGGTAATTTTAGGGTAATGGGCTTTTATCTTATTGCCCCTTCACTTATGAGGTTTATTTCATAAGCAATAAGAGCACTTTAAAGCTCTTCAAATTTTAGAACTAAAAAATCTCTAATCTCCTCCATGGATATAACCTTATGTCTAAATTCCAGCTCGAGTGTTTGAATCATTGTTATTATCACATTACTTTTAGAAAGGTCCTTTCTTGTACCCCTAATTGCTATAACTAGATCATTAGCCCTAGAAAAATAGTGTTTTATCTTTTCACCTTCTTTCAATTTGATTTTTCCATACTCATATTGTAAGACCAAAAGTTTGGATTGTTTGACTATGGATGTACCTTCATAAGTAGCTTCTAGGGTTTCCCAAATTTCCTTATCAGTTCTACAAGTAGCTATCCTATTAAATTCAAACTTATTTAATGCACAATACAAACAATTTTTTTCTTTGAAATTGTACATGAACTTATCTCTTTCTTCCAATGTCCACTTGCTCTGTGGTTTGAGGGCCTTTAATGCATTATGCATTGGTGATGTGTATCATTTGAAAACAAACTCCCAAACCTCAAACTCCATTAACTTGAATAAGCCCTTCATCCTTATGTTCCAGTAGGCAAAATCAAACCCATCGAAAATAGGTGGCTTTATGTATGATGTCGCTTCCATAGTTCACTCTTGAATATTGATGTTAAGTGAAAGAGTACTAGGCTTCGATACCACTTGAGGACTGAAAACTTAGAAGGAGTGGATGAATAAGTTCCCCAATTCACTAGCAATACCTCTTACACAAAACATAAGAATTACATGGTTCCCTAACTTGGATAGTCCATGTTCAAAGGGTAGATTTCTTGCACACCTTCAAACTTTGTTTTTCCAAAATGTGGTTTAAAGGACCCCACAACCTTTACAATATTTTATCTCCGCAATGGAGAGTTTCATCGCTACGAAATCTCTCGACCTTGCAAGGTTCTAACAAGCCCAAAATATGGTTTGAAGGGCACCACACCCTATACAAGCTTTAAGCTCTATCCTATAGTGTTTCATCACAACAAAATGACTCAACCCTATAAGGTCTTAACAAGCTCAAAATGTGGTTTCAAAGATCTAACAACCTTTACAAAATTAAGCTTTACTCTAGAGTGTTTTGATGTTGCAAAACCACTTAATCCTACATGATCCTGACAAGCTCAATATATATTCCTTCTCGCAAGAAGCACATAAACCTCAAAGGGCAACAATAAATAATGTAAAATACAAGGAAAGAATGTAACTAGAATTACAAGACATTGCCATTGAGGCTAAATTTAACATAAAATTAACATACAACAAAGCAAATGATGTGACAAAGTAGAATAAGAGTATAAGAGAATAGATATAACAATGATTACTTTGATATTCACAATTCTTGAATAATTTCCAAGAGTTTGAAGTCTTCTTATAGGCTTGGAGTTTCCAAAAACATCTTAGAATTCATGTAGTAGCTATTTAATGGCTAGTGTAGATGTCTCCTTCAAGATTGGGATGTCTCTTTGAATTTAGCTTCAACTTTGGGGAGATGTATCCTTCTAGAATGGGATGTCTCTCTGGAGGCATCTTCTTTCCAATGGAGACATCTCATATTATTAGGAGATGTATTCCTGTGATTAACTTCCTCTCAGCCAAGATGTCTTCTTAACTGTTGAGCTTTGGTTCCTAAGGCTTTCTCTTACTGATTTATCTTCCTTCTAATCCCTAGAGTGTTTTCATTTAACTTGTAGCCTTTGTTTTTATCCATGCTCTCATCATACCCATGTAGTCTCTACTTTGACATCTCTTTGTAGATCTCACTTCTTAAGTTCTCATTCATGCCCTACAAAATCATCCCATTCCATAAACATTCTATGTTCTCCATTTTCCTTAAGGTTTTGACATAATGAAAGGTCAACAATTTCCCCCTTTTTGGTGATGTTGAAACCTTAAGAAAATAGGTGAGTTTATAAATAATTTAAATAACAATAACCAATAAAAATATTAAGACATAAATTCTAATGATATCCAAGATTATAACTAGGATAATGGTGTTAAAGGTCAATGCACAGGGTAGAGATTGCATGAATTCTAAAATGAAATTGTACTTTGAAAAGGCAAAACCTATCTCCATAATAATGCAAGAAAACACATAATCATGATATAGAAGCATAAAATATCTGTCAAAGAACTATCCACATAAACTATCCACACAACCTATCCACAATGCATACAGTTGCTAAAATATCCTTAACATGCATAAAAATCACATATTTGCAAGTTCACAAGAAAAACCACATACATCATCAAAAATTGTCTTCTCTTTTTTTGGACATTATTAAATAGGACTCTAATCATTGACCTTAGTTGCATCATTTGAATCCTCATTCGAATAAACTACAAATCAAGAAGGTTTGTAGGTCTTCTCATCATCATAATCACTACTAGTACTAGAACTAGACATGTGTTGCTCATCATCATCATCTGTAAGGGGATTGAACTAGAGCTCTCCATGGATGAAGCTTCACTCGAAATTGAGATGAAGTTCATGGAATTCAACTAGATCACTGGTGAACATCTATGATTCGTATGGTTGGGTGGAGGAACTACTTGTTGCTCATCAAAGATAATCAAGGAAATCAAAATAAATTAATTAAAAGAATTAAGCTAAAGTTGGGGGTGTGAAAATGTGTTTCATTGGTTATATCCCAGATGAAAAAATAAAGAAATTTATGATAATGAAAAATAAATCACATGATACAAATTAATGTATGTGATGAACAAAATTTAAATGATATTAACATTATTTTTCTTTTACTCCCTCAACCACTTTAATAAATATTTTCTAGTTTCTAGAGGTAAAATCACTCTCTCAAGTAGAGTTGAATATGCTTTTAAAATAGCTGTATTCTACCAATAGCAAATAAATGCTTTATTTGCAAAGAAAAAAATTTCATGAAGTTAAATTTAATAAAAATAAACAAATAATCCAAACTTATAAAATCAAACATTCAGGAGTTTTCTTAAGTAGTAAAATATTTAGATGGATAGTAACATGCTTGTTTCTCAGATCATAAGACTTAAGTTTGAATCTATGCACAACACTTGAAAGAGGATAGGCCTTGGTAGAATGAGCATCAAACCTCTAGGTGATTATCATAATAAAATATTTCAAGTTCCATCTTCAAATTTCTAACATAGTTGTACATACAATAGCATAAAAACAAATCTATGAACACTAAATACCTTAGGAAAATACCTTTACTTTGATGAAAAATTTAAAAGGATCTTCTAATCTTTTTAAAGATTTTATTTCTTTCAAAATGCAAGAGAATCTAGTTTTGTTGAATTAGCAAGATGATGAGGTGAGGGTGCCTAAGGGATCTCTCCTTGGTGAACAAACCCAACATGTCATGACAGAGAATATGACCCAAGTCCAATGGTTGTCCCGTAAGAAGGTAGTATCAAACAAACGACTAGGTTGGCAACAAATAATTATAGCTTTCCCCTTTTACAATGATGTTATACAAAACGTTAGAGATAGGTGGAAGCATTTGGTGCCATTTGACACCTATAAATTCTCCCATTACGAAGAGACACCGACTCCCCAAACAATGCATCAAAAAATTCATCTTGGAAAACTAGAATCACACCATTCATAAAAATGTCACTCATGGAATGAATGGTGAATCTAAACACATCAACACTAGAAATCCCAATGTATTCATTAATAACTTGAGGAGACACATTAATTAGAAAATATCCAACTATGATAGTAAAAGCCCAAAAAAAAGCATTTGTAATGACTATGTTGCTGAAAAATTCTCTAATGAGAATTTCAGGCATACAAAAATTCATAGAGATAAAATTGATCCAATTCAATACTTGAAAGAAACTCATCAACTCCTTTATGCCTATGTTGTGGGAAATAAAGAGAATGCTTAGAGATGATGAAAATAGTTTGAATTACCTCAAATTGATGTTGGGCATTGATGGATCTAAACTAGAGGTTGTAGGTGCTTGGATTACTAGTGGATGCTTCCTTTAAATTCTTCTTTGGCAACATCCTTGATGTTCTAACCTTATTGTGGGCCATGGATGCATACATTATTGTCATTGATATGGCCCTAGTCATATCTTCTTGGTCATCTCATTGAAAATGGGTAAAAAATAAGGGTTTGGATTTATATAATTGCACTCAATAAAGGATTTTATTGAAGAAATAGAAATATTATTTAAAAGATATATATCTCCTCTACAATAGTAGATTTATATTTTTAAAGGTAGATGTTTCTACCATGATGAATAAAAACTCAAATATACATCTCGTTTGCAAAGTAGGTGTCTCTTGGGAGACATTTTGTTTTCAATGTAGATGTATCAAGGGAGACCTCTCTTGGTAGACATCTCAATAAGATTTGATTTAGCAAGATATAACACAAGGATGGTTGTCAAGGATTATATTCTTAAAAGCTACTTACAATGAGTTAAAAATTACCTCTACTTCCCCTCCTTGCTGATGAGATGAGAATGCCTAAGAAGATTAAGAAAGAGATTCCTCTATTGAGATGTCTCTTCTTGCATCAACTTTGTCTATTTCCAAGGACTACCTTCCTTTTATAAAGTTTCTAGAGAGAGTCTTTTCATATCATTTTATTTTCTTTTGATTCTCTATACTTTCTTAACTCCCTTGTCCTTTTGAGTTGTCCTTATATTCTTATTATCTTGCAATATTTCCTTTCTAGGTGCATTTGGATAAGACCAAGGAGTCTTATGATACAACTAGTTGTTCATATGATAAAAAATTAAATTGCAATTCCATTTCTTGTGTCCAAATCTATTATAGTAATAACATCTAACCTTTCTATTATTGTTAGAGAAATCAAACCTTGGAGCTGTTCATGGTTTGGATGTGATATTTTTTGATACTTCAATCTTTGGAAAAGCCTTTTGTTTGGATGACGTTTATGTAGATTCTTATTATTATGAGTAACATCCTAGTCCACTTTTATCATGTGGACTTCTTCCTTGCCCAAGAACCATCCAAAGGGGCTCTTTTCCTTTGACCAGCCTTTCATTTACAAGTTTGACATCTACAAGTTCATCCTTAATCTACTCATAAGACTTGGTTAACTCTTTATCCTCAACCTTGAGGTCTAAGATTTCTTTTGTGAGATCAGAAATTGTTATATTTAATAAATAAATATGTTGATCTTTGTTTTTTATTTTCTTAGCCAAGTTTAAACAAAGAATTTGAAATGATAAGAGTTCCTTACACAATAGGTCATACCTCTCTTCCTCATTCTCAGGTTAATCATCATTTGAGATGCTAGCATCATCATTTGTGAGAGCCATACAAATGAGGTTTGAATCTTTTACATCATTCTCCATCTCTTCTTTACTTTATTCTTCATCATCCCAACTTTTGTAGAAATTGGTCTTTTTCATATACACATCATTCTTGTCTTTTTTTTGTAACTTGTCATTACTAGGACATTTGGAGGCCACATGGCCTCTTCCATCACAAACCCAACATTCTATCAAAAAAGAATCAAAATTAAAGTTTGATGAATACTTACCTTTAAACTTTCCTTTAAAGTTAGATTGAGTGCGGCTTAATTTATTAAGACTCCTTTCCTTTCTTGCAAGAAGCTATTGCACTCTTTTTGAAAGAAGAGCTATCTCCTCTTTGTTGCTCACATCTTGCTCGACATGTTCGTTTTCCTTGGAGGCTAATTTTCGGGCAATGGGCTTTTTTATATTGCCCCTTCACTTATGAGGTTCATTTCATAAGTAATAAGAGCACTTTAAAGCTCTTCAAATTTTAAAATTGAAAAATTTCTAATATCATCCATGGTTGTAACCTTAGGTCTAAATTCCATTTGGAGTGTTCAAATCATTTTTATTATCACATTACTTTCACATAGGTCCTTGCTTTTACTCCTCATTGCTACAACTAGATCATTAGCCCTAGAAAATAGTCTTTTATCTTTTCACCTTCTTTAACTTTGAGTTTTCCATACTTACATTATAAGACCAAAATTTTGGATTGTTTGACTATGGATGTACCTTCATAAGTAGCTTCTAGGGTTTTCCAAATTTCCTTATTAGTTCTACAAATAGCTATCCTATTAAATTATAACTTATTTAATGCATAATATAAACAATTTTCTTCTTTGGAATAGTACATGAACTTATCTCTTTCTTCTGAGGTCCACTTGCTTCATGGTTTGAGGGCCTTTGTTGCATTGTCAACTAGTGACGTGTATATTTTGAGAATGGACTCCCAAACCTCAAAATCCATTGACTTGAAGGAGGCCTACATTCTTGCCTTCCAATATGCAAAATCAAACCCAACAAACATAGGTGGCTTTGTGTATGAAGTCCNAATCATTATTATATCTATTCTCTTGTACTCTTGTCCTTCATTGTCACATCATTTGCTTGGTTGTATGTTATATGTATGTTAAATTGAGCCTTAATAACAAGGTTTTGTAATTGTAGTTACATTATTTCTTTTCTTTTTACATTATTTCTTGTTTCTTTGTGGGGTTGATGTGCTTCTTGCAAGAAGGCATCTGTATTGAGCTTGTCAGGATCATGCAAGATCAAGTGGTTTTGAAGTGTTAAAATACTTCAAAGCAAAGCTTAATTTTGTAAAGGTTGTGATGTCCTTTAAACCACATTTTGGAGAAACAAAGTCCAAAGGTGTANCTTTGGACTTTGTTTCTCCAAAATGTGGTTTAAAGGACATCACAACCTTTACAAAATTAAGCTTTGCTTTAAAGTATTTTAACACTTCAAAACCACTTGATCTTGCATGATCCTGACAAGCTCAATACAGATGCCTTCTTGCAAGAAGCACATCAACCCCACAACGAAACAAGAAATAATGTAAAAAGAAAAGAAATAATGTAACTACAATTACAAAACCTTGTTATTAAGGCTCAATTTAACATACATATAACATACAACCAAGCAAATGATGTGACAATGAAGGACAAGAGTACAAGAGAATAGATATAATAATGATTACTTTGATATTCACAATTCTTACATAATTTTCAAGAGTTTGAAGTCTTTTAATAGCCTTGGAGTTTCCAAGAACATCTCAAATTTTGTGCAAGGGCTATTCAATGGCTAGTGTAGACATCTTCTTTGAGATTGAGATGTCTCTTTAAGTTCAGCTTCAACTTTGGGGAGACGTCTCCTTTTAGAATGGAACATCTTTTTATAGGAGATTTTTCCTTTTTTTGGGAGACATCTTCCTATGATTAACTTCCACTTGGTCAAGATGTCTTTTGTTCCTTATAGTCATCTTCTTAAATTTTGAGCTTTGGTTCCTGAGGCTTTCTCATGTTGATTTAGCTTCCTCTTAATCCCTAGAGCATCTTCATTTGACTTGTAGCCTTCTTTTTTATCCATGCCTGTCCATGCCCTCATCTTGCCCATGTAGTCTCTGCTTTGACATTCCTTTGTAGATCTCATTTATTAAGTTCTCATTCATGCTATGCAAAATCATCCCATTTCATAAACAGTCTCTATTCTCCATTTTCCTTAAGGTTTTGACATATCAAAAGGTCAAGATAGGCATGGTTCACATGTCTTTCTAGTCATGTAATGAAATTAGTCCAAGGGAACATTAAATTTTTAGAAGTAGCCTACCTATAGACATGGGTAACATGTCTTTCTTGTAATATCCCAATAATGATTTCTTTAGATCTTAATTAATTATTTTAATTTATAACCCATAAGAATACCTTTAGGAATGGGTTAAATGCTTGTCTAGTAATGTAATAATGGAACATTGGTTTGTAAATAATAGATTCTAAGATATTTAAAAGCATAACTGGTAGTGTGTCAACATGGGATAAGTGAAATCCAAGCTGAAGGCTAAGGAACCAACAAATCCCCTTGATATAACACTCTTATTTATTTTCCCTTGGTCCTTCTTCATTCCTTTATAATATAGATTACTATTAGTTTTAAATGTGATTAGGATCATACTATTCCCATGAGAAGGACATCTTATTAGTGTCATCTAGGGGATTAATATCATGGTCTCACTATCATGCACAACTATTTCTTCAACAATTTAATACATAGAATAAAAGTTCAACAGCAAAGTTGATTTCTTGCATAAAAGTGATAACTTCATTAATAAAAATATGGGAATAAATAATTAAAGAAATAGAAAATACATAAAATAAATAGAAAAAAGATTAAGAATCATAAAACATATTAAGAATTATAAAACATATTAATAAATGGAAAATACAAAAGAATGTTGTAAAACAAAGAGAGAAAAAACATGTCCCCATAAGATGTCATATGAAGTATGTATCTCCATTACAACTAAGATTGAAGGTAGAGATACAACAAATGGAATAAGATTTGGAAGTGATAGAGGTGCTAGTGGAGTGCATGACTACATCGAAACCTTTAAACAGTTTGACTTGTTGCATGGTAGCCAAAATGATTTTTTTATGGGTAGCTAGGATGGTATATTTATATGGCACTAAATCTAAATGTAGAATATATGATGTAAGATCCTTTCTGTAATTTTTGAAATTTCATATGTTTGGGTACATGTGTAGAATTTCAATAAAGAACCTTGTCTCCTGGTTGGAATTCTATTTATTAAATTATAACATCATGACGTAGTTTGATGTATGCTACCATATAGACCTTATTCATAATGAGTACTATCCTACATTTTTCATCTAGCACATTAAGGTTCATAAGTCATTCTCTTTATACTAGACTAACATCAATGTCAAGCTCATAAGTAGTGTTTAGTGTACGTATCTCTATTAGAATTAAAGGTTTTGGTAACTTACTATACATTAATTCATACAATAAGTAGCCTATAGGAAAGGTTCCAAGTGGAATGGTAAGCCCATAAGGCATCATTGAGTTTCATGTTGTAGTCTTTCCTATACTTACTAATTATTCTAATAAGGATTTGTATAATCTCCTTATTGGTCACTTCAACTTGGTCATTGGCTTGGGCATGGTAAGGTGATGGTTCATCATACTCCCACGACTAAATAAAAAATTATCCTCAAGTTAACAGGATAGGACTGATCTTTATTAACAAAAAATTGGGAATGATGGGATTATTAACTAACACTAACTACTAATTGACTCTAAGTGCCGCATAATAAAATTTTATTCGAGTGGATGCATACAAAATGATAGAGTGACAAAAAGGCTGGATAGAATTTAAAGATTACAAAATTTGTAGAGGTCTTCAAGAATCCATTGAAGATGACTTGTCTTGTTACCACTAGTGGTGGCAGACTTCCAACCCAAATTGTTATGTCAATGCTTCTTTGGTTATGTGCAACATTCTTGAAGGATGGACTGGAATATCTTCTCAGACCTATCTGTCCAAGTTTAGACCAAGTCCATACCATGAATAGTAACCTTTCATTAATGTGTTCTTTCCTGCTGACAACCATGAGTCCACAACCACCTCAAAGAACAACCATCACTCCAGAAAGAGAAGAAAAGGGAAGAAGGAAGGAAGGGCCTTAGTTAGAGGGCACCTTTAAGCATGGGTAACATGTCTTTCTAGCCCCATAACTAGTTCTTGTAGCCTATTATTGTGTCTAAGGGGTGTGCTTTAAATTTCCATTATTTATTATTTTTTCTCTCTCTCTCTTTTCTTCTTTTTTTGTTTTTATTTTATTTTATTTTTTCTTTTTTTGTTGTTTTATTTTTTTGAAATGGTAACCACACCATTCAAAGATAGAGCTTATTTTTTATTAGTCAATGGAGGAGTGATGATATGTTCCAAGAGGAGTCATAAACCACATGAAGGAAGACAAAAACAAAACCCAACAAGTCCCCTTAAGGTCACACCCTTTGCCATTCCCACTTGGTCATTCCCTCTTTCTTTAATGTATAATGATCATTGATTAATTTTAGTTTTATGAAAGAAGAACCAAATTGGTTCCATGAAAAATACCTTTTATTCAAACAACTAGAGGGATGGATGAGGTGGTCTCACTACTTCACACAATTACTTACCAATTATCTTGATAGCATAGCACAAAAAAACCCAACACATAACATTGACTTCTACATCATGACTTGGCAATATTATTAACAAAAATATAAAATACATTCATAAAACATAACGGAAATAACCAAAGAAAAGAGAAAAATATAAAGAAATGGAAAACATATTAAGCATTAGAAAATTTTGGAAAAAATAGGAAAATGTGAAAAAACTTCTAGAGCAAGAAAAAAGGTGAAAAACACTTATTAGTTCTTGAACCAAGATGGAGCATCCCACCTCCACCACAATGCGCCCCTGCGCCAACTCCCCCCTCCCCGGTGAGTAATCCTATGGCCACACATTTAGAAGATGGACTACACAATCCCTTGGTTATACACCACTGGTTCACCATTTATCACTGTTACTAATTTAATTAATCATGTGGTAACACATCTAACATTGGTGATAGTCTCGTTTGGATCATTCAAAGATGTATCTTCATCTAGACTTGAAGGTCTTCAAAGATGTATTTCTTTTTTATTTTCTATTTTAATCCCTAGGTCTTCATGTTTAATATCATTTTTTGATGTATAATTAGAGCATAAGATATATATGACTAAGTTCTTTGTTTGGTCCATTTTCTTAAGTCTAGAACTAATAAGTGAATCAATTGCCTCTATGCATCTTTGAAATAATTTTATATTCTCATTTTCAAGCCACTAGGTGTCTTTTAGTTTAGTGGCTATTGCATAGACTAGTTTTTGCTCACACACCTACTCTTGAACTTTCTTGTGAGTTGTGTTAACATTTTGAATTTTTGTCCCACAACTGTACCCTTTACTATTAGTAGTGATGCATGGATTCTTTTTTCTCTCCACAGTGATAGGTTCATCATTTCTGTTAGGTGTTGAAGCAACGATGGATGTTGGCCTTTACGTATGATTGGAGGACATTAGTTGTGAAAGGAAGGATGTTGCACTTGATTGACATTGTGCTAGTTTGGATGAGTTAGTAGGTCCACGAGTGTTGTGCCTATGCATGGGATCATCCTAAAGAAATAACGTTTCCAAGATTATGGTAGAGATTTACTAGCACTATCATTTCTATGTATGTTTATAGCACAAGTGGGATTCTATTAGTGATGTCATGGTGCTAAACCCTCTTGTGTTGTTGGTGGTGACTTATGGTAAAGGGAAGTGTGAAAATATTGAGGATATGACAAAGGATGAGAGGTGTGAGGTGGTGATCCTTTAGAAGATGTCATGGGTCGATGATATTTGGGATAATGGTAGTAGTGATTTGAAGTAGAGGAGGTAGGACTAGTTGGAGAAATAGGTTGTTGAACATAATACCCATATGGGTTCTGTTGGTAGTAAGGGCAGGGTTGGTTTGGTGGTGGCCTCCCCCACGACTATGGATTTTTCCACTATGGGGAGGATGATCTAAATGCACATTTGGTAAACTTTAGGTCTGAATCCTTGCTATTGCAACCATGGCCTCACACCATCATCTGTGTCTTTGCCATGTCTCTAATAGGAAAAGCCTTAGATTAGTACCGTGCACTTCCATGTGCCTCTATCTCCACCTTGGAAGAGCTTCTAAGTCAATTCATGACTGGTTTTAAGTATAGCTTAAAACCAGAAGTCACTCTAGACCATCTTATGAGCATTAAGCAGGAACCGCTAGAATCTATACAAAGATTCATACAATGATGGAGTGCAACCTTGAATAAAATACATGAACCAATTTCCGATGCTCACTTGTTGGCTATCTTTAATGGTATGGTCAATGACGTCATTAAGTCTAAGCTATACTACCTAGCCCCACAGTCCCTTAGCTAAGAATTTGCTCAAACCAAGAGCATTCAGGATGCAGTTGAAGCTAGTAGGGACCCAACCTACATGACCTATAAAAATGCACACATGAAGAAAGACAAGGAGAAGGGCAAGGCCACAGTGACCACAGTGGCTACTATGGCCAAGGAAACCAAGCCTAATAATAGCAACAACAAAAAGGCTGCCACAACACCCAATGATGCAACTAACATCACACCTGGCTCTAGCAGCATAGGTCAATCCTCAGCCTCAACACCTACAGCACCAACCCAGCCAAGGCAAAACTTTGAGCACAAGGACCACTCAAAGTATACCCCGTTATCGATTAAGCCTTCAGAACTCTTGAAGTGATTTTTGGGAGCTGGGTGTATACGACACAAAAAAATGTTAGAGGAGACAATTAAATGCCATCAAAGGTACTATGAAGTTCTTCAGAACCCCTCCTTGGAAATGCCCAATGAACCACCAGTGCCTAAAAATTTTAGGTTAGAGCATTTCTATGACTATCACCAATTGTGTGGTCACAATCCAAATTACTGCTTAGCATTGAAAGATGAAATTCAATGCATGATTGATTAGGGTAAGCTAGTCCTAGATGAGAGCATTGACCATTTAGGGTAAGCTGGAGATTGAAAGTTCCTCCCCAACTCAAAATCGAGTGACGAAGGTTGCACCCCAGCCTCTGCATCCAAAGAAGCATGAAGAGCACCTAGCAGACAAGCTGGCTAGGGAACATACCATGCTAGGTCCCCCTAAGACTACCCCCTTGTCACCAATGCCTATGGCCTCTTCCTCATCAACTTCCGATAGCAAAACACAAGTGCAACCATCATCTTCTAGACCAAGAAAGCCTAGTGCTCAACTTGAAGCTACTCCTCCTTAAGAAATTTGTCTCTTTAGGTGTATGGAAGAAGAGAAGGCTAGCAAACAACAATATGGCAGGCAAGACTTTCCCAATGCCCTATCATAAGTTAAATAAGACTTAAAGCAGAAAAATACAACATTAAGCCTATATGACCTGATAATGACCTCTGCAATGCATCATGAGGCAATGGTTTGCATGTTGATGTCCATTCCTGTTAGCAAAAACCTACTAGCTAAAGAGAAAGTTGTTCACTCTGTTATGCTTCCCCTCATAGCCGAAGAACCATGGCCTACCCAACTAACATTTCATTACAAAGCTATTAAGGACAACCCTGAAAAGAGTCAAGTGACAACTGCACCCATGTTCATCACTATTCGAGTTGGCCAATACAAGATTCGCAGGGTACACATTGACGACAGAGCTACCACCAATGTAATCCCATTTCCTATCATTAACAAGTTGGGCTTGGTTGATAAAATAAATCCCACAGCAACTTTGTACCTTAAGTCCTTTAATGGGACACATGTAGTGGTAAAGGGGACTGTGCACATCAACTTCTTGGCAGGGGACCAGTTCCCTATGAGCACGGTATTCATTGTGGTGGAAGAGATTCTAGGATTTAACATGATCCTAGGGAGATCATGGTCAGCCGAACTAAGGGCTATCTCTTCACTTATACATTAGGAAATCCACTTACCTTATGCAAGTGGGAAAGTGGTGATTTACGATGATGAAGTAGCCCCCAAGCTATCAACAACATTGACATGGAGTAGGGTTCAAAGATAGTAATCTTTGAGAATGAAGCGTCTATTCATGTTGAAATCCTATGCTTAACTCATCAGCTGGCCAAAAATGCCAACTCAGATAAAGAAACCATGTGGGCCGAGTTGCCCTTCCAAACAGCAAACAATAACATAGATGAATACCACTGCAAGGCATCCTAGCCATATGCCTCACCTAACCCATGTCAAGTTAGAAAGTAATTGCATGATTGAGACTTTTTTTACATCACTTCAACAACTTTTTATACTTTCGATGGCATGATTTACATATTAAATTTGTTGTTTGCATGATTTACATTTTACATTAAGTCTATTGTTTGCATCATTTACATTTTACATTGAGTTTTCTATTTGCATAATTTACATTTTACATTAATTTTTTTGTGTACATGATTTACATTTTACATTGATTTTGCTAATTACATTGCCCTTGTCGTCAATAACTTACATATGGCCCGAAATGGCCTAAAACTAGCAACAGCCCGGAATGGCCTTAAACTACCATCATGGCTTGCTAAGGCCTAAAACTGGCAACTCTACTTCCCTAAAAAAACAAAAAATACATCATCATTGAGCAACGGCCCGAAATGTCCTTAAACTATTGCCATAGCCCGAAATGGCCTAAAAATTGCAATGGCTCGAGATGGCCTTAAACTAAAACAAGGGGCCCAAACACATTAATAAAAAAATTAATTAATTAACTAAAATCAGATGAAATAATTGTTTCACATTATTCTCTTCATCAAATCTCAGTCCATACAATAATATTTACAAAAAATGAAAAAAACAAAAACAATACAAAAATAAAATCTTTTGCCACCATGCTATAAGTCTTCATCAACATCTCCATTTCTTGTTCCACTAGGTCCTGCACCTCCATTTGGATCCTGCATAAGACAAAAAACAAAATAATAAATCAAACTACAACAAGGCTCTCATAAAATAAATTGTGACACAATAAAGAATGACTAACCTGAGATGGCCCCACATCCATTTCGGAGGGTATCTTATCCATTCCAGCCACTAAACATCGTAGGATCTCCTCCTCGGTTAGGTTGGCCCAATCTTCCTCTCCTAGATCAACACTTGCTGCAACTCTCCCTTTCTCCACAGTTGTCCATCTTGGTGGCCCCAGAGAAAAGGTGGTGGTAGTGGTCTCCCTGGAAAGTAGGGTCATCTCTCTTTCAGGAGACTCACTTACCACTACTTGTTACATGAACTTTTCATAGGCCTTAGCAACGCCAATAACATCAAGAAATAATTTATGGGTATGTAACTCAACAAAAGCATCCCAATATTGTCAACGGTAGGTAGCACATTCCATTTTGTACATGTGCTTATGGTTCTTTTGTGCTTGCCCCCACTCATAGACTTTGGCACTATAATCCTTCCGGTCTTGATTCTTTTGGGCTAGAAGGTCCATGTGCAAGCATTGTTCAATAATCTCACAGGTGGCCTCATTCTTGCTCCATATGGCTAACCAGTATCTTGCATAGTCAATTAAGGCTGTATGTCAACTACTGTCACAAGTTTCACGGGCCAATAAAAATTCATTTTTGGACTATAGATCCTCCAACTCAATGGCTATCTTTCTCAAGTTTTTTCACCCTCTTCCAGAGGTCCTCGTTGACATGCCTGCACTCCCAAAATGATCGTGCCAAATAGAGTGCACACTTTCTCATGTTCTCATATACATCATAAGGAACTTTCATTGCTTTTGGTGGGAGTACAGGTACCACATCAACCTCGACTGCCTATCTAGGATCCCACTTGAGACCTGAAGCTGTCAATCACACACAAGAAGGCATTAGTCATACAATGATGGCATAATCCAATAACTTGGAGAGCCTAACATTGTAATTTAAACATACCTATCTTAGGATCAATCTACCTTAGGTGATCAATCATATCGTCCACCACCCCCTCCATAAAAGTAAATTTATTGGGGGTCTCAGTCCATGGCTGGAGGCAGATCGAGGAAGAAGTGTCAGGGGCCTTAACAATAGTGTCTACTACACAACAAGGCATGTTAGCATAGCGAAGAGGGATATAAACAACAAAAAACTAAAAAGCAACATAAATGACAATGCAAAGCTCCTACCTAGCAAACCCTCAAGGGTGATAGCGAGGGGTTCGTCCATCAACACACTATCAAGTAAGTGATCAAAGTCACTAGCATCAAATTGTAGCCCTTCCCCTTCTAGCTAACTCAATAATGTGGTAGCATCTTCCACATTTATATGCCCCTCAGGTGCTGGGGCACATTTTGCAAAAGGATCATCAGCAGCAAGGGCCTCTTCCTCTATGGCAAGGACCTCTTCCTCTATAGCTAGGGCCTCTTCTTCCTCTACAGTGGGGGCCCTTGCTTCAGGGGTCAAAACTTCTTCTTCCTCTTCTGTTAAACATGTCTAAGGTAAGTAAGCTAGCCTAACATAAAATTGAGAATTAACTAACAAAACAATTAGACACACTTAACAACCATGGGTTGTACTTTACAAACCTTGATCTGTAACTTTCTTCCCCTTTCTTCATTAGTCTAGGGAGGTTCCTCTGCTGGATGAGACTTTTTGCGCTACAACCTAGTTTTCACTGTTTCTAAAATGAGGTGTGCCCCCCTTAGCACATTGCCTATGTTAATGGGAGGTGCCTCCCTAACACTATCCATAGCACGAAAGGTACGCCCCACCTGATCCTTAGTCATTATCGAAAGAGATTCCCCAATAGCTTTTAGGGGGTCTTGGGATTGGGTGGTGCAAAAAAACTTGGCAAATCCATAGCTTGGATATCTAGGTGTGATCTTGCTACACCCAGGTGCCATTCTTGTGGACCACCAAGAATTCTACAAACCATCATAGGCAGGCTATGAAGAAGGCATAGTGTACATTGAAGCAAGCATCAAGCTTCTCATGAAGCTTAACCATTTCAGCCCACAAGCCTTTAGAGAGGTACTTGGCCCAGTTATAGCAGGTCTCTTCTTCCATAACATCCCTCATTATCCAAGCCTACTCTACTCCAAGGATTTTCCCTTGGAAGAGTAGCTTGGGGAAGGCACGAGCACAGAAGACAAGGTAAACCTTTTGGGCCAGCCCTAACTTGACCTTTTGCATATAAATTACCTTTCAGTCCTTGCTCATCCCTAGTCATTCCTCTATGTCCCCCTGATGATTGACATCCTTGCTAGTCTTTTCCCCCATAGGTAGCCATCAGAGGGAACACTGAAAAGATCTATAAAAATTTTTTCATTAATCTCAAACACCACCTTTACATTGTCAACCTGTGTGTGGAAGTGGTCAACCTTTTCAAAAAAGGAATCAACTAGGAAGAGCATTTCTGTAGTAGAGACACTTAGATTTACTACTAGGAGTAAATCCATGAGCCTAGCCTCCTAAATCTTGTGAACAAGGCTGGTTGGGGCCCCATTGCATAGCCAACATTACGTCTTATCCACCTCCTCATACATGAAGAAGAAGTTGGTTTCATCACACCTAGAGGTGATTACTGTAACCTCTTAGGACTCACTTGCTACTAAAATAATCAATGACAAAAATTATCAAAAAGAAAAAGCAAAATCATTACTTAAACACACGATGAACAAATGCATAATTTAACACACCAAGTCTAAATGGCATAGGGAATGGTGGAATTTCCACCAAAACATCTTCTACGGTAAGCAGTTGGCGAGATGCCCATTCGCTATCCAACCAACCAAGTTCTTTACATTTCACAAAGAACTTGGCATACTTATTTGGATAGGTTTTGAAATCAAGCCCAAGCTGTTCTATGATGCCGGAATGTATGTTCCTGGTAGAAGAGAACTATTGCAAAGTTGTTTGGGTCAACGCCAAAGTCCCCTCGTTACCGTGAAGACCATCCTTGTCAATTACAAACTTAGTAGCACCAAAGTATGATAAGAATTTTGACTAATGCAAGACAAATAATACAACATGTCTAAAACATCTTCACAAGACTTACCCACTGGCACAATACACGGTCCCAAGTGGGTTCTGGAAGCAAGTACCCATGTGACGGGTGACGAACAACATGTTGTATTGATGATAACATTTAAATTCAAGCATGTCCCAAATCCAACTTAAGTGTCTCAAGCCCCTTGGATGCTAATTTGAGCCTTCCGCCCCTTCACCTTCAATCGACCCATCATCCATGAACTTCAAAATGCCCTGGTTTACCTTGGGCAACAATGTTATAGCAAGTACAGCATTTGTTTCAGTCAATAAGTGTGACCACACTATCACACTGAAGTGGCAAAGGAGGAACTCTAGGAATTCCTATGTACCTTCACCGAACCAGACCACCTGATGCCCTACCCATGCATGGGGAGGGGGGACATTGGCCATGGGTTCACTTAGGTAGCATAGGACTCCTACCAGCTCAAGAACAATCAAGATAGGTTTCAACATGACCCTGCGCAAAACAAAAAAAAAGCATTAGTACAGTATTCAAGTGATGATTACTAAGTAGCGTAGCATAAACCTTGGTGTATAGGTTTTTCCTTAGGCATGAAATAATAAGTCCTTGGTAAAATAGAGTTAAACACTACATGTAGTGTAGTAGGGTGTCACGCATAGCATGGCATAGCAGGTGCACCCCACATAGTGTAGCGGCTATGCCCTTCATAGCGTAGCATCACAGGCATGCCCTATGCAACACAGAGTAGCAGGCACACCCTGCGTAACATAGCGTAGTAGGCACACCTTGTATAGCATAGCGTAGTAGCTACACTTTGCACAAGAGCAATGGCTAAGTTACACACAGCGTAGTGGGACGATCACACTCCGTGCAGCGTAGCAAAGTGGCAAGTATGATAGACGCAATAATGTAACAGGCATGAAAACATAGCAGGAACAACACTTTAACAGCATAGTAGCATAGTAGCCTTAATAGTGTAGTAGTGTAGTGGGCCTATTAGCATAGCAGTGTGATAGGACTACCAGCGTAGCAGCATAATAGCCCTGCCAACATAAAAGCGTAGCATGATAGAACACCAAAAATGTAATAATTCTTCCATCACAATGACAAAAATGACACACATGAAAAAAAACATACAGCATTCCCATTGCCCCAGACCTACCCTACGGCATGAAACATAACATGTAACACACTACACTATGTTGAACATGTGCTACGCTACCTAAGAAACCCGACGAGCCAAAATCCCCTCCATGGGTGCTACACTATGCTGATCGTGCATTACGCTAGAACTACCCAAAATCCCATAATGACGTATTAGCCATTCCCAACAATGGTGGCTGGGGAAATGCCACATCCAGCTGTAGTGTAGCAACCACCACAACCGCTGCAACTAGAGTCATGATAGCCATGGCATAGTGGCCAAAACAGTAGTCAAGGTAATAACAATAGTTGCAGCATAACAACAGTGATGGAAGTAACAATTTAACACAACATAAACAAGGGTAGCATAGTGAGTTACCAAGTGGATGGGGTCTCCTGCTACTCCTCAACACATGCCTTAGGAAGATGTCGTAAGGTGCACTCTCCTTCATCTAGGTTGGCAAGCCCCTGATGCCTATGTTCACTCTTACGCATCATTGCTTGCTCATAAACTCGGATGTATCAGGTGTATCAACCACTACGCTATGAATGTTACGTTGTCTTTTAGCTCAACCATGCTGCGCTCTAGGTGTTAGCTCTGGCAATGAAAGTGATAAGATTACCAGGGGTAATCCCCTATTTATAGCATGCATGGTTAAAACACATGTCACTTTCAGAGTGTTTCACATCCCATGCATAACGTGGGACACCCTCTGCAGCATAGTAGAAGTTTACTATAGCATGGCATAGGTCTACTGCAGTGTAATGCATAATTGTAGCATAGCATGTAGATGCACTAACATTTTCACTTCATTCCTTTACAATGTGACTTAGTAATGGTCCACTAAGACCTTAAACTAGCAATATTAAAAAAACATTTGCACAGTTGTGGTTCACTAAGACCTTAAACTGGAAATTTTAACTTACATAGTTATGGTCCGCTATGACCTTAAATTGGCAACCCAGTTTCATAATGTTACATGGTTATGGTCCGCTATGACCTTAAATTGGCAACCCTATTTCATAATGTTACATGGTTACAGTCCACTCTGACCTTAAACTAGCAACCCTAACACCTCCTTTGCATTTTGAATCCATTGATAGTCCACTATGACCTTAAACTGGCAATGTTAACATTTCTTTTACCTTTTAAACCCAATTACAGTCTACTAAGACCTTAAACTAGTAATTATGATGTATAGTTTTGCATGGTTACAGTCTGCTATGACCTTAAACTGGCAACCCTTTAACCCTCTTGACATGTAATTTTGCAAGGTAACAATTCGCTACGACCTTAAACTGGCAATATTAAAATATAATTTTGCATTTTTGTGGTCTAATAAGACCTTAAATTGGCAATTATGTTGCATTACATGATTATCTTATACACATTTCATTGCATGTTACTCTATTAAATAGGTACCACTTGACATTTTTTTGTTTCACTAGTTTTGCAGGAGTGCTTTAAAAATGGCTATGCAAGGTGATCTCCACTTGCCCCTTATCCTAATAGGACCTCATGGAAAGCTTACAAGATACTTAAGCTCAGAATCAGTAGACTTGGAATCATCCACTCATGATACCAACATAGCGGCTTTGGAAACATCTCTAGACTAGCCTGAACACTTGGTCCAGGCCTTAGACCTAGAGGTTAGCGATGTAACCGAGGACCCCCTTATTGAAATCCCTATGACTATGTCTAGCAGTAAGGTGAAAACATTAAAAGTTAGTTCCCTACTAGAGCCACAAGTGTGACAAAACATTTCAAAATTCCTTAATGAAAATGTTAAAGTGTTTAGATGGTCATATGAAGACATGCTAGGCCTGGACCTATGACTCATACAACACAATATTATCTTATATCCACATGTCAATGCAGTTGAAAAAATGATCGCAAAGTCAATACAGAGATTGTCGTAGCTATACGTGATGAAATTACCAAGCTTTATCAAACTAGTTTCTTTTGGGCTGTCGAATACTCAGATTAGGTCTCAAATATTGTAGTCGTACCCAAGAAGACTAGGAGTATACAAATTTGTATAGACTTCCATAACTTAAATAAGGTGAAAATTAAGGATGACTTCCCATTTCCTAGTATCAATCAACTTATAGATACTACGGCTGGTCATGCCTTACTGTCCTTCATGGATGGGTTCTCAGGCTATAACTAGATCTATATAAACCTAGAGCATCAATTGGCAACTACCTCTATGACCCCTTGGGGAACTTTTTGTTACACAATAATGCCCTTTGGGCTAAAAAATGCTGGAGCAACATATCAACAAGCAATGACATACATCTTTAGTAATTACCTCTTGGAAAGATTAAACGACTACATCGATGACATAGCGATTAAGTCTAAGGAAGATACTGATCATCCCAACAATCTAAACGTAGTCCTTTAATGTTGTCATAGGCATGACCTACGCCTCAACCCCAGGAAATGTGTTTTTGGAGTTAAAAATAGATGCATGCTAGGATTTGTAGTGTCGAAAACGGGGATATGAGTGGACCCTGATAAAGTTAGGGCCATTGTCAACTTAGAACCACCTAAAAATCTTAAAGAGTTTCATGGGTTTCAAGGTAGAGTATAGTTTATAAGAAGGTTTATCACAAGGTTGACACACAAACTACACCCCATGCAACACCTAACGGGATCAACTACGAGTGGATGGATCAATGTCAACAAGCCTTTGATAACCTAAACAAAGAGCTTTTTCACCTTCCCACTATTTACCCTCCACAGAGGGGTAGGCCTTTCTACATCTATCTTGCCACCTTAGACACATCCATTGTTGCACTGCTATGTCAAAAGAGAGATGATAGGTCTAAAATCCCAATCTACTACTTGAGTTATGCATTGATAGCTCATGAAGCAAAGTACAACGAGGTAGAAAAAAATTGTCTTGCCCTAGTGTTCACACTTAAAAAGTGAAGACATTACTTGTTTCATAGTAAAGTCAACATTATATACAAAAGCAACATACTTTGAGCTATTACAACCAAATTATATGATAGTAGAATAGCCTGATGGAAAGCCATAACTGTAGAGTTCAATCCACATTATGTGGCACAATCATCCAGAAAGGGTCAAGCAATAGCCACACAACTTACAACTTCACCCGTTGATGACCAAGCAATAATAGAACTCAAGTTCCTGGATCAGCATGTTAATAATATAAGTCATGTACCATCGAATTTCAAGGCCAGCCTACATTTCAATAGTGCTTCAGCTACATGAGGTGGTAGTGCTACTGCCATTCTTACATTTCCCTCTAGGGAAACTTGACCTTTCACCTATCATTTTATATTCCTTTGCACAAACAATGTAGCCGAGTATGAAGGACTCCTCAGGGACCTTCTAGTAGCTCAGGATTTGAGGATCCAATACTTAGCAATGTGAGGCAACTCGCAACTAGTTATCAACCAGATCACTAAAGTTTATGCTTGTAAGGCTTCACATTTGCAACCTTATTGTGATTTAGCCAAAATTCTACTAAAGTAGTTTGCAACTTTGGACATCCAACATGTGCCCTATAACGAAAACATTATAGCTGATTTGCTAGCCATGTTGGCCATAAATGTGTCATCACATATGTTTGCCACCTTGCCTACTTCAATAATAGAATGCACCGATCCTATTACTAAAGTAGCACACATTACATCTATAATTGTAACAGATACCCAAGAGGGGTATGACAACATTAAAGCTTACCTCCAATAAGGTAAACCCCTGCACAACTTGACATCTTCCCAAAAGGATGCAATACGAAAGCAGGCCCAGCAATATGTCCTTGTAGGAGACAACACCTTATGCAAACACTCCTATGATGGGATATTGCTAGCCTACGTTAGCAATGATGAAGCACAAAAAATTGTGGGTCAAGTCCATGAGGGATTTTGTGGAGGACACATAGCCCCCAAGGTTATGACAGCAAAACTCAAATACTTAGGTTGCTACTGGCCTTGCATAGAATGACATTGCATCGCCAAAGTTAGGATGTGCGATGTATGTCAACGCCATGGAAACCTCATACATGTGTCACCTAATAAATTACATACTACATAAATTACATGGCCTTTCCAATGATGGGGACTAGATATCATAGGATCCATTACACCTAAGTCTTCTATAGGGCATAGTTTCGTTATTACCGCAACTGAATAAATTTACAAAGTGGGTAGAAGCTATTCCCCTTACAAAGACTACATCTTAACAAGTTTGTCACTTCATTCTGGATAACATAGTAACATGGTTTGGCCTTCCCAAAACCATTATTACTAATAATGGGCCATAATTCAGTAGTGGAAAAACTAAAAAATTTTGCAAAAACCTTTGCATCAAACACTCTTTTTCATCACCATACTACCCACAAGCGAACGGTCAAGTAGAGGCAACCAACAAAGTTATCATCAACCTTCTAAAAAATATTCTTAGCATTAGCAAGAGGCGATGGCATGAGTGAATCCTTTACATGTTGTGGGCTTACTATAAGACATGCAAAACAGCTACAGGTAAGACTCCATAAAATCTCGTTTATGGATTTGAAGCTGTGTTACCTATTGAATTGCAAGTTCCATCACTTTTGATGATCCTCTCAAACATTGTGGATGAGGCTTAAAACAATGAGTCAAGGATCATTGATCTTGACTTCGTGGAGAAGGAGCATGCCCAAACACTTGGCAACATCAAATGGTACCAAGACAAGTAATGGCAAAAACACCATTGCAACTTACACTAATGACCAATTAAAAAGGGGGACCTAGTCCTCAAGGACATTCATTAACTAGTCAACAAATTCTCAGCACTATGAAGGCCCTTTCATAGTCACAAAAGCCTATGAAAATGGGGCATTCAAACTAGCTGACATGGATGGTAATGAGTTTGCAAACCCCTTCAACCACTTGTACCTAAATCTGTATTACATTTAACACAAAGGATCACATTGAACATGAAGTAAGGTAAGCAAAACATCTGCTACGATGTAAAACTAGCACAAATAGTCTTCTATGACTATAAATTGGCATAGCTCATCTACTACAATGTAAAACTAGCATAGAACATCCACTACAATGTAAAACTAGCACAGATAGTCTACTATGACTATAAACTAGCATAGCTCATCCACTATGATGTAAAACTAGCACAAAACGTCCGCTATGACGTTAAACTGGCACAACATGTCTTTGGGTTATGGCTTAAAACTGGCACCCACAGCACAGTCTGCTATGACCTTAAACTAGCCATCCACCATCTCCTATGACATTAAACTAGCATAGTAGTCTACTAGGATGTTCAACTAGCACATCGGTCTACTAGGACCTTAAACTAGCACGTCCGATGATCTACCAAGACCTTAAACTATGTTTGCAGTGCAACGCCTTCCAACTCACATGTATGACCCTATGAACAAGAAATTATGCACACTTTTGAGTTTCTCAAACAACATGGGATGGGACGTTGCAGTTTCAAAATGAAGTTCACGTCGTCAAGGAAAAGCCCTCTGGAACACATGTAGCATCACTGCCCATGGCATCTTGCTGATCTTCCAGAGATGTCGTTTGACATCGTGTTGACCTTCCGAAGCTACCGCTACTACAACTAGTCATCCTGGTCGTAGCTCCTGCTTTCAGCAGCTACTACTAGAGCCCCAGCGCTATTGTGGCCCAGCCATAAGGTTTCCATCCTCTAGCCCTTACCATCGCCCGAGTTCAAAAGGAATTCAGTTATTATGCTTCTCCCCTTGCAACTAAATTGCATGATGCTTGCCTTGGGTGGGGATCCCTAAGCACCTACATCATCATCACTCCTAGCCTCTTCAGTGCCCATTTCCAGTAGAATCGTTGAAGATTTTTGACCTACCAATGCCGAAGCCTACAATGGCCTTCCTACTTTGGACATTGCACTTGCTACCTTGGTAGTGTCCCAATCAAGTAGGACTTTGCTCTCACTTTACTTGATGGTCACTTTTGCTGGTTTTCTCTCTGTTTTGTTTACAGGATAAAAGCCAAGATAGCATCATTCAGAAATGCATTTCACCACAAGAGCAAGATACTACATTATTCCAAAGTGGCCACTCTGATTAGCCTATCTACTTGAGAGTGCATACCCTACTCTCCCTTCAACCAACTTGCTCTCCATTCCTTAAATCCATAGTTTCCCATATTTTCTTTGCAAGCTTCCTTGATGCACATAAAGCCCTTTCACATGCCCAACTACCAATTCCATGATGGACGTAAGGCAACTTGTCCCATGAGAAGCATCTGTAGGCAGGTCAAAGCCCCACATGAATGTAACACAACTCATCCGAAGGAGGAAACACCTGTCCTACAATGACAACAAGGTTGTCTCTAAGTGAATGTGGGTGTGCAAAAAAAAAGAGACAAGTGCCTAAAAAATGGCACCACAACTACTTTGCAATCATTTTTGGCCATAAATCAACCATCTCTAAGCACTCCAGTGAGAGCTCAAGGGCCAAAGGCAAAGACACCCATGCATGCTAATTCCCTCATAACCATTCCAATGAGGGATCACACTGTGGTAATGGTTTTTATGAAGTTGCATTCTACCATCCTTTCTTCCCTAAAACTATTTCCTTAAATCCATTCTTTACCCCTTGCCTTATATTTCCCTCCAAGTACTCTCAAACATAGCGAAGCGTCATCTGCATGGGTACTGAAGAGCAGTGTTGGAATCTTGTTCTTCATGGTGTTTCATATTCTTTGTCAATGTCTTAGTAGATCCTCCAGACATCAACAAAGAGGGGCCATTGAAACACCATAAATTTTTGGACTCTCATGACTCAACATAGTCCTAAAATTTGGGCAAGGATCTCTGCAAGCATGGTGTTGTGTGGGACTGTGCATGCAACATGGCACCCTGAAAGTCCTAATGCCTGTGAAGCTACTTCTGAGCTTGCCTGCCACCCTCTACAGCACAATCAATGTAGCACCTAGCTAGGAGGCTAGTTTGGATGAAAGAGGCACTAGGGGTAGACCATACAGTCTGACAAATTTTCTATCTCTCGGGCTAATGGGCTTGCTACATCCTCTAGTTTGCCCAACTTGACAAATGACTTAGCTGACGGTCTACCTAGGGACCATGCTAGGAGCTCCCAAAAGTATTCAGGATGGACGAAACAGTTTGGCAAGTTTTCTAACTACGAGACCTGCCACGCTACACTATGCTGCATAATGTAGTGGGCCATATGGAGACTGATCAGGTGCCAAAGATGTAGAGTGATAATGATTCAGCCCTCTGGGATACTTTCCTTCATTCATCCTTAAAGCATAATTAATGTGACATAGGAGAATGTGGAAAATTTTGTCAAAAATCATCTTCATTTGAGTGCTATGCTATGCTATGCTACACAGCATAGTAGGATGTGCATGTGATATTGTCTCCGCTTAGACTATTTTGACAAAGTAAACATAATTTCCCATGCTTCAACCATCAAACATCCTTACTCTACTACCATGCCAGGACATGACTGACATCCCACGACAAAACATTTGCAAACTAAGTCAGAATGTGAGTTTAACAAGGTGCTATGCTATGTTATGCTACACAACATAGCACAGCGTAGCAGGGGTAGAACGCACAAAGGTCCTCTGCCAAGTGGTCCCTAGTAATGAGATTGCACTTGGCCACACTCAGGCCTCCAAGACTACCTATCCCACTTTTCCCCTGGGTTCCAAACAAAGTTTCTCAAAAAGGCATTGCAAATCAAGTAAGGACTTATGTCACACTAGTTGCTATGTTGTGCTACAGTGTAGCATAGCGTAGCAAGGACACAAAGCACAAAAGTGTCCCAAGGATGAACTCAGTAGGTCCCAGGACCTTTCAACATGGAAGGAAAGGTTGTTAATTATAGAGGCTACTTGCCAACCAAGCCTCATGTAGGCATCTTTGGTTTTCAGGCAAGGTTTGTCTTAAGGCTGATGGCTATGCTACGCAGCATAGCACAGCGTAGCGTGCAGATGCTTATGCTACACCAATACGTTGAGTGGTGTAACTAGCATAACACTCATATGGAAACCCCAAGACATCTCTAGTAGTTCTATAATTCATTGAAAAT
Organism: Gnetum montanum; assembly: GCA_015680685.1. Taxonomy (NCBI): domain Eukaryota; kingdom Viridiplantae; phylum Streptophyta; class Gnetopsida; order Gnetales; family Gnetaceae; genus Gnetum; species Gnetum montanum. Next base: position 304,411 of record MNCI01030540.1, on the reverse strand, counting down.
GATCATTTCTACTCTAGCATCTCTCCAATAGGCAAGATCAGTAGTCTGCTTCATTTTACACCCCCCTATTAATTCCCAAAATTTTTCCTATGCTTAACCCTACTTGCAAGAGCAGGGAAGACATAGTCCTGGAGCACAGGCTCCACTTTTCATTCATTGTTGGAATTATTTGTAAAAACATGGTAGTTACCTAGATTCTAGCACACGTAGTTTGAATGGTATGATCACGGCTTAGCTTAGCAAGTTTTGCATCCAACCTCATTACACTGCAACGTAGCACGTTAGCATAACACTGTAGCATAGTATTTCACAGTAGTATGACACATCCATGTTCGCACCATGTGGGACCCAAGACACATGGCATCCAAGCCATGTCTCTCTCCAGCATCTGGCTCTATAAATACCCCAGCGAAAAATGTTCAAGGGGTTGGCTTCAAAGATTAGCATTTTTGGCACTTGGCTTTCTTGTGATTGGCATTTTGGCATTTGGCTTTCTAGCGATTGGCTTTGGAAAAGAGACTCACAAGAGAAAGGTTAACAAGCAACAAAACCCTAGCAGCAGTACCTCTTGGGATCTCTCTTAGCCCAGTAAGCATTAGCTCATCAGCTCCGATCAGCAGGCCATTGGCACTAGTTAAGGGGTTGTGACCATACCGTTACATTGCAAGCTATGCCCATCCATACTGCACATCTATTGTACATCTTCTTTAGCCAAAAAAAGATCAAATCCCCCAATCTTGGGGTGGTGCACCTTCTCATCCAAGCTCTTCTTGCACTTTCCTATAGCATATATCTTGCATCATTTTACATTGGCTCATGTTTATTTCTCATTTTACATATTTTGTCACGCTTTTACTATTCTATGTGTTGCAGCTTTCTTTGCCTAAATCTTAGTGTGAAATATTACAACAAATGTTGACAAAAGGTTATTGTACACAAACTAAGTCCTTGTCTGATCGACCAGATCATTCAAGGCACCCTATTTCCGTTTTCTCCAGCACGGCCCTTGCATGAATCTTGGGTTAGGCTATACGCCCGGTAACCTCTTAGTGTTCTAGCCACCAACGTTATCGGTCACTACACTAATGTTTCTTGCATTATTTGGAGTCAAAACCATTGATTCTTTAAAGATTCATCCTCCTTTTCATGTGCAAAGATACAAAAATATTTTAGATGCTAAACATCTCTAAAGTAGAATTGCACAAGTTTGTTTTGCTCAATTGGAGAATTAGGCATTTTGAGTTCACACTTCTTATACAAAATATATAAACTTTTATTTTAACCAATTTATGTTTACCAGTATATATTATTTGGAATGCAAATAGTGATGATAACATAAAAAATAAAAAAATAATTAAATTCTACTCATAGCCTACGAAACCACTCCACAAGAAAAATTACAGGTCTAAAGTTTGTTGCATTATCTAGAGTCAAGACTATTGATTCTTTAAAGATTCATCCTCCTTTCCATGTGCAAAGATATAGAAAAATTTTAGACGCTCAACATCTCTAAGTAGAATTGCAAACAAAGTTCGTTTTTCCCAATTGGAGGATTAGATATATTAAGTTCACTCTTATCATTGTATTTTGCCTTTTGCTCAATCCTATTATGCAGCCCTATAATTTTTGTTGCAATAATTGTGCAATGTATTCCTTCATCAATATATACGAAATATATAAACTTTTATTTTAACCAATTTATGTTTACTAGCATATATTATTTGGAATGAAAATAGTGATGATAACTTAAAAAATAAAAAAAATAATTAAATTCTACTCATAGCCCATAAAACCACTACACAAGATAACTTACAAGTCTAATGTTTGTTGCATTATCTAGAGTCAAGACCATTTATTCTTTAAGATTCAACCTCCTTTCTATGTGCAAAGATATAGAAAGATTTCAAATGCTAAACATCTCCAAAGTAGAATTGCATAGGAAGTTTATTTTGCTCAATTGGAGGATTAGGCATATTAAGTTCACACTTATCATTGTATTTTTCCTTTTGCTCAATCCTANTAACAAGATAACTAAAAATGGAATCACTCATCTCTCCTCTATTTTTCTACCAATTACCCAATTTTGTTTTACCCTTTCAATCAAGTTTTCTCTTTCTTTGTTTGTTCATGGAATTTTTAAGCATTATTTATCCAAAAGATTTATTTCTCAAAAACGCCATGAACAAACAAAGAAAGAGCAAACTTGACCAAGAGGGTAAAACCAAATTGGGTAAGTGGTAGAGAAACATAAAATGGATGAGTGATTCCATTTTTAGTTATCTTGTTACCTCATCCAATAGTCAGGCTTGGTTAACATCATTTTTTTTAATCATCTCGACCAATATATATATATATAAAAGCTAGTGGTACATGCACATGAAGGTGTGATGATTGGGCACTTGTGTGTAATGAACAGTGATCACACATTTTTTGTACATTGACAAGTCAGTAATGTAGTTGCTTAACTGTACATTCTATGCATTTTATGTATTTGTCACTTGTGTGTAATGAATAATGATCACACATTTTTTGTACATTGAAAAGTCAGTAATGTAGTTGCTTAATTTTACATTTTATGCATTTGTATATTTTATGCTAGGCTAGTGATATAAAAATTTGCTACTTACCATGATACACATTTTTTAACAATTTTTTAATCTATTTGCAATCACAAAGATTGGAGCTTATGTATGGGATTTTCGTAAAAAAAAATTTGCACTACTACAATAGCAACATAGCATGAAGGAAAACAAATTATTTTTTTCATTAATCTTTCTTAGGAGTACTTGAAAGAAACAATGTTTTCACAGCTTTGTCAACCCATGTCAAGAGAATGCTAATGATAACCCCTTACGATTGATGGTCAACTTTTACAGTTCTATGCAACCTAGTGATGTGAATCAATGAATAGATGGTCAAAAATATTCATTGAGCTTTGTACTTGTGGAAAGCCAACTAATTGAATTAGCACTGCTCTATAATTTTCATATTTTTATTATCTTTTCTCTGTTTATAGCTATAAAATTAGAGTACATTTACAGTAGTAGTTCATTATTTTTGAGGTTCGCAAAATAAATTTATAGGATTTATTACTATCAATATTCACTTTTTATTATATCTCCATTAAAATTATTTTGTTTTCATTCTCTGTATAAAATGTATGAAATTAATATATAAGAAAAATAACACTTTTTTTTTCAAATGTGACCCACTAAACAATAGTCATTATTAGCATAAGACCTAGTGGTATGGGTCTTGGCCTAGTAACTCCAGGTTAGAGGTTAGATTCTACTAGGTAGCATTTAATCATAAAATTTATAAATTTTGGAGTGTACCTATGTTTCACTTATTTCAGGTTCCAATGCCCCCCACTATTCACACAATGCTATTCCACTACTACCACATCTTAAAGCCGAGGTAGAAATTGAACCGAAAATCTCTTTACCAACACCCTTAAATGAATTCCATGACTAATAGCTGAATCCAAATTTTTGCAAGTCAAGTTGAGTTGACACAACATATTCTATAAGAAATCTTATTTTTAAAAAGAAAATAATAGTTTTGAATGTAATTTTTTTTTACTATTACATTTGAGTTATTTTGATGTACCAATTTATCGTTATCCTTAAAACATCCCAACCTTGTATATTCCCTTTCTTGTTAAACAGTGCAACATTATTTGTGTGTTGTTGAGTAGGTGCTTCTGGAAGCATACAAGTAACCAGAAATACTACATGGCTCTATACACACTCGCCCTGCAACTACTCAAACTCATTTTGTTGGGTTTGGGTCTCTCCGAGGATGATGTAGACAAAAGCCTATCATGATATTCTACATGCTCAACAACACACAAATAATGTTGTGGAGTTCTATCATGGATTTCTAAAAGGGAAATTTTTGAGAGATATCAAAAATAGCAAATACCATCACATTGATTAGCTTATATGAAATTTGACAGAGGTATAACTATATTATTAGAATAATGTAAGACTTAAAGTTGCAAGATATCTAGTAAATAGAAAGGATAGAGAAACCAATAAGAAGTCATGGGAAAAGGCTATTGAAATCTATGATGATAATTGCAAACAAGTCTTGGATAAAGAAGATGAATATGGTTGATGGTCATTCATCAACATGATGTATGTAAAGATGCAAGCATGATTGGCATGCATAATGTTCATTTTACTATAACGTGTATTTTATTACACATATTTTAACATCCTCACAACATAGACCATGAGAACAGTGCCTTCCTCAATCAATCACAAAACATGAAAAATAGAAATGAAAACTCCAATATGCATCAAAAGCTACAAGCCCACAATAAATGTAAGCTTTTGAAATCCCTTGCAGGTTGGCTGCTAGATGCACCTTCAAGTAGTTTTTGGAAAAGCTCTTCAAAAGTTTTGATTTGCAAGTAGGTGCAGATCACTAGAAGCATAATGCTTTTTGGACCTTCCTATGTGGGAATTGCTACTAGCAGTCCCTTGTAGTATTCAACAAATATTGTTAAAAGCTTTACTGGCTACCGAAAGCATTCATGCAAGAGTTAATGAGTGCTTTCAGTTGCTCATAGGCTTCTATAAGCACCTATGGGTGGGATGCTAGCTGCACCCCCATGTAGTTTTTGAAAATGTTTGTAGAAATATTTTTGTCCATCAAAAGCTATAATTTTCAAGTACTTGCAAGTCACTGGAAGCATAACACTTTCCAAACCTTCCTATGAGGGCATTGCTACTAGCAGTCCCTCCTAGTGTTCAACAAATATTATTGGAAGTTTTGCAGGCCATCAAAAGCATTCATGCAAGAGTGAATGTGTGCTTCTAGTTACTCACGCACTTCCGAAAGCACCTGCAAGTTGGCTACAAGATGCACCTTGTTGCAATATTTGGAAATGTTTAACAGAAATATGTTAGTGCACTAGAAGCTAAAATTTGTAGGTGATTGTAAATAATTAAAAGCATAACACTTTGTGGACATTTCTATGTGGGAACTATTACTAGTAGTCCCTTGTAGTGTTCAGTAAAATATTGTTAGTGCCACTGGAAGCATCCATGTAAGAGTGAATGCATGTTTCCAGTAGCACATAGGATTCTAGAATCTCCTACGGGTTGGCTACTAAACACACCCCCTCATAGCCTTTGGAAATATTCACCAAAAATTCATATGTGCACTAGAAACTCTGATTCGCAATTACTTTTAAGTTACTAGAAGTATAACACTTTTTGAACAATCCTACAAGGGTACTACTACTAGCAATCCCTTGCAATGTTTAGCAAATATTGCTGGAAGCTTTACAAGCCACTAGAAGCATCGATGCAAGAGTGAATATGTGTTTCTAGTAGTACATAGGCTTTTGGAAGCCCTTGGGATTTAGCTGCTAGATGCACCCCTTTGTAGTCTTTCAAAATGTTCGGAAAAAATGCATTTATGTATCGGAAGCTACAATTTGCAAGTATTTTTAGGTTATCGAAATCATAACACTTTCCAGATGTTTTTGCAAGGGAACTACTACTAGTAGTCCCTTGCAATGTTTAGTAAAATATTGCCAAAATTCTTACATGCCACCAAAAATATCCATGCAAGAGTGAATGTGTGCTTCTACTAGTTGGTAGCCTTTTCAAAGCCCTTGCAAGTTGTGTGACATCCTGTTCCCGGATGTCATAAAAATACGAATGCCTAATTTATTATATTCATCATGGATACCATATCAAAAATATTATAAACACTTAAATAATGAATTAATTAGAAAATAAATAGTTGAAACTAAAGAATTAAGTAAGAAAAGAAAAATGAAAAAATTGTATTAATGGAAGAGAGTACTGTAATGCCCTTTTGGGTTGTCTTCCTATGCCACTTAAGCCTTAGAGACCATCAGGAACTTCCACCATGGTTAGGCTATCCTACCAAAGGGATGATCAGTCCCTTTTTATCCCACTTCACCTAGCTCCCATTACTCATGCCTCCAGGGTCTTCGACTCCATGCTGGCACGACCTCTAACCCCACCCTTAAATAGCATACGTCAAACCCTTTCCCACTGGCTACATGAATAGTCATAACTCCTCATAATGAGGTTACATTGTTTATAATTGTTTCCACCCTTAACAAGGGATGGGACATTACAATCTACCCCCCTTAAGCATGTAGCTTGTCCTCAAGCACTTCCTCGATATCTAGCTCCTTAATGACTGCTTCATTGTTATGCTCCTCAGCTTCAGTTCCTTTATTTTCCTCATTATCATCTATACAAATAAAAGATCAAAATTTATAAAAATAATTTATTACATCTATAATAAATTCAACCTATCATTCAATATCTGGATGATCAAAAATTTAAGGGTAAGTATTTAAAATAAACTCCTTGGTTTCCCAAGTTTGTTGATCAAAATTTAACCATTGAACAAGTACTTCACTGATAGTTTTATTTTGTAATTTCTTGTTTTTTTGGTCTTTAATAGTAATGGGTTTTACTTCAAAGCTGGCATTGGATCGTAATGGCAAAGTATTCCAATTCAATACATATGGTACATCATTTTCATGAAATTTCTTTAACAAGCTCACATGAAAAACTAGATGAATTTTTAAGGTTTTGGGAAGATTCAACTAATATGCTACTTCACTAGTTCTTTCAAATATTTTAAAAGGTCCACAAAATCTAGGTGCTAATTTATTATATTTTACCAATTTAAGAGAACTTTTGGTAGGTTTTACTCTCAATAATACTTGATCCTCTACTTGGAATTATTTTTTAAGTTGATGTTGATCTACATATCCTTTATATTTATCTTGGGTAGCTTGCAAATTTTGTTTAATCCTTGTGATAGTGTTTTCCATTATTTTCATTTCTTCTTCCTTCCATTTCACTCTTAAGGTTGAATCTGCCTAGGTTAATGGTGTATGACAATTACGTCTATATACTACTTTGAATGGTGTTCGAAGTATGGAACCTTGATAATTGTTACTGTAGAAAAATTCTACCAAATGTAAATAATTCTTCCATGTTTTTGGTCTACTCCCAACATAACTTCATAGGATATCTTCTAATATTCTATTCACTTGTTCAGTTTTTCCATCAATTTCAGGGTGATAAGTTGTGCTAAATTTCAATTGAGTTTCAAGATTTTTAATGAATTTTTTCTAGAATTTAGATATGAATTTAGGATCTCTATCCAAAGTGATAGATTTTGGACAACCATGTAATCTAAATACTTCTTATACGAATTTTTGGGCTATTTCTTCTGCTATGTTTGTAGATTTCAAAGCTATAAAATATGCCATCTTTGATAGA
>MNCI01030540.1:279962-291641 GCA_015680685.1 Gnetum montanum | reverse complement strand
CCCAGATGTGGAAGGAGAGTGTGAATGGTGAGATGAAGGAGAAGAAGAAGGGGATCCATCACCGTGGCAATGTTTCTTACCTTCTCTTTGGCTGCTTCGGCCCCGATCGTTGTAATGATCCAATTGTCCGTCATTAGTGTGAGTAGTTGTTCCTACCGTGAATAGTTGGTGCTCACGAGGATCAGAGCCTGGAATATGTATCATTGATCTAAGGTCCTGATGCTTTACCTCTTCACCAGAGTGAGGAGGAGGAACATCATTTTCTAAGAAACCCATTGTGAGGGGTTCCTCGTCTCCTATTTCACTAATGACATGGGGAACCTTGCCCTTCAATAATGAATGTTGGCTCTCCTGCCTTGCATCTCGAATACGTTGGGCATTTGTGGGATGATAATCCCTTATGTCATAATCATCCAAAACATATTCCGCAAGTAGTTTTTGCATGCCAGTTTGTGCTAAGGCACGGAAAAGCATGTTAGGGGCAAATCTATCTGGGGGTAACACGATGTTACCTTGCAGATCTCTCCATCGTAGTTGTTCATCTTGATGAAAGATAAAAGTAAAGTCAGGGACATACTCATCAGGATGAGTATATGTGACCTTGGATTGTTTAGGACCTGGCTGATCTGAGTTATGCATCTGATGCTGACCTTATCCTGTGTTGTCCTTAGGTGAGTTGATTTCTTGAGAAGAAGCCATTTCTAATCGTGTGCAATTTCTACCGTTATTTATGTTCTTAATTAACTGATTAACCCTAAGGTTCGTTTAGGCTCACAACGATGTGAGTGATATCCCTTGTGTTCAATTGGCATGAAAACACTTAGTCCCTGGCAACGGCACCAATGATGAGTGGTGAGGTACCCCTACACTCAACCATACGAATACGAGCGTGCATGCACGATCCGGTCAAACTTCGCAGACTAAATGCCTTAACACCACAAGAAACACTTGGGGTTAATCGTTCATTGTCTTCCCAGGCTTGCTTGTAAGTGTCACGGTGTATGGTTAAGCAAGTCTGAGGTATGTGATTTTTTTGGTATTTTTCGGTTTATCTTCTATGCTATCAGAGGAAAGGGTTGAGAAACTAAGCTAACTCTAACTAATGTCCTAAGTCTAAATTAACTAGCGTCAGCATCCGTTCCCACTTACCGGACACACCCTGAACTATGCAACTGTGGCTTACCAAACGCTAATCGTTACTGGGATCACCACACGTAACGCAAGTGCTCGAAGTGGTCGTACTGAGGCACCTATTTAGCTTAAGTGTGATAAGCAGCCGATTCCTTAGCTAGCCGTACACACCCGTGGGTGCTCGTAACTAAGTCGTACTTATCACACGTTCTAGCCTAGCGATGAGCAGCCGATTCCTTAACTAGCCGTACACATTGGACTACCACTGGGATTACCAAACACAGATCCTGGAATATGCTACTGGGTTACCAAGTAGCCAATTCTCGTAGTTAAGTCGTACTCATGCGTTGCGACAAGCAATCGATTCCTTGATTAGCCGTACACATCCGTAGATGCTCATAATCAAGTCGTACTTGTATGCACTAGGAAAGCAATAAATAAATAACAATAAATAAAACCACGTGCTGCAAGGTTTATCCAATCAAGTTCGTCTTTATTGCCATACACAACCTGGGTTCAGGTTACAAGCTGCTCGAATAAAGAGCCGTTCACTCTAGGACTCCTACTGCAAGCACACGGGAAAAATTCTAACTCTGGAGTGATCAATCTGCCAGAGCTTCGCTACTTCTAGCCAGGATTGGGAAATAAGGGGAGTGCCGCCTCTTATTTATAGATATGGCAGTGGACCGTGATATCACGTACGCGATATCGCAGGGAAAGACGCGATATCGTGTACACGATATCACGTACATGATATCGCGGCGCTGTGCATGTCGCGTCTCATCAACAATGTTGGTTAAAATATTTTTAAAGTAAGGGTCTTCTTTTATTTGTTTCTTAATTTCCTCTTCCATAGCGGTTGTTACTACACCTATCATTAAATTTCACATTCGACTAAAGGCATCAGCTACCACATTTTTCTTAGCAGGAACATATTTGATTTCAAAATCATATTCTGCTAACAATTCTATCCATTTCTTTTGACAACTATTCAAAATAGGTTGTCTTTGCAAATATTCTAAACTTTTGTTATCCATTTTTAGTACAAACTTCTTTCCACAAAGATAATGTCTCCAAACTTTCAAAGCATGAACAATTGCTAGTAATTCTAAATCATGAGTTGAGTAATTTACCTCGGCTCCTCATAACTTACAAGATTCATAACATACCACTTTATCTTCCTATGAAATAACTACACTAATTCCTATTCCACAGGCATCCGTGAATACTTCAAATGGTAGATCTTCATCTGGAATTCTTAAAATAGGTGTTGTTGTAAGTAGCATCTTTAATCTGAGAAAAGATTCCCTGCATTTTTCATCAAATTTGAACTCACATTTCTCCTACAAAAGGTTAGTTAATGGGGCTACCAAGGTAGAATAATCTTTAATGAAATTTCAATAAAAACTAGCTAACCCTAAAAAAATTCAAACTACTATAATATCTTTTAATTTAGGCCAATCCTAGATCACACTAATTTTTGCTGGATCCACTTGCAATCCTTTCTTGGAAACTATATGTTCTAAGTATGAGACTTCTTCATTAAAGAGTTCACATTTACTCAATTTAGCTTTTAATTGATTTTTTTTAAGAATTTTCATTGTAGTTTTCAAATGTTTAATATGTGCTTCTCTTGATTTAGAATAAACAAGTATATCATCCATAAATACCATAACAAATTCATCAAGATATTCATGAAAAATATTATTCATTAATGTCATAAATATTGTAGGTGCATTAGTTAATCCAAAAAAACATCACAACAAATTTGTATAATCCATATCTGGTTCTAAAAGCAGTTTTCTCAATATCTTTCTTCTTAATCCTTATTTGGTGATATCCTAATTTTAAATCAATCTTTGAGAAATAACATCCACCTGTAAGTTAATCAAATAAATCATCAATTCTAGGTAAAGGATAAGTATGTTTAATCGTCACTTTGCTCAATGCTTTGTAATTAATGCATAATTTTAGAGTACCATCTTTCTTTTTTATGAATAAAACTGGTGCACCCCAAGGTGATACGCTAGGTCTAATTTTTTCTTTTTCCAAAAATTGGTCTAATTGTACTTTTAATTCTCTTAATTCCAAAGTAGAAAATCTATAAGGATATTTTGAGATAGGTTGTGTACTGGGAAAAATATCAATGGCATGTTCAATAGTACTTTTTAGAGGTAGTTCTCTAGTTTCACCAAATATTGAATCTTTATATTCTCTAAGTTTATTCAAGATCTCAACACTCAAAAATTTCTGAGGTTGGATTACTTTAAAAACCAACATTTTAGCACCTTTTTTGACTAATCTTTTAGCTTGCTTGATAATTGTCGTATGAATTTTCTTTGCTATTTCTACCCCCCTTAGAACCCTAACTCCATCAATGGTTGGAACTTTAAAATATGAGTTCCAAAGTGGGCAGTAACATCAAATTTTTACAAGAAAGACATTCCTAGAATTGCATCATCATCATCTAGTTCAAATTCAAAAAATTCATCAATGAAGGTCATATTTGCAAAGTAAAGTTTATTTTTCCATACCTAGTATGTTTGCTCATAGTTGTTCCATCTGCCAGTTCTATCTTAATAATTTTCTTGGAAGGGAGACTTAATTTCAATAATTTAATTAACTTTGGAGAAATAAAGTTATCATTGGCACCACTATTAATCAAAAAGTTAATTTGTTTACCTTCAATTAATCTTTCAAAAATCAATAAAGCAAATTGAAATTTTTGCAAACCTTATTTAGTTGATGCAAATATCTTCTTGATGGTTGTTGTAGCTAGAATTTTTCCTTTGTTCATGTATGGGTTTGGTTTTTTATTTCTGATTTGGTTGGTCCTTTGTATTTTTGCTTAAAATTTTTGGCAATCTCATTTAAGATGATTCTCACCACAAAAGAAACATCCAAATCCTAGTCGAGCTTTTTTTGTTGGTGTTTCTTCTACCACTGCCTATGGAAAAGGGCTTGATCAAAAAGTTGCTTATCGAAGGGTCACTCTTATCTGATTCAATTCCTCATAATCCTTAGCAATTCTATATGCTTCATCAATAGTTTGGGGATTATGGGCTCGTGTTTCTGGATGTAATTGAGTATGTAATCATCCAATGAATTTTGAAGCTAATTCTTCCTCATCCCAGTAACTTACATATCGAGAAAGATAACAAAATTCTTTGTAGTAATCATCTATGGATCATTTTCCCAACCTTAAGGAATCAAATCTCATTTTACACTCTTTGAGAAAAGAACTGGGAACAAATTTTTGTTCTAAATCTCGATAAAAATTAAGCCAATTTGTAATCAAACCTTGAGATCTCAACCCATTCCACCATGTTGCTACAAGATCTCTTAAATACAAGGAGATAACTTCTAGATGTTCATGGCTTGAAAAATTTAACATATCAAAGTAATTTTTCATTATATCAAGTCAATTCTTTACCTTAGCACTAGATCTAGGGGCTCCATCATAATGATCTAATTTTACTTTCTTAGCATGCACTTGTGTCAATGATTCTCTAGATGGATTAAGCCAGTTTCCATATTCTTCACTCTCAATTTTAGTTCTACAGTCTACAAGGTGGATTTTAGTATCCTGTCCATTAGGTGGAGGTTTTGTTTATTATGGATTCCTAATGGAAGGTTGATCTTGATGTTGTGCTCTAGGTAGACCATGGGTAGGATTGGAAGGTTGAATAAGATGGTTGGTTAATTTCTTGATGGAGTCGACAAAGGAATCCATCTTTCCTTGTACTCCAGACCATTTATCCTTTGAATTTTGGGACAATTTCTTAATTTCTTTAGACATATTTTGCATCTCTATCCCAAACCCTTGATTTGAGTGTTGAAGTTCTTCTTGAACACCCTTGATCTCATTAATTTATTCTTTAATGGCATTCATTTTATCATTGACTCGGGCTTCTATTTCTCTTTAATTTATTCCTCAGGTTCTGAACATCGATAAGTTGAAGAAATCATGTATGTTTGAGAATCCTTAGCCTCTATGGTCCTTTTATGGAATTCGAAATCATTTAGACAATTGTGAAAAAAGTTGAAACTGTTATGGATTTCTCACCAAATCCTAATTATTTTGGGACCTAAATCAAGGAATTAAAAGTTAATTTTTTGTAATCTAAAAGCTAAATTTGATCATTCTGATGAGTCCAGAAGGTTCAAATCTATTAAAATCAATTTTTTTTGTTGAAAACAGACTCTGTATTCAAAAGTTATAGTTGTTTTAAGTTTTCTTACTTTTCATGTTTTTTGAAACTTCTCAAGAGGTCACCCATCCCAGTTCTACTCTAGGATGTGCATGCTTAATAACAAAATTTTTATTTCCATTACTACCATAACACAAGTTTATATTTTTGTAAATAATTGAGTGCATATTTATTCTTAAACTTACACTAACGATGCAAAAAAAAAATTTGAAAAACATTTCGTCAGTTGATGAAAATTTCAAAATTTTCGTCAATTGTCAAAAAAATTTAATTTTTCCGTCAATTGATAGACAACCAATTTAGAGTCTGCATGGTGGCCAGAAGATGATGATGGACGACATCAGAGAGGCAATGATAGGCAGTGCAAGAGGCGGTATTGGACAGCAACGGAGGCGGTGATGGGCAACGTGGGAGACAATGATGGACGATGCAAGCAGGCATGTAGCGATGGCAGTGAAAATAGCGGTGACAAAAGTGGAGGAGAAACACGATTTTTTTTTTTGTGCTGGCTCCTAGGGCTAGAGATTTTATTTTTATGGTTCCCTCCCATGGCTAGCCGCAGCCTTGTCGTAGCTAACCCCAGTTGGTAGTAGGCTAAAATTTTTCTTTTATTATTATTAATTTTTTTTTACTTTATATATATATATATATAACTTACTATTGGGGCTCAAGTTCAAACCCAAGATCCCAAGTTGATTTTTTTAAATATATATATATATATATATATATATATTAACTGCACATAAACCGAGAATGGTCATATCCCCAAACCGTAAGTCAGATTTTGATGAAATTGGTACCGTTGGAATCATTTTGGAAAGTACCTTGCGTTAAACTATAGATAACTTCACTTTAGTAAACCTAAAAATCATAAAATCAAAAAAAGTGAACATTATCTTTTTAAACAAAAAGTAAACATTAGCTTTTTTTTGTAAAAAAAAAGTATACGTTAACTTTTATTAAATCTTTTGTTATCTTAAGTTATAGTTTCTCTTTTCTTTTACTAAGATTTTTATAATTACATTATAAATATAAGAATTAAGTTGATTTCCTCATCACAACCAACAAAAGATTGTCTACAAAGAAGTTTGAAAATTTGCTATTATAAAGATTTTATGGCTTACAAACGTCAAACTTCACCTCAGGCCCCTTCAAGTAACCACTCTTTATTTCCTAATAATATTTTTCTACACCAAAATAATGTTCTTACTACTTCCAATCGAGTTCATAGCTTTCTCGGAAAAGATGGTTTTTAGTTTCTCACTACTTCTAAATTCGTTAATTTACTCATTTTCCCAATTTTAAAACTTTTCTTTTGCAAGGGTGTTCCTGTAGAGTGGTTTGAGCAGTATGATAATAAGAAAAGCACTATTTTTCAATTAGTTTTTGTAGTGGTAATGATCCTTTTTCTTAATATCAAAGTACCCTTAGGTTTTTAGCCAAGGTAGGATCTGTTAATCCCTATAACTCATTCTCTACAATTTAAATATTTCTGTAAGATGGAATTATCTAATTATGTTGTTGATTTCATCATTCGTGAAAACCAATTCATTTGTAAAGATTTCATTAATGATGCTTAATTTAACTTATGTTTATTCATCAGTAGCAAGGTTCTATGGTATAGACAATAATCCAATGTTAGTTCTTACTCTATTTTCATACTTCATAGTGCCATAATTGATAAGGTTTATGATTAGTTGATGTCATGTTTCTCTGTTTTTTATACTACTATGATTGAAATTTCTGTTACCCACTAACATCCTTTAAAATCCTATACTGTATGTTGTATACCTTTGATCATGTGTACGATGTTAAGTTATTGATCATCACAAAAAAATATTTACTTGTTATGATCCTCGATTGTGCTTTAAATTTTTTGAAGATGAGGGAGCTATAAGGAGTAAGATTATGGATACCCAAAAAGGTCAACTAGCTTTACAACAAGCTTGGAGTCAAGAAGAAATCAATGAGGTACTTTCATGTTTTTTTTATTATTTTCATGTTTGTTAATCATGTTTTTATTTTATGTATTTGATAGTGCAATCTAGGATGTAGAATGAACTAATGTAGAGTACTGAATCTGCATAGGTTGAAGAAATTCAAGGTACTTCAACCTTTGGTATGGTTCAATCGCAAAAACAAGTCACAATTTCTACTTTGAAGGCATATATTTAAATATAATTTACTAAGTTAAATGTCTTATCTATATTTTTATATTTTTTTATCATATTTTTTTCTAATAAATTTCTTTTGCAAAGGCAATGTACTGGGCAAGGTTATAGTATTCTAGTAGTTATAAGACAATCAACCCAACAACAAGCTCAACAATAATTCCAACCAACTCCTCAACAAGGTTCAAAATGTGATAAGGGGAAGCAACCAAAGGTAGGTTTTAATTATTTAAAGTTTGAATACTTTCTTCTTTTCCTTGTATAATGTTAATAATAATTTAATTTTTTTATGTTGCAGAGGTCTATGGAGTAATAGTATTTTATCCGAGAGATGGATAGAGGTGATGTAGGTGCTACTTCTACACAGAATCCTATTCCACCACCACCTAGATTACCACTCATACCTTCTTTTCTTTCGACACCTGAAAGAGGTTCCCTTCCATAAGTAGCACCAACAATAATTTTTGAATCTATTCTAGTGGTTTCTTCTTTCTCTATCTCTAGTTCTTCTTATTCTATGGGAAAGATAGTGGTAGCTATTGAAGAAGAACTTATGCTTCTTCAACGTATTAATCAAAGAATCTCAAACAACAAACCCTATTCTATTTTTAAGGATGTCTATCATCTACGAGAGTCACAATCATGCAATTTCAAGGTAGGTTATTAATGAAGTGCTAAACAGTCGATGCATCAACTAGGCCATGTATACGAGGCCTCATATACGCGGCCACGTTGACATGGCCCCATCGACGCATCCCTCCATGCGTCGACGTGGCCCCATTTACACGGAGCCTATTTTAGCATATAAATAAGTGGGCTCCCACCACACTTAGGTATCTTTTAGGTAGTTCTAGCAAAGCCCTTGTAGTTTGTTTTTGTAGGAGTTAGACTATTTTCCCAAGTGCATGCTTGCAATGTGATGCTTGTAATTGTATGGCACCTTTATTTGAGCGTGACATACTTGGATGCGCACATGACCGGCAATAAAGATCGAGATTACTTCATTATTGCAGCATTCACTTAGTTTTAATTATTTAATTGTTATTGTTAATTATTATTTTTATTTATTATTTTCTTAGTTAATATTTCTTTATCATCATTTACTATTCCTGTTGTTAAATGCGAAATGAGTACAACTTAATCACGAGCATTTAAGTGTGACTACTTGGTAACCCAGTAGCGTACCTAGGATCTACACTTGGTAATCCCAGTAGTAGTTGTGCACGAGGTCCAAGATGTGTACGGATGCTCATCGCACTTAGGCTAGCTTAGACTTCATTTCCTATTGCTTATTAGTTTAATCAAGATTATTTTCCATTGTCTCTAGGAGTAGCACTAGTTTAGGATCACATCATACGCCTCACTTTGGACTAAACCATATGTGACAAAGCAAATAATAGTTCAGGTGGGAAGACAGTGAACTGCGATCAACGTGTAACTATCTAGATACCACAACTAGCCCATCTATGGAGTTCGACCGGATCGTGCATAAATGCTCGTATTCGTTTGGTTGAGTGTAGGGGTACCTCGCCACTCATCATTGTCGCCATTGCTGGGGACGGTGCTAGTTATCTAGATTAGTTATATCATACAAGATCACTGTAACAAGTATTAATGATATATCCTTAGAAAAAAAATTAAATTCAATTCAATTAATTCACACACGGTTCACAACAATGTCTCCCTCATAAGACTATGACAATGCAACAACTAGTAGGGCAACTCATTGGAGAACAAACAAATTATATGATAATGAAGATGAAGTTTGGAGTACCTAGTTTGATGTAGGGGTCTCTTATGAGCATCAATGCAAACAACATCGTTCCAACTCACAACTACATAACATACCTAGTGACGATAAACCCCTACTGGCTACTACAAGCTTAACGAAAATACAAGAGGCTATTCGAATACCTCGTAGGCATCGTAAGGAAAGCCATCTACCCAGGCTTGACTTAAACAACTTTCCTAAGTTTTCAGGAGGCTATGATTTAGATCCCCAACATCATCTACAAGCCTTCCATGATGCCTATGCATGGAATGACATTGATAATGGATGGCAAAAACTTAAGCTCTTTCCCCTGACACTCGTTGGCCAAGCATAAGTATGGTAGAGGTCATTAAAACCAAAATCAATTCAACATTGGCTGACAATGGTAGAACTCTTCAATGAAAGATATTAAACCTATGCGAGAGTGTCAACCTTGAGGAGACAAATCCAAGAATGGAAACAAGCACAACATGAACCCTTGGACATGGACTTAGAAAGATATTATGCACTATTCAACAACTACCCAGGCCATGGATTCTCTGAGGAAAGGCTAATGTACCATATCATAGATGGGCTCCATGATGAAACAAGGGAGATCCTAGGAATGTACACCCGAGGTCAACTATGTGAGCTACGAACCCATCAATTCCAAGAGCTTATTAAGTGGGTAGCAAAAGAAGAAGGAGAAATAGCCAAATGCAAGACCAAAATCTCAGCTTAACCAAGGTCCATGATCATGAAGAGGAGAAATCAACTCACTTCAAGGAGGTGGAATCATCTTTGCCAATCCTACAATCACTAGATGAAACTGATGCAAAGATAAATAAGATGATGGATTGGGTACATGAGAGATGTGGAGAATATGCCAACATTATTAGAGGAAGAACTATGCCGAATCGAGAAACAGGATAGGACACCATGCAACAATTGAAACAAAGGGTAGAAGATAATAAGAATAAGAACTCAACTGCCAATTTCACATATCAATGTAACGTCTATCTATACGATCACCCAAAAGGCCAATGTCCAGTTTTGTCACATTTACATGAGCATTGGGGAGGAATGTTACATCCAAATTTCATACAAAAATATCGGGTTCAACCATAGTGGCAAAAACCTCAATTGTGGGGGAGGCCACCGCCAACTAGACCATACCCTTCATATGTCCCAACGCCAAATGCTTATTATGTTCAACACACTATTTCTCCAACAGGATTAGCATCCTCTACCTCACCTCATCGTTATCCTTCTCCTGAGTCCTATCCACCCATGTCCTCTCCAACAAGATCACCACCTCATGTACCTTACACTTCTTCTCAACCTCAATATTCTCATACTTTACCCCCTTCTACATCATTACCAGCTATGCCGGAAGATTTTGCACCATAGCACCAACCCACAAATGTTACTTGTGCTGCTACTATCAATAGCAGTGGGAACCCTCCACAACATCAAAAGCGTCCTTTCTTTAGGCAAGACCGTGGAAAGAGACAGCACAGTTCCGAAACCACTACATCCTCCAACTTAGCACAAGTTCAACATTGTCATGCATCTGCCTCCTCAAACTCAATGCCTCCTGTTACTCTATCTGGGCCAACAATCAACACTCCAACAACCATACGGCCCAATGAATATTGCCACATGGGGAGACATGTTGATCCTTGCATACCATCTTATGGTCACAAGTACCATAGTGGGTCAACTCCTTATAAATTAACCACATCTTATAACTTGCCCCACTATGTCAACTTTAATCAAGTGTGTGAACCCCAATGGGGTAAGTATGACTAGGCCCCAATATTTTCAACATGCAAGGATCCCCATCTTCCATTTATTAGTTATGGACGGTATTCTCCATTCTAACAACATAAAATTAATAAATTTTTTTCTGTTTCTTTGAATTTTCAACTTTTTATTTTCCGATTTTTCACCTTTTAATTTATTTTTTTATATTTTTGTCTTTTTATCATTTTATGAGTAATCTCATCTACGAATAAAACACTCATGTGACTCATTAGTTGAGGTGTTTTTCCATGCTATCAAGTCTCATGTAATTAATTATTTGGACAACGAACCCACCACATCCACCCAATCATTCTATTAATAAGAGGTTCTACTTTGGGTACGATGATATTCTTATCATCATGAAACTTAAAAGTAATTTTGTGCTCATTATGCCCAGAGTGAAAAATGATGGACTAAGAGGGAATGGCCAAGGTGTGACATCAAGGGAACTTGTGGATTCTCTTTGGTAACATCTGTAGGTGCTATCATGTAGCTTGGTTGTACTAAGATCCTTGTAGATCTAACGAAAAATGGGAGTAAGACTAATCAAAAGGCACTCAATCAAGGAAACTCAATGCTATTCTAGGGGGTCCCACTAGAAAGACATGCA
>MNCI01030540.1:191152-268447 GCA_015680685.1 Gnetum montanum | reverse complement strand
GCACTATGCATGTCGTGTCTCATCAAAATACGAATGCCTAATTTATTATATTCATCATGGATAGCATATCAAAAAGATTATAAACACTTAAATAATTAATTAATTAGAAAATAAATAATTGATACTAAAGAATTAAGCAAGGAAAGAAAAATGAAAAAACTATATTAATGGAAGAAAGTACAACAACACCCTTTTGGGTTGCCTTCCTATGCCACTTAAGCCTTAAAGGAAATCTGGCACTACCACCATGGTTAGGTTATCCTATCAAAGGGTTGATCAGTCCCTTTTTGTTCCACTTTTCCCGACTCCTATTACTCACCTCTCTAGGCTCTACAACTCCATGCCAACACAACCTCTAACCCCAGCCTTAAATAGCATAGGTCAAGCCCTTTCCCAATGGGTACATGAATAGTCATAACTCCTCATAATGAATTACCCCTTCATTAGAAGGTTAATTATATTGTTTAAAAAAAAATTTAACCTTGAACAAGTAATAGGACGTTATAGGTTGGCTGCTAGATGCACCCCCTCGTAGTCTTTGGAAATGTTCAACAAATAACTGAAAGTTACGATTTGCAAGTACTTTCATGTCACTAGAAGCATAATGCTTTCCAGATGAGCCTGTGAGGGCATTGCACTAGCACTTCCTTGTAGTGTTTAGTGAATATTTCTAGAAGCTTTATGAGCCATTAGAAGCATCAATGTAAGACTTAATGTGTACTTTCGGCAATTGGTAGGCTTTCAGAAGCCCCTACTAGAAGCACGTCTGTTCACCGAAAGCTACGATTTGCAAGTGTAGATCATCGAACATTCCTATGAGGGTATTACAAGTTGCATTAAATCACAGTTTTCTCTTTAATCTATGAGAGGTTTTGTGATGCAGCGGTTTGCACTTGCTTGAAAAATATTTTATATTTCACGAACAAACTTCTTAGCTTGTTGACTCAACAAAAAGATGTGCCCATTCCTAACATGCCTTTGCTTAAAGGTAAGAGGAGCCTCAATGAGTATGTAAGAGGAGCCTCAATGAGTATGTAGAGAAGAGTAGCTTCACCCATGTTAAGAAAGCAAAAACCAACACTATGTCTCAAAAGTCCAAAAATAAGAAATCTTTCTCACCATCTCAGGCCTCTTTTCAGTTGAGAAGGCCTAAATTAGCTAGCAATCATGTAAGATCTTCACTAAAGAAGCTGATTTTACCATTTTCTCATAGCTTGAAAATGATTGGTAGGAATCTCTCATACCTCTGTAAGAGAATGAACATAGCTGACGTACCTCTTCCTTCTTATGGATAGCAATTTGAGGAGATCATCACTCCCATTTTAGATAGTTAGGAGGACCTTCCTAACCCACCTAGACATTTAGTAGTAGTTGTGCCTTCCCAAGCCTATGACTCAATAAATGCCTCTGATTCAAATGAGATTGATGCACCACTAACACATGTCTAGGGGGAGCTTCTTATACCATGCAACTAGGATCTAGGTCCTATTCTTATGATGATGCTCCAATGACTTTTGAGACATAGGCTATGGAGAACATCTTTGGGACTTCTTCCTAGAAGAGACTTGTCAATCCTCTCACTTATTAGAGGAAGCAAGCTTCCTCATCCTCTTAGTAGGCTCCATCCCAATTGGATCCACTAGCTTCATCTCAATTTTGAGTGAAGCTTCATTCATGGAGAGCTCGAGTCCAACCCCCTTGTTTGAATGATGATGATGAGCAACACGTGTCTAGTGCCAGTACTAATAGTGATGATGATGAGAAGGAGACCTACAAACCTTCTCAAGTTATAGCTGCTTCGAATGAGGATTCAAATGATACACTTAAGAT
Organism: Gnetum montanum; assembly: GCA_015680685.1. Classification (NCBI taxonomy): domain Eukaryota; kingdom Viridiplantae; phylum Streptophyta; class Gnetopsida; order Gnetales; family Gnetaceae; genus Gnetum; species Gnetum montanum. The sequence continues at coordinate 266,617 of MNCI01030540.1, read as the reverse complement.
CAGTGATTAGAGTCCTTTTTGATGATGTCCAAAAAAGAGAAGACAATTTTTTATGATGTACAAATATTTGGTTTTTGTTGTGAACTTGCACATATGTAATTTTTGTCCATGATAAGGATATTTCAACAGCTATATGCATTGTGGATAGGTTGTGTGGATAGTTTATGTGGATAGTTCTTCGATAGATAGTTTATGCTTCTATGCTTCTATATCATGATTATGTGTTTTCTTGCATTATTATGGAGACAAGTTTTTCCTTTTCAAACTACAATTTTATTTTAGAATTCATGCAATCTCTACCTTGTGCATTAAACTTTAGAGCCATTATTCTAGTTATAATCTTAGTTGTCATTAGAATTTATATGTCTTAATATTTTTATTGGTTATTGTTATTTAAATTGTTTATCAACTCATCTATTTTCTTAAGTTTCAAACATTACCAAAAAGGAAAAAATTGTTGACCTTTTGGTATGTCAAAACCTTAAGAAAAATGGAGAACATAGAATGTTTGCGGAATGGGATGATTTCGCAAGGCATGAATGAGAACTTAAGAAATGAGATCTACAAAGACATGTGAAAGCAAAGACTATATGGGTAAGATGAGGGCATGGACAAGCATGGATAAAAACAAAGGCTACAAGTCAAATGAAGATACTCTAGGGATTAGGAGGAAGCTAAATCAACAAGAGAAAGCCTTAGGAACCAAACCTCAAATGTTAAGAAAACATTTTTAAGGAACAAAAGACATATTAGCTGAGAGGAAGTTAATCATAGGAAGACATCTCCCAAAAATAGGAGATGTCTCCATTGGAAAGAAGATGCCTCCATAGAGACATCCCATTCTAAAAGGAGATGTCTCCCCAAAGTTGAAGTTGAATTCAAAGAGACATCCCAATCTCAAAGGAGATGTCTACACTAGCCATTGTATAGCCATTGTATGAATTCTAAGATGTTTTTGGAGACTCCAAGGCTATAAAAGACTTCAAACTCTTGGAAATTATGCAAGAATTATGAATATCAAATTAATCATTGGTATATCTATTCTCTTGTACTCTTGTCCTACATTGTCACATCATTTTCTTCGTTGTATGTTAATTGTATGTTAAATTGAGCCTCAACGATAAGGTCTTGTAATTGTAGTTACATTCTTTCCTTGTATTTTAAATTATTTCTTATTGCCCTCTAAGGTTTATGTGCTTCTTGTGAGAAGGCATCTATATTGAGCTTGTTAAGATCATATAGGTTTAAGTAGTTTTGCAATGTCAAAACACTCTGGAGCAAAGCTTACTTGGTAAAGGTTGTGGGATCCTAGAAACAACATTTTGAGCTTGTTAAGACCTTACAAGGTTGAGTCATTTTGCTATGATGAAACACTCTAGGGTAGAGCTCAAAGCTTGTACAGGGTGTGATGCCCTTCAAACCATATTTTAAGCTTGTTGGAACCTTGTGAGATTAATATATTTCATAGTGATGAAACTCTCCATTGCAGGGCTCAAATCTTGTAAAGGTTATGGTGTTATTTAAACCACATTTTGGAGAAACAAATTTTGAATGTGTGCAAGAAATCTACCCTTTGAATGTGAACTACCCAAGTTAGGGAACCACATAATTCTTATGTTTTGTGTAACAAGTATTCCTAGTGGATTGGGAAACTTATTCATCCCCTCTTTCTAAGTTTTCAATCCTCAAGTGGTATCAAAGCCTAGTACTCTTGCACTTAACATCAATATTCAAGAGTGAACTATGGAAGGGACATCGTACACAAAGCCACCTATTTTTGATGGGTTTGATTTTGCCTACTGGAAGGCAAGGATGGAGGGCTTCTTCAAGTTAATGGAGTTTGAGGTTTGGGAGTTCATTTTTGAAAGATACACATCACTAGTGGATAATGCAACAAAGGCCCTCAAACCACGGAGCAAGTGGATGTCAAAAGAAAGAGATAAGTTCATGTACAATTTCCAAGAAAAAAAATTTTTATATTGTGCATTAAATAAGTTTGAATTTAATAGGATAGCTAGTTACAGAATTGGTAAGAAAATTTTCGAAACCTTAGAGGCTACCTATGAAGGTACATCCATAGTCAAATAATCCAAACTTTTGGTCTTACAATGTGAGTATGGAGAACTCAAACTGAAAGAAGGTGAAAAGATAAAACACTATTTTTCTAGGGCTAATGATCTAGTTGTAGCAATTAGGGGTACAAGCAAGGACCTTCTTGAGAGTAATGTGATAATGAAAATGATTTAAACACTCGAACCAGAAATTAGACGTAAGGTTATAACCATGGAGGAGATTAGAGATTTTTTTAGTTCTAAAATTTGAAGATTTTTAAAGTGCTCTTATTACTTATGATATGAACCTCATAAGTGAAGGGGCAATAAAAGAAACGCCCATTGCCCTAAAATTAGCCTCCAAGGAAAAGGAACCTACTGAGCAAGATGTAAGCAACAAAGAGGAGATAGCTCTTCTTTCAAGAAGATTTCAATGACTTCTTACAAGAAAGGGAAGGAATCTTAATCAGTCAAGCCCCAATCAATCTAACTTTAAAGGAAATTTTAAAGGTATGTATTCATCAAACTCTAATTTTGATTCTTTTTTCATAGAATCTTGGATTTGTGATGGAAGAGGCCATTTGGCCTTTGAATGTCCTAGTAATGATAGGTTACAATGAAAAGACAAGCATGATGTGGATATGAAAAAGACCAGTTTCTACATAAGTCGGGATGATGAAGAACAAATTAAAGAAGAGGTAAAGGACAATGCAAAAGATTCACACCTTGTCTATATGGATCTCACAGATGATGATGTTAGCATCTTAGATGATGATTAACCTGAGAATGAGGAAGAGAGGTATGACCTATTGTGTAAGGAACTCTTATCGTTTCAAAGTATTTTTTTAAATTTGACTAATTAAACAAAAATCAAGGATCAAGATATTTCTTTATTAAATATAACAATTTTTTATTTCACAAAAGAAATCTCAAACCTTATGGCTGAGAATAAAGATTTAACCATATCTTATGAGAAGATTAAGGAAGAACTTGCAAATGCCAAACTTGTAAATGAAAGGTTAATGAAAGAAAAGGATTTCCTCCAGATCGTTCTTGGAAAAGGAAGAAGTCCACATGATAAAAGTGGACTAGGGTATTGCTCACAAGAAGAAGCATCTACAAAAACTTAATCCAAACAAAAGGCTTCTCCAAAGATTGAAGCATCAACAAATATCATATCCCAACTAAAAATAGCTCCAAGGTTTGATTACTCTAATCATAATAGAAAGGTTAGATGTTATTACTATAATAGATTTGGACATAAGAAAAGGATTTACAATTTAAAGTTTTATCATATGAACATCTGGTCGTTTCATATGACTTCTTAGTCTTACCCAAATGCACCTAGAAAGGAAATATGTAGGACAATAAGAATATATGGACAACTCAAAGGATAAGGAAGTTAAGAAAGTATGGAAAATGAAATGAAAAGAAAATGATAATGAAAAACCTCTTTCCAACAACTTTGTGAAAGGAAGGTAGTCCTTGGAAATAGAGGAAGTTGATGTAAGAAGAGGTACCTCAATAAAGGAATCTCTTTCTCAATTGTCTTAGGCACTCTCATCTGTTCATCAACAAGGAGGGTAAGTAAAGTTAATTTTTTAATTCATTGTAAGTATCTTTTAAGAATATAATCCTTAGTAGCTATCCCTATGTCGTATCTTGCTAAACCAAATCTTGCTAATACATCTACTAGGAGAGGTCTCCCATGAGACATCTACATTAAAAATGAAACATCTCCCAAGAGACATCGACTCCAAAATGAGATGTATATTTGGGTTTTTATTCATCACAGCAAAAACATCTACTTTTCAAAAGAGACATATACTAGTGTAGAGGATACGTTTATCTTTTAAACAAGATGTCTATTTCTTCATTAAAATCCCTCATTGAGTGTGATTATATAAATCCAAACCCTTCTTTTTTACTCATTTTCAATAAGACAACCAAGGATAGATGACTAGGGCCCTACAAATGATAGTGATTTGTGCATCCATGGCCCATAAGAACTTTGGAACATTAAGGATGCTACCAAAGAAGAAGTCAAAGGAAGCATCCACTAGTAATCCAAGCACATACAACCCCTAGTTCAAATCCATCAATGCCCAACACTGATTTGAGGTAACTCGAACCATTTCCATCAACTTTGAGCTTTCTCTTACTTTCCCATAGCATAGGCAAATGGAGTTGATGATTTTCCTTCTAGTATTGAATTGGATCATGTTTATCTCTATGAATTTTTGTGTGCCCAAAATTCTCATTAGAGAATTTTATATCAACATATTCATTACAAATTCTTTTTTTGGGGCTTTTACTATCATGGTTGGAGGTATTCTAATCAATGTGTCTCCTCAAATTCTTAATGCATACATTGGGATTTCTAGTGCTAATGTGTTTAGAGTCACCATTCATTCCATGAGTGACATTTTTACGAATGGTGTGATTCCAATTTTCCAAGACAAATTTGGTGATGCATTATTTGGGGAGTCAATGTCTCCTCATCATGGGAGAATTTATAGGTGTCAAATGGCACTCGATACTTCCATCCTATCTCTAATTTTTTTGTATAACATCATTGTAAAATGGAGAAGCTATAATTATTTTTTTCTAGCCCAATAATTTATTCTATAATACCTTCTTATGGAACAACCATTGGGCTTGGGTCACACTCTCTATCATGACATGTTGGGTTTTTTCACCAAGGAGAGAATCCTTGGGCACCCTCACCTCATTGGCTTGTTGATTCGACAGAGGGGTGTGCCCATTCTTGACATGTCTTTACTTAAAGGTAAGAGAAGTCTCAGTGATTATGCAAAGAAGAGGAGCTCCACCAATGTTAAGGAAGCAAAAACCAACACCAAGCCTCAAAAGTTCCAAAATAAGAAATTTTCATTATTATCTCAAGCCTCTCTTTAGTTGATAAGGCCTAAATTAACTAGTGGTTAGGTGAGATATTCACTAAAGAAGTTGCTTCAACCATTTTCTAATAACTTGGGGATGATTGGCAGAAATATCTCTTACCTCTATAAGAGAATGGATGTAGCCAATGTACCTCTTCCTCCTAATGGATAGCAATTTAAGGATATCATCACTCCTCCCATTTCAGATAGTTAAGAGGACCTTCCTACCCCACTTAGGCATTTGGTAGCAGCTACACCTTCCCAAGCCTATGACTCGAGAAATTCCTTTAATTTAGATGAACTTGATGCACCATCGGCATGTGTCTAGGAGGAGCTTCATGATACCATGTAGCTAGGATCTAGCTCCTATCCTTAGGAAGAGGCTTTGATGAATTTTGAGTAGTAGACTATGGAGAGCATCTTTGGAACTTCTTCTTAGAATAGACATGCTAACCTTCTCACTTATCAGAGGAAGGAAGCTTCCTCATTCTCTCAATAAGCTCCATCCTAGTTGGATCCACAAGGGTCATCTTGATTTTGAGTGAAGCTTTGTCCATGGAGAGCTCCTGTCAAACCACCTTCTTCAAATTATGCTAATGAGAAAAATGTGTCCAGTGTTAGTACCTGCAACAATGATGATGAGAAGGATACCTACAAACCTTCTCAAGTTGTAGCTACTTCAAATGAGGATTCAGATGATGCAACTAAGATCAATGATTAGAGTCCTTTTTTATGATGTCCAATAAAGAGAAGACAATTTTCAGTGTTGTATACATGTGGTTTTTTTTTTTTTTTTTTTTTTTGTGAACTTGCACATATGTGGTTTTTGTACCTATTGAGGATATTTCAATGGATGTATGCATTGTGGATAGGTTGTATGGATATTTTGTGTGGGTAGTTCTTAAACAAATAGTTTATGCTTCTATATCATGATTATGTGTTTTGTTGCATTATTATGAAGATAGGCTTTGCCTTTGCAAAGTATAGTTTCATTTTAGATTTTATGCGATCTCTACCCTATGCCTTAAGCTTTAGAGCCATTATCCTAGTTATAACCTTGGCTACCATTAGAATTTATATGTCTTAATATTTTTATTGGTTATTGTTATTTCAATTGTTTATTGACTCATCCATTTTCTTAATTTTTAAACATCACCAAAAAGGAGAAGATTGTTAACATTTTGGTATACCCAAACCTTAAGGAAAATGGAGAAAATAGAATGTTTGTGGAATGGGATGATGTTGTAGGGCATGAATGAGAACTTTAGAAATGAGATCTACAAAGAGATGTCCAAGCGGAGACTACATGGGTAAGATGAGAGCATGGACAAGCATGGATAAAAACAAAGGCTATGAGTCAAATGAAGATGCTTCATAGATTAAGAGGAAGCTAAATCAACAAGAGAAAGCCTTAGGAACCAATGCTCAAAAGTTAAGAAGACATCTCTAAGGAATAGAAGGCATCTTGATTGAGAGGAAGTCAATCACAGGAAGACATCTCCCAAAAATAGGAGACATATCCTTTAGAAAGAAGATGTCCTCCTAGAGATGTCTCATTCTAAAAGGATATGTCTCCTCAAAGTTGAAGTTGAATTCAAAGAGACATCCCAATTTCAAAGAAGACATTTACACTCGCCTTTGAATAGCCATTACACAAATTCCAATATGTTTTTTGAAACTTCAAGGATAGAAGATGACTTCAAACTCTTCAAAATTATGCAAGAATTGTGAATATCAAAGTAATCATTGTTATATATATTCTCTTGTACTCATGTCCTAAATTGTCACATCATTTGCTTGGTTGTATGTTAATTGTATTTTAAATTGAGCCTCAATGGCAAGGTCTTGTAATTGTAGTTATATTCTTTCCTTGCTTTTTACATTACTTCTTGTTGCTCTCTAGGGTTTATGTGCTTCTTGTGAGAAGGCACCTACATTGAGCTTGTTAGGATCATGCAAGATTGAGTGGTTTTGCAGCGTCAAAATACTCCAAAGTGAAGCTTAATTTTGTAAAGGTTGTGGGATCCTTGAAACCATATTTTGAGCTTTTTAAGACCTTGCAGGGTTGAGTGGTTTCATTGTGATGAAACACTTTGGAGCAGAGCTCAAAGCTTGTACAATGTGTGGTGCCCTTTAAACCATATTTTGAGCTTGTTCAAACATTACAAGGTTGAGATATTTTACAGTGACAAAACTCTTCATTGTAGAGCTCAAATCTTGTAGAGGTTGTGGTGTCCTTTAAAACACATTTTGGAGAAACAAAGTCCAAAGGTGTGCAAGAAATCTACCCTCCAAGTATGAACTACCCAAGTTGGGAAACCACATAATTCTTGTGTTTTTTAATGACTAATTAATTATTTAGAATAATTATAATGTACAATTTCCAATATCTCCTTCTTAAGTGATTTTATTTTTAACATGGTGATTACTTGATCTCATAATGGTGGATCTTCAATTATGCAATACAATGCTACTAAAAGTAATTATACTTAGTTTAGACTCTTAACTAATAAGTATGATTGATTATTTAATCATGCCTCATACATGGGATCCATTGTAACCATGATTAGTTACCTCATGCTATACTTTTGTAAGCCCTTTCTAACTTCATGATGACCCTGCTATCGTATTTTGATTATGAATTTGATAATTTTGTATAGCATAGTATAGTGTCCCAACATCAATAATTGTACATGTATGTGTTGGGCCTAGAAAATATTTCATATTTTACTCCTCAAGTGCCCATGGATACTTATGGCAGTGGTTATATAAGGACATTAAGGACAAGAGGCTACTTTGAAGCAAATCCACTTATATAACCCTTGTGAATCATGACTAAATATTAATACAACACACTTCAAAATATTGTGGGAAACTGATTCCCATTCATGCATTCTTATAACTTATAACCCCTCTTCCAATTTGTGTTATACCTTGCCAAAATCTTCATAATTCTTCTTAGCTCTTCTAATTATTGGGTAATACAATATTGATAAAATGGTATTTTTATCATTTCTAAATATTTTCTTTATAGTTTGGACTCATCTTTTAATTCGAAAAGCCTCAAGAATCCTTATAATACTCTAAAAATAAGAAAAATAGCAAAATTTTTCCAAAAAAGAATTAAGTAAACACATGCTTTCCAAACCCTTGACATTGTAGCTATGATATCATAGGGACTAAAGATGTCATAGCTATGAGATTGTGAATATATATAAACTTATATATAGGCATGTCTCCCATAGAATTTTTCACATTTCTTCTAAATGAAAGGAAATTTTTTATTGTTTCAGGAGCCCAACACCTTTAAAGAACTTTAGCTTCCAAACCATAAGTCCTCTTAATGTAATTTAAAAATCTGTGAGCTTTTATAGTTGAGCTTTTTTATGGAAGATACTAGCAGCAAATTTAAAAAAATTTCTAACACCCATCCTTAGAGCTTATTAAAATAATTAAAAATAAAAATAATGAACTTAATTAATAATTTTAAAACTTAGTTACTTTAGAGCATAAGAAATAACATTCCATAATCACCCATCACTACTAATATTATATTTTTGAATATTTGGTCAAACCAAAGGATCAAGAAGGATCAAAAATCATGATAAGCATGATGAAACACTAATAATTGATCCTTGATAATTACATATTACACCAAAATGCATTCCTAAAGTAGGAGGACTCTCATAGCCCCAAGAGAAAAGGCCACGTGGAGAATGGAGTAGAGGTAGAGGATAAGGACAAGGCTAAGATAAACTGCAACAACCTCATGTAGAGGAACTAGAAAGAGAGCAAGAGGTCAGCCAACCTTCACCACAATGTCAACAATCATAGTAGGTCATGCAAGGAGAAGCCACAAGGGGAAGTGCTATACTAAGCAGGAAGTACCTAGCTAACATGGCATACCTCCTTTTCCTAGAGATCTAATAGAGATTCGAGGAAAAACAAAATGGTTGGCCCACACTTTCATTTTCATGCCTCTTATGAAAGCTTTGCAAGTGAGCGAGAATACTTGAATGCACAAATGATGTGATTCAAAGATCTCTAAATGCATCATATGCAAAAATGATCAAGCTTGTGTTAACAAAGAAATATTAGATGGAATCAATCATTAACACTAAAGTTCCATAATGTGTACCTATGATAGAAATGCATGATGAATGACCAAACACTCATGTCTTTAAAGTAGATCCCAAGGTCTATCATCCAGCAATGAGACACATGTAGGAGATGTCCCAAGTTATAAGCTAGAGGTACATAGACTTTTGACAATATTTGGATGCATTATTTGATGAGCCTAAAGTCTTCAGAGACTTGACATCTAGAAGAATTTTAGTACAACCTACAAGAAATGACTAAGCTACATAAATATCTAGGAATGTAATAGCATTTTAAGTCACCTTTACATCAGGTGATGGGGTCACAATTTTGATCATACCCCATGAAGATTAAGAGAATACTATAAAGGATGTTGCAAAATGAGCACTATTTCAAACATTCCTGTGGCTCCCATTTCTAATTTTACTAGTGTTCAAGATATACAAGAACTTGAAAGTGCTAGAAGAACTAGTGGATCAATTATCATAATTGAACACAAAGATTCTTTAGACTTATTATTCCAAACATGCCAAACTATTTAAGACATTTTCAAAGTCACTAAAAATGTGACAGCAGTCCAATAGAAATTGATTTTGGCTAAGGAAAAGTTGGTTCTTATCAAGATCCTACTACAACATGCAAATTAAAAATCCAATAGTTTAAGGATGAGGTGGTCCAACTACATGCTCAACTATATGATCCAACTTAGTTTGTAGAACTAGAGTTGCTTGATGACTTTGTAACTAAGGAAGTCTAATGCTTAACCACCAAGCAATAATAGTTAGAGATTAAATGAGAGAAAGCCATATGGGATGCTTCAACTATTGATGATAAGGCCTATGCCTTACAAAATAAGATCATCAAGTTGGAGGTAGAAAACCAAGGACTAGTAGTAGAGAATCAAAGGTTGATAGAAGTAGCTAAGAAGAAGTAATTGGAAAATAACCTAAGTTACCTTCACAAGTAATATGGAAAGACAGATGTGGATATCAAGGGGTTAGTAAGAGAGAACAAAAACCTATCCTTGAAAAAGATCCATGCATTATAACAAAGGTCTATAATTAAAATTGGGACTTGTAAAAATGAGGCCACCAAACAAAATATGTTCAAATGAAATTACAGGAAGCAAGTAGGCTTCCAAAAGGAAATCAATGAGAAAGAGATTAAGGCAACCAAGGCCCACATCAATGGCACTTTGTATTAAAATGCTAATGCTACCTAGAAGAACATTTTTAATGGTCTATTCGCAATCCACCAAGCAAAAGTTAAGACTAAGAACCTACATATAGATGAACTGATGCATTACATGAAGCTTATTAACCTCATATATGTTAATCTCACCATGTTGACAACTAGTCATCCTAAAAATGAAGTAGAGAAGTAAGCTAAAACTACCTTTACCTTATTTGAATATACGAACAAGTTGTATGATGAAATTAAGAAAAAGTTGCAAATAGCATAAGAAGAACTAAAAGTTCTTTGAACTTAGTACATTCAGCAATGTGATATCATAGAGAAACTAGAGGATGACAAAGTACCAAAAGCTCAAAGAAAATATAAATGCACTTAATGTTGAACATAAATTATTTACTATCTAGTTTGTTCAAATAAAAAATGTTTTTAAAGTTATCATTTCCATGAAATTTCTCAATAACTATCAATCTAGTCAACCTAGCTTGAATCATTGATGATTCACAAATGAATGTAGAGAAGCATTTGATGATCCTCAATTACTTCCATGTGGAGGATTGAGTTTCCCAATTACTACAAAAGCTACTACAACAGGAGGAGACACCACTACCTAGAATAACATGAATAATGTTTTTCTAAAGTTTTGAAGACCTTCAAATTTTATAGTCTTTTTTATATGTGTTTAGTATTTTTGACATTTTGTAAACAACTCAAATATAATGCAACAATTAAGGCAATTAATTATTTGGTTAATTAGTAAATCAAATCACCTTTATAGTTTTGTAACAAACTCTATCCTAATTATGTTTAACTTAAGAACAAGTTTTTAGTTAATTGTAGTGATAGGATAAAGCATTTTCTACATGCTATGTGGTTATGGCTATGATTTCATAGTTGTGATATTGTTGGCTTTGTATGACATCATATATATGGCATATTCAAAGGTGATAAAGTTTATAAATATCCACCACCTATTTTTTTAAACGCATTAGTTAGGTCATAATGTAGCGAAGCTCTTGTAGTTTATTTTTATGAAATTTAGAACTTGTTATTGAGTGTCCACAATATAAACTAAGTGCATTATTCAAACTTTATTTGAGTAATTATGTACCTAAATATATTTTTATGACGGCAATAAGATTAAGGTCTATTTACCTTAATTATAGTACTTGGCATAGTTTAATAATTTTTCTTAATTTAATTGTTCCTACAAAATTATTCTTCTCCAATCTTATAGGAGCACCTCCATGAATTAAGTGTTAGAATATTTAATCCAAGGCCATATATGGTTTTTGGTTTCATATGACCTTTACTTGTTCAATGATCATGATATGATGAGGCATAAACCTTTAATCGAATATGAACTTGGCCTACCACACACTAACCAAAAACAATAAGGAAATGATAAAAATAATAGGTTTAAGTAGTAAAATTGACTAAGTATTATTTCTAAAAAAATAAACTAAGTATGAAAAGGCACTACAATGAAAAAAATCTATGGAAAGTAAATAAAAGAGCATAAAATATTGAAGAATAAAGATCTCAATATGGTGGAAAGGGTTTTGGTTTCCTTCTTGAATAATTAAAGAGTTTAATTAATGAATGAATCATGTTTGCCTCCTATGGAAGTTCAAAACTACAAGTGTTGGTGAGAAACGCAATTCAAGTAAAACTAATAGTAAAAACCCACTTTATAAGAAAAATGTGGGTTTTGAGGATGAAATTAAACCTTTGGAGGATGAATATATGAATGGAAAAAGTGTAGAAATTATTTAGAATCAATTTAGGGCCAAAATGATGTTGTTTTGGCTAAGTGTTCTAGGATTTATGCTAAAGCTAGAAAAAATTCTAACTCTAGAGATTGATGCTAATGCTAAAAAAATCCAAGTCTGAAAGTGATGAGTAGTGAGTATACCCTACACCAAACCATACTAATCACTAGAGTTTACTAAGCAATCTGGTTGAATTCCATAGAATTTTAGCTTTCTAAGTACAATGGGTTCTAGGAAGTGAATCTAATCATTGCAATCATTGTCTTCTCAGCTCCACTTATGAAATACAAGTGTATGGTTACATGTAACTGAGACATATGATTTTTATCATTTTATCTTTTATCATTTAGGTAACCTAAGAACTAGAATAAAGTATTTAAATGCTCAATTAGTCTAGTACTAGCTAATATTTAACTAATCCTAGCAGAAGCATTCATTCCCACTTTCCGTACACATCCTGAACACATTATAGCACCACTAGGTTACCAAGCGTTAAGTGCTACTGGAATTATCATGCATTAAACCTATGCTCAAAGTGGTCATACTTATGTTTGCTATTTAATCAACATTAATTAATGACTTAGAAAAATTAAACTAAATTACATGAATATTAAATGCATAAGGAGATAATTAATCTATTCCAAGCACTGCAAGGTTTGATCATAAAAGCTCATCTTTATTGTCGTTCACACTAAGGTGCTCAAGTACATCAATGCTTGAATAAATATTTGTACACTTCTTTGACTCCAACTATAAACACTCAGAAAATATTCTAACTTTTAAAGAAAAAAATAGAAGAGCTTCACTACAACTAAGAAAATTTTACCATAAATGCAGTAGGTAGAACCACATTTATAGGTAAAAATAGGGAGCCATGTCGATAGGTACATGTAAATGTGGCAAACCCCATGTCATCAATGGGGTTACATCAACGACATCTCATTGACACAATCCAACAACACAACTCATCATACCCCCATGATTGAATGAAAACTCATCCTTGAGTGAACAAAAGGAGGAACAAGTTCTTCACAAAACTTTGGAAAGGTATGGGATTATTGACAAACTACAGACACACAAAACAAACACAACAAAAACTGAATGCTAAAGTGTACAGATTTATAATCATCACAAAAATTGGTGTTTTAAATAAAAAATTAAATACCAAAACAAAAATGACAATCACAACTCCTTAGATAGTTGGAAGAAAATAAAGAAAATTAGATGATCCTAGGTGATGGAGGCTCTTGAGGCTCTGAAGGACCTTCTCCTTCTTCGAGTGCAAGTGGTTGTTAAGGATGTTGTTATGGTTGTCTACTACAACTGCAACTACTTGTTGAAGATGAAAGGCATCCAAAAATGCCTTCATCTTCTCCTCCTTGCTCCAATAATTATTCATGGTACACATTGCTACACCAATGTGGGCTAGAATGGGAATATCCCACAAACAAGATATTGTAGGGAACAACTCCTTCATGTTAACAAACTAGCCAGTGACCTATTTAAGTTCAATGTTAAAAACCTTAAGTGCATTCTATAGCTCTTAGTACTCATTCATTATATTGGAAAATTTCTTAGCTATTGATCTTTGATTTATGAATCACTCTCTGAGAATGTTGAGTTTAGCATTTACAACCTCAAGCTTCTACTTGGTCTCTTTCTAATTTTTAAACTTTGCCTCATACAACAAGCATGAGCTGGCCACATACTTCTCCAGCTCTAACCATAGCCTTCTAGTAGTCAACATTGCTAAGTTTTCATATCAGAGATTGGTGAGCTCCATATACTTAGTCATTTCCTCAATCTGTAGCTCCTTCATGTAAATTTCAACATTATTGTATTTGTTTAGCCCATCAAAGATAGGTTGCTAGAGGGCCTCCCTATTGGAGTTACTAGAGGGCCTCATTGACCTTTTCCTTTACCAATTGAATGTGCTTTTTATTAATTTCTTTTTATAATCCCACCTATTCCTTGTAATTATTTTTCACCCTTTCAAACTTAAGTGCTTCATTTTTCCAAGCAGTAATCTTGATTGTAGATTTCTAGCATAAGGTAGGGACCTCCTCCATTAAGAGGTTTCTATTCTCTACTACTAACCTCCTCAGTTCAATGTTCACCCTAGCAACCTACTTCTACTATTGATGAATAAATTTGAACATTTATTATTTCTATGCATCAACATTTCACAGATGATGATTTTCTATGTTCAGGGCCTCATTCTCCCAATGAGTCTAGATCAAGTTCTTCTAAATGTTATGTGTTGTAACATTGGCCAAGGACTAGTCAAAGACTACCAACTTCTTAGCATACTCAACCTCTTTTAGTTTTGGTTGAAGCTATTGAAAAGCTTCATCTTGTGTAATTGCTTAGTTGAGTAGTGTAGGATTAGCAAGGCAGGCTCTAAGTTCAACAACTTCTATAGCCAAGCGGTGGTTCTCAGCTTTGCCTATTTCAAGTTGCCCCTTTTCCCTTGCCTCAAGTAGCACTGACTAAATAGTAGTGATGGTATCTAGAAGATCAAAGATATCTAGAATTGGTTGCCTGGTTCTCACTACTCAGTCTAGTAATTCCTCATGTTGGACTACGTTTAATATCCTGATGATGGTTCTTGCATATGTCTATGCATGTCTAAGGCAGAAATGTTTAGTATAGATGCAACAAGCATGTTGAGTGCTTTAGCCACTCAATTAGCAACCACTTCAACTATTGTCTCCTACCCATGGTGCTACTTCACTAGGACAGTTGTCCTCTCACCCTCCTCCAAATGCACCAAAAAGGTAGTAGCATTTCCAAAGATGTCTGGGAATTGTTGCTGACACTTTGATTCCACCTTGTGGGCACCTACATGTGTTGGGCTAATAAAATTAATATCCCTCCATCCATCTGACTTATGGTTTGGGCTACTTCATTTATGTAGTTCATGGTTGATCTATACATACATGGGTCATGACCACATGTTCCTACTTGTTGCTACTATTGTTGTAAGAGCTACTCTTAGAGTTTGTGCATGCACTCAATGATAGCATGAGACTCCATTATTGTCTCATGAGTGAGTGGAAGAGATGGTTACTACACCTCTTCTTGGATTACCTTCGTAGAAACTTTGTCCTTCATCATCTTTGCCCGGGAAGTGGTTGGAGCACATTGAATTGTGTCATTAGTGTAGCAGGATATGCCTTCCCTTTTGCATAGTTTTTTGATGAGGCATGAAAATGGAAGTGCCTTCCTTCCACTTTCATTCCCCTTGAAGTGCTTCTCTATCTCAAGATAAATTAGTTGTGAAAGGTTGACAAGGAATCTATTGCTTAGAGCGATGCACACATGGGCAAAGAAAGTTGTGATCTTGTTAGGCCTCATCATTAGATTGAGGTGAAAGGGTACAATTTTGAAGTATGCATGTTCCACCATGGTGAGCACACCAAACTTCTTATGATCCACTTCATAATAGTGACGTGCCCATTCTTTCTTAACACCTGGATCTACTTGCATCTAAATTTCTATAAGAGTGGCCACAGTTTTAACTAACCTAAGGGCCTTAAAGATTGCTTTCACCAAGTAGGACACAAATATGTCCTTGATTTTGATCATAGAGCCAGTCTACCTGTTGTTCCAAAAAAGGTATGTCTCTCATATGTACCACTTCTTGCCATAACTAATGATGGACCACATGGGAGAGCTTTGTAGTTGAGTCTTAACTTCTAGAGGAGCAAACTCCAAGAAGGGTCCAAAGTTTAGCTCTTGAAGCATAGATTTCTAAACCTCCTTGGATGTGATTTGCTTGAGGTAGGCATTTTTCAGGGTGACCTCAAGGTTCAGTCTACCTTATCTTAGTGTGATTATTCTATCTCAACTGCTTGACGAATCTATCTAACAAATTCCACTTTGGGCTCCTCTTGAAGAGGTCCCATTGCATGGGTTTCTACCACCTACTCCTAGGGCTATTCTTCGCCCCTTCTAGTTCTTAGCCATTTGTCCCTTGGTTGGGATGGTCCTCCCTCCTATGAGTGCTTTTCTTTTGGTGCCATCTGTGGTCACAATAAAACCAAGGATTAACGTGTGATGTGTAACTTATAATATTTAGGTACCTTATCTCATTAGGTGGTTACACTTTGGCTAAGTTATGACCTTGGTAAATTGATTATTTTAATATTATTTGGTTTAGAATGTCACTAGAGTTTGTTAGAATGGTTTAATTTCATAAATTGATGTTTTTAATGTTAGTTTATTAGTTAAACCTTTGTGGGAGTTAGAAAAATTCAAAAATTTGAGTTTTTGAATTTTTTAGAGCCTAGAACCTTCCAAGTGCCATAACTTCCAAACCATTTGTTTGATTAACCTTGTTCTTTAGTCCTACAATTTCTAATGGTAAGATGAAATTTGACAAGGTCTCATCTATGCAATCAGCTTCATAGATATGGTTCCATCAATGGAGCCTATAGAGAAATTTTTTTACTTTAAAAATATCAATAAAATGAAAAGTTTAAGCATGAGATTGGGATCCTTAGAGAGCCAAAAAAAGCTATGAATATAATGAAACAATGGAAGAGGGATTGATTATTCATAAAAATGGAGTTTTGGGTTGGAGAATAAATTTTTTTTGGAGGAATGTCATTAACCAGTGCATAGTTAGATGTAATTGATGGGGCGCAAAAAGGATTTGATCACAAAAATGGCTAAGGATAAAGAACTTAACTAGTCTAATTAAGATAAATATAAGTGGGCTCTCCCCAAAGTAGGCTCATGCCCTTTTTGCCCTTACATAACCTCAAACCAAGGAGTCCATGGACCCTACAGTTGATTAATGGTTATGGAAAGTTAAGGATCTAATCCCAAAAGAATTGACCTAAGAATTTTGACACATCAAACCAAGACACTAAACAAGACATGGAAAATTGATAGTGAGATGAAAGTATGGGAAGCATTGGTGGATGAGAGAGAGAGAGGGATGGAGTTTTAAATCCTAGTCACATGAAGTCGCTTACGGATTTTGTAGTTAAAGTGACTTGATAATGATCATCCTTTGTTTAGATCAAAACCAACCACTTTCAGGGACTTTGCATCGATAGTTTAAGACTAGTCCATCCCCTTAAGACATAAGAATGCTTCCACAAATCAATCACCATTTCTAAAAGAGAAGCAAGAAGTGAGAAAGGGCCTTAGTTAGAGGGGACCTTTAGGTATGGGTGACATGTCTTTCTAGTTCCATAACAATTGCTTGTAGCCCATTATTGAGTCTAAGGGGTGTGCTTTGAATTCACATCATTTTTTTTCTTGGATTTTTGGATGGGAACCACACCATGAAAATACTTTAACTTCTTGTTATTGGTCAACAACAGGATGTTAAGAAATCCATGAAAACACTCATGCACTCAAGAGGGTAGGCAAGTGCAGAGAGCATCAAATCCCCTTGAAGTCACACTCTTTTCAATCCATTTAATCCTTCCCAAGTTTGGAAATACCAATTAAAGTTCTTATTAAGGAAGGAACCTCATATTTCCAAAACAAGGAACACCATAGAATTTAGTGGATGGGTGGATGACATGAACTCACAACTCATTCCATGAAAAAGAAAACCATGTCTTAGTTATTAATACAAAAATTTAAAGATATAATCTAGACATTAGCAACCAAATAATATTAAGTACAAACCACCATTAGCAAACAACTACAACATCACTTTGTCCTATAAAGAATAAAGAAAAAGATAGCAAACATTAAAAAAACATAAGAAAAATTCAAACCAAATAAAGTAAGATATAGAAAAAATTATAAAATAAGTAAGAAAGATAAAAAAGTACTAATGATGTTGTAAAACAAAAAGTGTAAAAATAAAAATGTGTAAAACAAAAAAGTGCAAAAACTAAGGAGCCACTTTGATTGATTTAGCATAGATGGCCATCTTCCCCATCACTAAGTTGAAACAAAAAGATCCAAAATATTGAGTGTAGATGTCCATTTGAGGACATATTGCTAACACTAGCTCTCATGGGCTCATGGAAAGATTTGACTTGTTACATGTTAATGGATGGTTTCTTAATTAAGCTTTGAAGTTTGTAGATCAACATGGACCCAAAAGAAAAGGTTTCATAAATGATGTAAGCCCCTTTCCACAACATCTGGAACTTAGTTTGTTCTAGCACATGTGTGGGATTCTAATAAAGGACCTTGTCTCTTGGTTGAAATTTTACCTTTCTTATTTTGAGGTCATGGTGTTGCTTGTTGAATGATTTATGCACTTCATTCAAGGATAGGAACATCAATTGATTCTCATCTAGCACATTAAGGTTGATCAGTCTCTCTTTCTATGCTAGACTCAGGTCAAGGTCAAGGTCATAGGTTATTAAAAGCGTACAAAGCTTGAACTGAATAGGAAGAGTTGGTATTTTTCCATACACTAGCTCATAGGAAGAATAGCCTATAGGGTGTTTCCATGTTAAGTGGTAGGTTCATAGTGCATCATTAAGTTTAGTGTTACAGTCTCTCCTATATTTGCTAATTGTTCTTATTCATATTTTAGTGATATCCCTATTTGTAACCTCAACTTGACTATTGGCATGGAGGAGGTAAGGTATTATTAATTTATGTGCTACCCTTAAGCATTACATGAGTTTTCAAAAGGTGATGCCTATAAAATGAGTACCATTATCAAAAATTAGTGCATGTGGCATCCAAAACTTGTTTACAACATTTCGTTGTACAAACCAAGTAGCTGTAGAGGATGTATAGTCAATGACAGCTGCTACTTCTACCCATTTTGTATAATAGTCAATAGTGACTAAAATGTATGCCTTTCCATTTAACATGGGTGTGATGGGATCCATGAAGTCTATGCTCTAGATGTCGAAGGGTTCCAGTGGTTGGATTCACTGCTAAGGTCTGTCTATATGAGTGGTCATCACACCATCAGGTTGGTAGTGTTCACAAGAGCAGACGAAATGGCGATTATCCCTAAAAAATATTGGCCAATAATTCCCTAACATTAGGATCTTAATGGTTATGCATCTCCCAACATAGTGGCCCCCACAAGGACCCTCATGAGCATCCTGAAGGATGCGTAATTGGTCAACATCAAGAACATACCAATGGACCAGGCCATCAGTACACACTTTGTAAAGATGCCCATTGATCTTCATGAAGCATTTGGCCTGATGGAGAAATTGATGTTTCTTCTTGTTGTCCACATCTTGTGGCATCTCCTATGTAAGAAGGTAGGTAAGGATGCCATCATTCTAGTTAAGTTCATTGGGCACTTATTCATTTATAGCACCAGCAAAGAGGATTTCATTAGAAAATTGATCAGAAGGTGGGCTCTTGTCCTCTTTGTTGTCCCATCTCAACTGAGACAAGTGGTCACCAACCATGTTCTCAGTTCCCTTTTAATCTACCATCATGAGATTGAATTCCTACAAGATCACCAACCATCGTATGACATAGGGACTTACCATTTGTTTGTTCATTAGAAACCAAATTGGACANGGACTTACCATTTGTTTGTTCATTAGAAACCAAATTGGACAGTGGTTTGTGTGCATGAACACCTTGTACCCAAGCACATAGTGCTTGAATTTTTCCAAGGCATACACCACCATCACCAATTCTTTCTTTTTTGTGGTGTAACTCAGCTATGCACTCATAATGCTTCAACTCAGATAGTGAATGTAGTATGGATGTCTCTAATCATCCAACTATGTGAGCATAGCTTCCAAGGCATAATTTGATGCATCTGTCATTATATGAAATATTCTAGACTTGTCAGATGCTTGTAGGATTAGAGTTTCTATGAGCTTTTGCTTTAGTTGCTAAAATGCACTCTCACATTCCTCAGTTTAGACAAATGATACATCCTTCTTTGTAAGCTCCACCAATGGTTTTGCGATCTTAGAGAGATTCTCTATGAAGTGCTAGTAGTAGCTAGTGTGACCAAGGAATGACTTGACATCTTTGACAATTTCTAGTTGGTGGGTAATTCCTTGAATGATCCTAATCTTCCCAAGATCCACCTCAATCTTTGCGTATGATATTTTGTACCCCAAAACAATGCCCTCTTGGATGATCAAATGGCTCTTTTTGCAATTGAGCCAAAGGTTGATCTCCACACACCTTTTTAGTACTTACTCAAGGTGGTCCAGGGCTTGTTCAAATGTAGTCCCATAAGTGAAGAAGTCATTCATAAAGACTTTCACCCTACTATCAATTTGCTATTGAGAGATGCTCAAGACAAGGCATTGGAATGTTGTAGGGGAATTACACAGGGTAAAGGGCATCTTTCTGTATGCAAAAGTTCCCCAAGGACTTGTGAATGCAACTTTGTCTGGATCCTCAAGTGCAATCTAGAGTTGGTTATAGCCACTATAACCATCCAGAAAGCTATAGTAGTAATGCCTAGAGATGGTGCCCAACACTTGGTCCACAAAAAATAATGAAAAATGATCTTTGTAGGTGGCCATATTCAATAGCCTGAAGTCAACAAAAACCCTCCACTTGTCATCTTTCTTAAGCACTATCATAAGTGGGCTAACCCACTTACTAACCGCAATGTGATAGATAAACCTTGTCTTGAGGAGTTGTTCAATCTCCTCCTTCACAATTTGCTTGAGTTTGGAGTTCAACCACCTTTGTGGCTACCTTTTTGGCTTTATAGAGGCATCCATATAGATGCAGTGCTAGTATATCCATGGATTAATTCCAAGTAATTCATGATATAGCCAGGAAAAGATTGTTGGCCATCTATTTACCACTTTCAATAGCTTCTCTTTGTGTTCAAGAAAAAAATTGGCACTAATTATCATCAGATTTCCATTGTTCATAAAAGCATATTCCATGCTAGTAGGTAGATTTTTCAACTGTAGGGGCTTCTAGTTAAAACTTTCATGGATTTCCAACTCTCCCCAATAAGTTTCATTAGGTTCATCAAAGAGTTGACGATGGATCTAACCCATCTCGTTCATGCCTTCGATGTAGCCACTCATCAAGCTATCAGTCTGGGTGCTTGCCTTATTACCAATCTAAGATTGAGAGCATACACCCTAGATTATTGCAAGTGTGACATGATTGGACAACATCTCTTCAAATGTTCGTATTGGTAGATGTCACATCCATCATCATCATTTGATTCAGAATCCACAACCTCCTCTACCACAATAGCCTTATCCTTACCCCTCTAGTGGGCACATATAGCTTCCTTCCTTCTCCTATGATCATGATTACTACTTTGCTCTTTGGATTGCTCTACTATTTTCAAAGTAATTTGAAACTTTTCATCCACAAAGAGTCCCACATTTTGTCTAGCTTGGTCAAAATTTTAGAAATAGACTTATGAATTGACAAGGTCGCTCATTGCATCACCTCATCAAGTGGTTCTTCCTCCTTATTATCACAAAATCAAACCTCCCTTTTTCTGATGGAAGGATCCTGATTATACTTCATACTTTCCTTTTTTCTCAACTCTCCTTCCTCTTTGGTAACCTACTCTATCAGCCTTGGAATCTAATGAACCCTTAATTCTAAAAGTCTCCCTTGGGCATAGATCCCAAGAGGTCTCCTCGTTTCTATGCAGAGCCCATCTATGATATGGCAAAGCTATTCCCTCTAAGAATAACCATGGCTAAGACATTAGTTCAAAAGAGCATAACACCTATCCATGGTTGTGTCCAAGGGTTCATGTGCTTCTTGTTTCCAATCTTGGATTTACTTTCTCAAATTGGACACTCAAAAGTACATTTGATACTTTTCATTGAAGAGCTCAAGCATTGTACTCCATCGAAAAATTGATTCTGGCTCTAAACTCTAATACCAACTTTTAACTTCCTTGATTAGTATCCTTGCAAATAGCTTTAAATTTTGCCATTCATTTCAATGTTCTGCAAGGCACATGCATCATGAAAGGCTTGAAGATAGTTCTATGGATCTAAGTTGTATTCCCCTTCAAAGTTGGGGATATTGTTCATATTCAACCATTTGATTTTGCTATCTTTCACATGCCTTTTTGGAATTCTCATTGCCTCTGCAATGTTCAACATGTTCCTTGTTGCAAGAAAATGCTCATTATGGTTATAGATCCTATAATGGCCATGATGCCCATGTTATCCTCTACTTCTCTTTCTTTCATGATGGTGGGCCTTTCTTAATTGCCCATGCCCCTGGTCTCTACTAGTTTGATGGGCTCCATGATCATCTCTATCCCACTGGTCACCTCCATATCAATCACATTCCTTGCAGATTTAGTTAGAGCTATAGGAGGAAGAAGATGATGACGAAGGAGAAGAGGAAGGAGGACTAACACCTCCATGGTTCCCGCCACCTCCTCTTCTTTGATCACAACCATGATCATCATATTTATCATCATCACGATGCCTATCTTGGTTCCTACATTGACTCCCATCCTTGAATCCCCCATGATCATGGCATCCATTTTCACTCGAACTAGGATTGTTAATAGTGGACTACAAGTTTTAGTTTGGGCTCCCTTCATCGAAACCAAGGGGAGGAGAGTTAGCGAATTAAGAATCCCCAGAGAAGGAAACCTCTCTACCTTTTTAACATAGTAGGATCAAGGGGTTAGTGAACTATTTCCCCTTCAAAGCTTCATAACGAGCCTCTTATTGTTGATCTTTTTTACATTGTGTCTTAGTTGAATGATAATCCCAAGAGTTGTGGTCCTACACAATGTATTCAGTATGAAGCCTGTATATGCCCAACCTCATGAGAGTTTGGAGTAACATCACAAGAACTGATTGATCAAGCAACAACACAATGTTGCCCTTCATGTTCCTCCACTACATTTGTTCATCTTGATGTAGGATGAAGGTGAAATTTGGCACATACTAATTTTGATGAGTATAGACCACTTTGCATTGCTGGGGCACTAACTGCTTTAACCCATTACACCTTTGATTGGAAGTGTGCTCGAAAAATGGTAGAGAATCAACCTTGTGAGAAGAAGACATTTTAGTTGGAAAGAAAAATAGTGTGGTTTAAATATTATTATTATCTTTAATGATTGTGACTTTAAGGTTCATTACAAAAATTTTGAATAACTTCACTAAGTCCTAGGTAGCATACATAACTAACTAAAGTCCCCAAAAATAACACCAATGATGAGTAGTGAGTATACCCTATGTCCAACCATACAAATCACTAGCATTCACTAAGAAATTTGGTCAAATTCCATAGACTTTAGCTCTCTAACTACACTAGGTTCTAGGAGGTGAATCTAACCATCACAATCATTGTCTTCTTAGTTCCACTTGTAAGCTACAAGTGTATGGTTAAGTGTAACAGAGGCATATAATTTTTATCATTTTATCTTTTATGGTTCAAGTCATCTAAGAATAAGAATAAAGTATTTAAATGCTAAATTAATCTAATACTAGCTTATATTTAACTAATCCTAACATAAGCATCTGTTCCCACTTTTCGTACACATCCTAAACACATTATAGCACCACTAGGTTACTAAGCATTAAGCATTACTAGGATTACCAAGCGTTAAACGTATGGTCAAAGTGGTTGTACTTATGTTTGCTATTTAATTGATAATGATTAATTACTTAGAAACATTAAAGTGAATTGCATAAATATTAAATGCATAAGGAAATAATTAATCTATTTTAAGTGTTGCAATGTTTGATCAAAAAAGCTCATCTTTATTGTTATTCACATTGAGGTGCTTAGAAATAAAGATCTATACACTTCTTTGACTCCTACTATGAGCACTTAGAAAATATTCTAACTTTCAATGGAAAAAACTAGAAGAGCTTCACTACAACTAAGGAAAGATTGCCATAAATGCGATGGGTAGGTGCACATTTATAAGCAAAAAAAAGGAGCCACATCAATGGGTACACATTAATGCAGCAAACCCCAAGTTGATGAGATCCCATCAATGGCATCCCATCGACATGACCCAACAACACAACTCATCAAAAAGCTAACACAAGAATTGCTTAATTGATGCTCACATTGCCTCAACATTAGTTCTTAGGCTTGTAGAGACTTAAATGTTAAACTAAGCTTACAATGGTCGTGAAGCATACAAGAGATGTTAGGTTGCCTGATGCTCATGCTTTTGATCTCTTAAAATTTTGAAAAGTGCTTTAGATCTCAAGAAACTTGTCTCAAATTTGGATTTTAATCCCTTATTTATATGATTAGGTCTACAAATTTGACCTCATAGTTAAGTGAAGTCAACTTAGAGTTTATTTGGAGTTTGTTCTTGGCAAGGTTGACTTAGAAAATTAAGTTATGCAAGTTTCACAAAAGGTTAGAAGTTAGAATTATTTTTCAATTTTTTTCCAATTAAAAGTTCAAGCCTCCATGATCCCTTTTAACGCTCGAGCTGTTGTCAAATTATGCCATGACGATGTCGAGGAGTTCAAGAATCTAGGAGATGATGTTGAATGTAAAGTGTATAGGTTAATGGTCTCAAGATGCAAGTTCCAAGAGTGCTGACATTGATGCTATCACTAACATCACATCAGCGTTAGCTAGGGGCTTAGAAAAATTTTCAATGTTTTTCCAATATGTTATCTTAAGCCTCTAGGATGTCTACTCTAATGCCCAAATGAGCAGGATGCCAAGATGCTTGCAGGCTAAGGGAATGTTATTGAATGTTGAACTTGACAACTTGAGGTAATGATGATGCAAGAATGGTGATACTAACACGAAAGCTGACATCAACATCAGCATCACCTACAACAATTAAAAAATTTTTTACTCCTAACTATTAAGATTGCCTTTAAACCTACTAGAAATGACCTTTGGAGCATTGAAAAGGATGTCGACCAATCATTGGAGAGTCCAAGGGTTCAAGATAGAAGCTGAAATGTAGGTGAGAAATGTTATGGAGTAGTGCATGATTTTGTGGGAGCTAATGCTGACACTTACATTGGCATCAACTCCTAGACTTAGAAAAATTTTCATCTCTAAGTCCCATGCTCAACTTGCCAAGGTTTCAAAATCTGATGTCTAGCATGCTAAGACTATCGTAGATGAGTCATTCGGGGTCTCACGAAGTTGAATCAAGGGGTGAGAAGTAATTTTGATGGAGGTGACACAAATAGGATAGTTGAGGGTTGATACTAATGCTACATTAACATTAATGCTAGCTTTACCTTCCAGAGTTAGAAAAATTTCCATTCTCATATATTAAGTCATGAATCTGAATTGAAACCTTAATTATCATGTTTATGTTGTTGAAATCTTTTTAATAGTATTATTATCAAAACTTTGCTTTCCTTTGCTGTCCTGTGACTCTCAATTCCTTCGATGCAAAACTAATCAGGTAAAATTTAAAATGTACCTATTAAAAAATTGAAAAATTATTAAGTAAAATAAAATAGATCAATTTTTAAAATTACCCGTAAAAGGGAGAGAAAAAAACCTTTCTTAAAACATTTGCTAAAAACAAAAAAAAAAAAAACAATGAGAATGGGAAACGATTGAGCAAAATGCCAAGGAGGGGGAAAAGCATACCATCAAAAAGTCAAGCATCGACGCCTTTGCCTTGGAACCCAATGTTTTTATTTTTATTTTTTAATTCATATTCTCCTACACTGCTAATACCCATACATAAAAATGTCATGGTATAGGTTCACGGTAAGTTACATGATACCATGCATGTGGACCATAAATTATGTCCCAAGATGTCCTATCGTGCATAAATGACGACCATCAAATTTATGCGGGCAAAGTATGGTAGCATTTAATATGCCAAAGATGCTAAACCAATTTTAACACCACAATTCCGTCCGTAATGGTACCGACGAGACTAGCGACGCACCCTCAACGTGGCAATTATTTTTGCCACGGCTTTGCTACCCTAACACACATTGTACGTGGTGTGTCACGATGGGCAGAGTTCTGAAACAAAATTAAATGGGGACTTAATTGAAACACGGGGCAAAGTTCTGAAACAAAAGTTACATGGGGACTTTATTGAAACATGGGGCAAATTCTCAAACATAATTAAATTGTGGGGTGTCAAAATACATAATTAAATTGTGATCCAGTTGTGCACATGTCATGACTCATTATACCGTGATCCATCTTTGTCCATGTCAATCACTGGGCATGTCATGACTCGTTAAACCGTGGTTCATCTTTGCCCATGTCAATGGGGACTTTATTGAAACACGTGGTTTGTCCATGTCAATGGGACAAACTTCTGAAACATAATTAAATTGTAAATTGTGATCCAGGTGTGTACATGTCATGACTCATTATACCGTGGTCCATGTTTGTCCATGTCAATGACTCCTTATACCGTGGTGCATCTTTGTCCATGTCAATCACTGGGCACCACAACAATCTTTTTCAAAACAAGCATCATTGGAAAACAAAAATCATTGGACCGCATATTTTTTGAATTTGGGCACATACGTGGTATATACTTGGATCTTGATTATTTTCTTGTATGTTGGATAAAGTGACAAGTTACGTAAATCTATGGCTCTAGGACTCTGCGTTGTGCAAGTAATGCTACACTATTTGGATGGCCAGAGATCCAGCATGATGCTAAAAGCGCTGCATGTTCATGCTCCAGATTTGGCATTCGCATCATGCGTACAGGCATAATATAGGATTAACATGCTGCATGAAAGCAAATACAAAGCCATGGTCTAGGAATAAGAATATACTTCAGATCCGTGACTTGAGCTCGCACCGGGTCAGCACTGAAGAACATACTTTCTCTAGTCGTTAAATAGTCATGAATGTTTTTTCACATTTTCCCATTTTCACGTATGCTTGAATTTTTTGTGTATTATTATTATTAGTAGGCAAGGGAGTTCGGTTGGTAGCCGAACCCTATCCACACAGTAAGGTAAATGTGTTCTAGGAACAAAAAAAAAGGATATAATTGATGTATGTGATATTGTTATGTATTTAGGGGAATATAAATGACTTATTTTTCTAAGCAGTTTGTCAATTTCATATGTTAAAAAAATTATATCATGGTACATGCACATGAAGGTGTGCTAATTGTGCATTTGTGTGTAATTAACAGTGATCACACATATTTTTTGTACGTTGAAAAGTTTGTAATGCAGCTACTTAACTATACATTCTATGTGTTTTATGTATTTGTATATTTTATGTTGGGCCAATAATATAACAAATTGCTAGTTACCATGATACACATTTTAACAATTTTTAAATCTATTTGCAGTCACACAAATTGGAGGTTATGTATGGGATTTTTGTAAAAAAATTTCCCACTACTGCAATAGCAATAGCAACATCGCTTGAAGGAAAACAAATTATTTGTGTCGTTGACCTTTCTTAGGGGTACTTGAAAGAAACAATATTGTCTCACCTCTGTCAACCCCTATCAAGAGAACACTAATGATAACCCCTTGTGATTGATAGTCAACATTTATAGTTCTATGCAACTTGGTGATGTGAATCAATGAATAGATGCTCAAAAGTATTCACCGAGCTTTGTACTTTTGGAAAGCCAACTAATTGAATTGGCACAGCTGTATAATTTTCATATTTTTATTATCTTTTCTCTGTTTATAGCTATAAAGTTATAGTACATTTACAGTAGTAGTTCATTATTTTTGAGGTTCGCATAATAAATTTTTAGGATTTATTACTATCAATATTCATTTTTTATTATATCTCCATTAAAATTATTTTGTTTTCATTCTCTGTATAAAATGTATGAAAGTAATATATAAGAAAAATAAAACTTTTTCTTCAAATGTGACCCACTAAACAATAGTCATTGTTAGCATAAGGCCTAGTGGTATGGGTCTTGGCCTAGTAACTCTAGGTTAGAGGTTAGATTCTACTAGGTAGCACTTAATTATAAACTTTATAAATTTTGGAGTGTACCTATGTTTCACTTATTTCAAGTTCCAATGCCCCCCACTATTAGCACAATGCTATTCCACTACTACCACAACTTAAAGCCGAGGCAAAAATTGAACCCACAATCTCTTTACCAACACCCTTAAATGAATTCCATGACTAATAGCTAAATCCAAATTTTTGCAAGCCAAGTTGAGTTGACACAACAACTTCTATAAGAAATCTTAATTTTAAAAAGAAAAGAATAGTTTTGAATGTAATTTTTCTGACTATTACATTTGGGTTATTTTGACTTACCAATTTATTGTGATCCTTAAAACATCCCAACCTTGTTAAACAGTGCAACATAGTATCACCTACTTGTACCATGGATGATAACGATAGACATGGAAACAAAGGCATGCATGCATACACACAAAGCACCACACATGAACTTTGCATGCCAAGTGACATGGTCATTTTTGATGCTCATAATCCAGCCTTCCATTCCCGGTCAAGATGGTACAGGGACTTAGGAGGAATAGCCAAGATTTTTGAATTTGCGTTAAAGATACAACAGATTTTACCCAAAACCCGCATAAAGTTCTACCATGACCTTACGTACCTAGTCACCCTGTAACCAGGACGTTACCTACCTGTATCAACAATCCCTTAAATGCTCATAGATCCATGAGCAAGGAGAGTCTAGAAGAAAAATGACAGTTATTGTGATGTCACAGAGACCTTAAATGTTCACGGTCCCATGGGCAATGAGGGCCTGTCCTTGGCAATGAGGAAGCGTCATCTTTTACAATTCAATTCTTCTATTTCCATTCCACCTATAAAATACGGTATGCAGTAACCTGCAAGAAGCACGATTATTGAAGAATATCAACAATGGCGCATCCAGCAACTGTGGTGCCTGCGCCTGTTGCTGCTCAATCGTCTCCTGTTGCCGCAGCAGCAGCAACACCACCAGTGGTTAACAATGGCAACAACAGTTTCGTGATTGAGAGTATGACCCCAGCCATATCTCTGAGTCGGAGCAGAGATCGTGCGGAAACAGTGGAGGAAATCAGGGTGGCATACCACAAGTATTGCAGGACGATGTGGGGAAATTACAGCCTACTGCAGACGATAGCAGTAGTTACGTCTGTTCTCTTTCGGATATAAAGGAATCTATGCTATCGTTGGTGGCCATCCATCAACATTATGTATGTAAAGATGCAAAGATGAAAGCATGATGGTATGCATAATGTTCATTATACCATCATAGGTATTTCATCGCACACATATTAACATCCCGTACCATGAATTATGAGAAGGATGTCTTTCATGGTCGGTCATAGTACATGGAAAATAAGAATGAAAACCCCAAGATGCATGGAAAATAAGAATGAAAACCCCAAGATGCATTGGAAGTAGTAAGCCCACAGTAAATGTAGGCTTTGAAAAGCCCCTCTAGATTACCAAAAGCATAATGCTTTCCAGACCTTCCTACAACGGCATTGCTATTCGTAGTCCCTTGTAGTGTTCAACAAAAATATTGCAAAAAGCTTTACTAGCCATCAGAACCATCCATGCAAGAGTTAATGAGTGCTTTTGGTTGCTTGTAGACTTTTGGAAGCACCTATGGGTAGGATGCTAGATGCACCCATCGCAAGCTTTGGAAATGTTTGGCAAAAATGCGTTTGTGCACTAAATGCTGCAATTTGCAAGTACTTGCAAGTCATCAAAAGCATAATGCTTTTTAGATATTCCTACAAGGGCACTACTACTAGTAGTCCCTCCCAGTGTTCAATGAATATTGTTGGAAGTTTTGTGGGCCATTGGAAGCATCCATGAAAGAGTCAATGTGTGCTTCTAGTTACTTGTATGCTTCTAGAAGCATTTGCGAGTTGGTTACAAGATGCACCCCCTTGCAATCCTTGAAAATGTTTGACAAAACATACATCAGTGCACTAGAAGCTGTGATTTGCAAGTAACTGCAAATCATCGGAAGCAAAATGCTTTTTGAACATTTTTGCATGGGAATTGCTACTAGTAATCCCTCGTAGTGGTTAGTAAAATATTGTCAATAACACTGGAAGCATCCATGCAAGAGTGAATGCGTGTTTCTGGTAGCACATAGGTTTTCAGAATCTCCTATGGGTTGGCTGCTAGACGCATCTCTTTGTAGCCTTTAGAAATGTTCACTGAAAATGCATATGTGCACTAGAAATTATGATTTACGAGTACTTTTAGGTCATTGGAAGTATAACGCTTTCTGAACAATCCTACAAGGGTATTTCTATTACCAATCTCTTACAGTGTCTGGTAAATATTGTTGGAAGCTTTACGGGCCACTAGAAGCATCAATGCAAGAGTGAATGCATGTTTCTGATAACACATAGGCTTCTGGAAGCCCTTGCAAGTTGGCTACTAGACGCACTCCCTCGTAGTCTTTGGAAATGTTTGGAAAAAACACGTTTATGCATCAGAAGCTACAATTTACAAGTACTTTTAAGTCATCGGAATCATAACGCTTTCCAAGCATTTTTGCAAGGGAACTATTACTAGAAGTCCCTCGCAGTATTTGGTAAAATATTGTTAGAAGTCTTACATGCCACTAAAAGCATCAATGCAAGAGTGAATGCATGTTTCCAATAGCACATAGGCTTGTGGAAGCCCTTGCAAGTTGGTTGCTAGAGCCCCTCGTAGTCTTTGAAAATGTTCGATGGATATGCGTTTGTATACTAGAAGTTATGATTTGCAAGTACTTTCACGTCACTAGAAGCATAATGGTTTTTGGATGAACCTGCAAGGGCATTGCTATTAGTAGTCCCTTGCAGTGTTCGATAAATATTTCTAGAAGTTTTATAGGCCATTGAAAGCATCACTGCAAGAGTGAATGCATGCTTCTAATAGCTGGTAGGCTTTTGGAAACCCTGCCAAAAGTGCATTTGTTCATCGGAAGCTGCAATTTGCAAGTAAGTGTAGATCATCGGATGTTCCTACAAGGGTACTACAAGTTGCATTAAATCATAATTTTCTCTTTAATTTGTAAGAGGTTACATGATGCAACAGTTCACACCTGCTTGAAAAATATTTTATATTTGACAAACAAACTTAAACAAGGAAACCAAGTTTTATTTCGAAGCATTGTAGCTAATATAAGAGAAGTATCACAAATCAGGTTCATGTTGATTTTTGAGGTATGTATGGATGTTGATTTTACTTTGCAAGTTGTGTTTGTCAATTACATGGTTTGTAGATTGTGGAATTGTAGTTTGAGTTAGTGACCAAAAAAATTTTCTGATAGATGTAAAGAAGTCAAGAGCATGCTATTTTCTAGGAAACAACATGACAATAAGAAATATAAGATCCACCGATTGGCCTTTTTTCAAAAAATGAAATAAGATAGTCCTACTTTTATGACATTTTCTTTACTTGGATATACAAAGAAAGAGTGGACAATTTTATTGCAAGCGAAACATAGAAATAAAATGTTTCCTTGTGGATTTTTCTATAAGAATAAAAACCAATAGAAATGGGAAAAAAACTCACTCTGGATCAAACCACTATACTTGTTGTACATGATAGGTTTTCTTGTATTTCTGATGTCCTCAACAATGTTTATTAAATATTTTGATTAATGCATATTATTAAAGTATTATCTAACATCCATGGATATACATGAATTAATTATCATTGTTATATGGTTGGAATGTTACTGTAGGGGGTGACCCCTAAGGAAGGAAGAAAAAGAAACAAGACTAGTTGTCAATGTAATTTCATAGTTTGTGTTATGCATGGTGTTGACCATGTTGCATGCATTATATATAAAGAAATGAATCATGTTGACATGTCGGGAGCTTATTGTCATGGCTTACTTGGTTCCATGTCAGATGAAAGAGATGCCTAGTCAATACATATTCCTCTGAGATACATCAAAAGATAGTGTCATTATGGAATGAAGGATTTCTAGTAGATATGATTTATGAGAGATATATTGAGGATCTATTCAATAAAAGACAAGAATTCAAGGTATCATGGAAAAGAGACATGCTTCTTTTGAAAAATGACATTCATGATATTTGCAAAGATGTTACATTAGAATACAAAAAAAGTGAGCATGATAGAATTAGTACATGCCTATGGTACAAAAGCATCATATATTTTTTCTTTTACTATCAAGAAGAAAATATTGAATAGTCTATCCCAATAATCATCAGGTTGCAATTGCCATAGATGCTAAAAAAGATGATAGGTCTATCTCAAAACAACATTCTTGCTATCGATTCAACCTTCAACACTAACAAATATGGAGTACGTAGAATTCTGGGTATTCATTAGAAACCATATATCAAGAAAATTTTGTATTGCAACTGGCTTATTTTTCTAATATAAATGGTTTTTTTCTAAAAAACTCCATCTTCACACAGTAATGGCTTTTGATTCATACTACAATGGATTACCTGTAGCATGGGTGATCTCCTCTAGGTGTACAAAAAGGGATATCACAACTTGGCTTTTGAATTGATGAGAAGATGCAAGTGTTGAGAGCCATGATGGATAGTAAATGTTTTCATGCTAGATGATTCCAAAGCTAAAATGAATGTAGTAAGGTAATAGTTAAAACACTAAAATTTATTGTGTAATTTTAAAGTTAAGTTTAAAATATTGAGATATCATAATTGAATATGCAACATTTTTAAAAATATTTAGGTTTGTATTTGGTTGTTGTATTTTTCTACGCATTTAGCATGTTTGGAGGGCATGGAGGAAGAACTTGGTAACAAAGGTTAGAGATTTAACAATGAGAAAGACAATGATAGTACATCTAAACTTTATTATGAATCAATGCAAAACTCTTATGGATGTTGTTGTGGAAATTAACAACTTTGTTAATGTGCATCAACAGAATGTTTATTTCATCAGTTATTGATGAGTGGCGAGGTAACCCTACACTCAACCATATGAATACGACCGTTACACACGCGATCTGGTTGAACTCCGCAAACGGGCTAGTTGTGGCATCTAGATAGTTAGCCTTAGGTCTTAGTTCGTTGTCTTCCCACCTGGACTAGTATTAGCTTTGTCACATATGGTTTAGTCCAGAGTGAGGTGTATGATATGATTTCTAACCTAATGCTACTCCTGAAGGCAATGGAAGATAATATTAACTAAGTTAAGAGATAAAGGGTAAGAGAGAATCTAGGCTAGCCTAAGTGCGATGAGCATCAGTTCCTCGATCATCCATACACATCCTAAACTTCGTGCACGACTACCACTGGGATTACCAAGTGCATGACCTAGGTACGCTACTGGGCTACCAAGTAGTCACACTTAAATGCTCGTGATCAAGTCATACTCATTTTGCATTACTAGGAGATAATGGTGAAGAGAGATTAATTATCTAGGAAAGCATTTAAACATTTAATAGTAATTAAATCCTATTTAGCTTAGTCCATATGTTGCAAGGTTTATCAGAAAGTTCATCTTTATTGCTGGACACAATGTGTGCTTAGGTAAAAATTGCTTGAATAAAGATCCGTTCACTTTGAGACTCCTACTGCGGGCACATGGAAATTATTCTAACTTTAGAATGGCAAAACTACAAGAATTTAGCTAAGGGTCTAACTCTAGATGGAGAAACAAGGGAAGGCCGCCTCTTATTTATAGAATTTTTGACGGGTTGTGATATCGCGTACACGATATCGTGAGGGATGACACGATATCGTGGCTCATCATACCCCCATGACTAAATAAAAACTCGTCCTCGAGTTCCTTACAAAATATTGGGAAGGTATGGGATTATTGACTTGAATGAAACTAATGGTAAACAGGGTGACATGTGAATGGATCATCATTACAAAACATGACAAAACTAGTGTTCATGAAAATAAGAGTGAACACTTTATACATTTGACATTAGGCCTTATTTGGTAGCTGAGAGAGGAGAGAGAAGAAGTCTGTTGCTGCCAATGCCAAGATTGCGCTTTTCATTGTCCATCCATAAGGGCACCATCGATCTTGTTCCTTGCATAATTGCTTTGGCACCGATCCATTCCAAGTGTTCTTTCCAGATCCAATCCGTTGTTGTATGATTGCCATATGCACACACAACATAGTCTTATATTAGCAAGGGTACATGAATCGCAATGCAGTTGATACCTTGCCTCAGTGTAAGGTCCATTGGCTAAGCTATGATATGGCTGATGCGGACTCTAGAGATATAACAGTGGTAACTACCAAAGGTGTAGGGGTTGAGAGAAAATCGAAAACATTGGACCAAGACCCCCATGACTGAGAACGAACCTCCGGTAGCGATAGAATGAAAAAATAAAAGGAAAAGGAAAAATAAAGATGAAGAAAAAGAGACAACTAGAATGCCAATGAAATGGATGTCAGAGATGGAAATGAACAAAATAAAAATTGATTGTGAAAATGTTTAAGGGAAAGAAGGTAACTGATGCACCAAATAGGAATGCTAGTGGGTCCTCCCCAAAGCAGGATCATGCCCTTAATGCCTTGACATTCCCACATTCAAAGAGTCCGTAGGCTCTAGAAATATCATTTGGAAGCAAGAGTTAAAGTATTAATCACAAGAGTTTACCAAAAAGAAAACAATGCATCAACCAAAATATAGACTACTAATACAACCGGCAATGAGGTGAAAAATGGAGGAAGAACAGTGGAAAGAAGAGAATGAAATGGAGTCTCAAGAACAAGGTGATGTACAGACCCTTGTGTGTTAATGTTTAATGTGACTAAGTAGATCTCATTCCAACTCCAGCCCCAAACAAGCCACATCCAGTGACTTCACATTAATACATTTGGCCAATCCATCCACATGAAGTAACAGGAATGCATCCCTCAAAGAGCCACCACCATTCCGACGAAACGAGAAAGGAGAAAGTAGGAAGCGAGGAAGGGCCTTAGTTAGAGGAAACATATTTGTTTAGTCCCATAACCAGTGCTTGTATCCCAAGTGATTATTTCGTCTAAGGTGTGTGCTTTGAATTCTCACTTATTTTTTCTGTTGTGTGTGTGTGTTTTTCTTCTTTTTTTGTGTGTGAGAACCACACCATGTAAAGACTTATTATTTTTATTTTTATTAACTTAGCGTCCCAATAATGGGGTAACATTGGAACAGTAAGAAAACTCAAGAAGAAAACATTCAAGCACCCAAGAGAATGGCCAACACAAATGCATCAAATCCCCTTGAAGTCACACATTTTTCAATCCTTGAGGCCTTCCTTAGTTTGAGAAATGCCCAGTCATTGATTCGGTGAGAGTTCTTATTATTTAAGGAAAGGGATTGTACATTTCCAAGCTAAGAGATACCATAGAATTTTATGGATGCATGGATGGACTCATTGCCTATTATATCAAAAGAACCATACCATCATATCAGCATTGTAACTTAAAGGTAAAAACCAAACACTAGCAAACCCATAGAATATAGTTCATACCATCTCTAGGAGCACTTATTAGGTCATGAACCTAACAAAATAAGTGAACACACAACTAAACGAAAAAGTATGAATGATGTTGTAAAACAAAAAAGAAGAAAAGTTAAAGAAATTTGTAAAACAAAAATTTGTAAAATTAAAGAAAATGAAAAGTATTTATTAATCCTGCTTGCTATTAGAATGATGGATATCCCCCATAGCTAAACAGTTGAGGATGGCAAGGATTAATAAATGACGATGGGGATTCTTGCATGTTGGAAATATTGGAACTTGGTCATACTTACCCTATCGGGGTTCACACACTTGATTATAGTAAGCATAGTGGGGCAATTTATAAGATGTAGTTTCTGGATAACAAGTTGACCCACTATGATAATTGGGACCATTAGATGGTATGCAAGGATCAGGATGTCGCTCGCCATGGTTGTATTCATTGGGCCGTATGGTTGTTGGAGTGTTAATTGGTGGCCTTGTTGAAGTAACACGAGGCATTGGGTTCGAAGAGAACGATGCACCACAATGTTGGACTTGTGCTGAGTTGGAGGATGCAGTGGCCTTGGAATTGTGTTGTCCCTTCTTACAATCATGTCTAAAGAAGGGACGCTTTTGATGTTGAGGAGGCCTCTCACT
The DNA here is from genome assembly GCA_015680685.1 of Gnetum montanum. Taxonomy (NCBI): domain Eukaryota; kingdom Viridiplantae; phylum Streptophyta; class Gnetopsida; order Gnetales; family Gnetaceae; genus Gnetum; species Gnetum montanum. The sequence continues at coordinate 230,726 of MNCI01030540.1, read as the reverse complement.
ACTGTTGGTAGTAGTAGCACAAGTGACGTTCGTGGGTTGTTGCTGTGGCACAGACACCTTAGGAACAGTTGGTGGCAATGTAGAAGGAGGAAAAGGATGAGAATGTTGAAAATTAGGAGAAGTGTAAGGTGCACAAGGTAGTGGTTGTGTTGAGGACACGGGCTACTAGTATTGTGGAGAATGGTAATGTGGTAAGATAGAGTATGTTGGCCTAGTGGGAGAAATAGGATGTTGAACTATATAAGCATTTAGATTCAAATAATATGAAGGGTGTCTCCAGTGTAGGGATGGTTTCCCCCACGATTGGGATTGTTGCCACTGTGATCGAACACAGTATCTCTGTACGAACTCTGGATGTAACGTGCTTCCCCAATGCTCATATAAATGTAACAAGATTGGGCATTGGCCCTTGGGGTGATTGTACAGGCATATGTTACATTCATATGTATGATTGGCAGTTGAACTCTTATTTTCTTCATTCCTTCTTTCTGAGTGTCTACTGATGTTTTGTCTTGTTTCTTGGGTTGTCAAAACTCTATCTCCAATAATATCAATATATTCTCCACACTTTTTATATGTCCATTCCAACATCTTATTGATCTTTGTCATAACTTCCTCTGATGTTTGTTGTACTGGAAAAGGTGATTCTTTCTCCTTGTGATAGGTTGATTTCTCCTTTTATGATCATGGAACTTTGTTAAGTTGAGATTTTGGTCCTGTTGATGTTTTTCAACACTCTCCCATCTAGCCATTTCTCCTTCTTCTTTTGCTACATGCTTAATAAGCTCTTGGAGATGATGGGTTCGTAGTTCGTATAGTTGACCTTGGGCATACATCCCTAGGGTCTTTCTTGTTTCATCACGAAGCCCATCAATGACACGATACATTAGCCTTTTCTCGGAGAACCCATGGCCTGGACAGTTGTTTAACAGTGCACAATATCTTTCTAAGGCCATGTCCAAGGGTTCATGTTGTGCTTGTTTCCACTCTTGGATTTTTTTCCTTAAGGCTGACACTCTTGCGTAGGTTTGATATCTTTTGTTAATGAGTTCTACCATTGTTGGCCAACGTTGTATTGAATTTGGTTTTAACGATCTATACCATACTTTTTCTTAGCCAATGAGTGTCATAGGAAAGAGCTTAAGTTTTTGCCAACCGTTATCAATGTCGTTCCATGTGCAGGCTTCATAGAAGACTTGTAAATGTTGTTGTGGGTCTAAGTCATAGCCTCCTGAAAAATTGGGAAAGTTATTTAAATTGAGCCTGGGTAGATGGCTCTCTTTACAATGCCTACGTGAGATTCAAACAGCCTCTTGTATTGGCATTAGGCTCTTAGTGGCCAGCAGGGGTTCATCATCACTAAGTAGGTTGTGAGTTTGTGAGTTGGAATGATGTTTCCTTCGTTTATGTTGGCATTCTTGATTTTCTTTGTTGTCGACCGCTTGAAAGATAGTCATTCATGTCACAATCTGATGTTGAAGGGGTAGAGGAAGAGAAGGAACTGTAAAACTCATTATGACTTTTGTAAGTCTTCCAATCATCCCTCAATAAGTTCTTGTTAGTTATTGAGAAGGTCCTAGGCCTTTTGGGCCTCCTCGTTCCATGGGATGTCTCATCCTCACTAGAGGTGTCAGAGTTGGATGACGAGAGTCTGAGTATCGTTGGGGTGTTCATAAACGTAGGGGACACTTGCATAAGGTTGAGTACTCCAGACTTCATCTTCATCATCAATTCTGTTGGTTCTCCAATGAATTGCCTCATTAGATATGGAATTACTATAGTCCTGTAGGAGAGGCTTGGTTGTGTGATTGTGTGTGAATTTATATGTGAATTTTTATAATTATTTCTTTCTAAAAGATATATTGTTAATTCTTGTACAACGGCCTGGTATGATATAACTAATCTAGATAACTAGCACTGTCCCCAGCAATGGTGCCAATGATGAGTGGCGAGGTACCCCTACACTCAACCATACGAATACGAGTGTTACACGCGTGATCCGATCAAACTCTGTAGATGGACTAGTTGTGGCATCTAGATAGTTAGCCTTAGGTCACAATTCGCTGTCTTCCCACTTGGACTAGTATTAGCTTTGTCACGTATGGTTTAGTCCAGAGCTAGGTGTATGATATGGTTTCTAACCCTAATGCTACTCCTGAAGGCAATGGAAGATAATATTAACTAAGTTAAGAGAGAAAGGGTAAGAGAGAATCTAAACTAGCCTAAGTGCGATGAGCATCTGTTCCTCGATCATCCGTACACATCCTGAACTTCGTTCATGACTACCACTGGGATTACCAAGTGCATGACCTAAGTATGCTACTGGTTTACCAAGTAGTCACACTTAAATGCTCGTGATCAAGTCGTACTCATTCTGCGTTACTAGGAGATAAGGGTGAAGACAGATTAATTATCTAGAAAAGTATTTAAACATTTAATAGTAATTAAATCATATTTAGCTTAGTCCATATGTTGCAAGGTTTATCCAAAAGTTCATCTTTATTATCGGACACAATGTGTGCTCAGGTACAAATTGCTTGAATAAAGATCCGTTCACTTTGAGACTCCTACTACGGGCACATGGAAATTATTCTAACTTTAGAATGGCAAAATTGCAAGAATTTAGCTAAGGGTCTATCTCTAGATGAAGAAACAAGGGAAGGCCACCTCTTATTTATTGAATTGGTGATGGGCTACGATATCGCAGGGGACGACGCAATATCGCGGCTCATCAGTTACCTAAAGAGCCAATGGATAAATGTAGATATATTTTGCAAGTATATATTTATTTGATATTGCAATAACAATATTAATAAATTTAGATTGTATGCTCCATTTTTGTTTTGTTACTATGGGCTCAAACATTCATTTCTTAAGGATGTGGGCAAAATCCTATCATGATATTCCACATGCTCAACAACACACAAATAATGTTGTGGAGTTCTATAATGGATTTCTAAAAGGAAAATTTTTGAGACATATCAAAAATAGGAAATACCATCACATTGATTAGCTTATATGAAATTTGACAAAGGTACAACTATATTATTAGAACAATGCAAGACTTAAAGCTGCAAGATATCTAGTAAATAGAAAGGATAGAGAAATCAATAAGAAGTCATGGGAAAAGTTTATTGAAATCTACAATGATGATTGCAAACAAGTCTTGGATAAAGAAGATGAATATGGTTGGTGGTCGTTCATCAACATGATGTATGTAAAGATGAAAGCATGATTGGCATGTATAATGTTCATTTTACCATCATGTGTATTTTATCGCACATATTTCAAAATTATTGTAACATAGACCGTGAGAACAGTGCCTTCCTTAGTTAGTCATAAAACATGGAAAATAGGAACGAAAACTCTAGGATGCATCAGAAGTAGCAAGCCCACAATAAATGTAGGCTTCTGAAAGCCCGTGTGTGTTGGCTGCTAGATGTACCTTCATGTAGTTTTCAGAAAAGCTCTATGAGAGCTGTGATTTGCAAGTAAGTGCAAATTATTAGAAGCATAATGCTTTCTGGACCTTCCTGTGAGGGCATTGCTACTAGTAGTCCCTTGTAGTGTTCAACAAATATTGCTAAAAGCTTTATTGGCCACCAAAAGAATTCATGCAAGAGTTAATGAATGCTTTCAATTGCTCATACGCTTCTAGAAGCACCTATGGGTAGGATGCTAGATGCACCCCTTGCAATTTTTGGAAATGTTTGGCAGAAATTTGTTGTGCACCGAAAGTTACAATTTGCAAGCATTTGCAAGTCACCAAAAGCATAATGCTTTCCAAACATTTCTATGAGGGCATTGCTACTAGCAGTCCCTCCAAGTGTTCAACAAATATTATTGAAATTTTTACGGGCCACTGAAAGCATTCATGCAAGAGTGAATGTGTGGTTCTGGTTACTCGTACACTTCTGAAAGCACCTGCGGGTTGGCTGTGAGATGCACCCCCTTGCAATCTTTGGAAATGTTCCATGAAAATATGCTAATGCACTGGAAGCTGTGATTTGTAGGTGACTGCAAATAATCAAAAGCATAATGCTTTCTAGACATTTCTATGTAGGAACTGCTACTAGCAATCCCTTGCAGTGTTCGGTAAAATATTATCAGTTCCACTAGAAGCATCCATGTAAGAGTGAATGCATGTTTTCGATAGTGCATAGGCTTCTAGAATCTCCTACAAGTTTGCTGGTAAATACACCCCCCCTAGCCTTCGGAAATATTCACTGAAAATGAGTATGTGCATCGGAAACTATGATTTGCAAGTACTTTTAAGTTACTGGAAGTATAACAATTTTTGAAAAATCTTGCAAGGGTACTACTACTAGCAATCCCTTACAGTGTTTGGAAAATATTGCTAGAAGCTTTATGGGCCACCAGAAGCATTGATGCAAGAGTGAATGTGTGTTTCCGGTAGCACATAAGCTTCTGGAAGTTGTTGGGGTTTGGCTACTAGATGCATCCCTTCACAGTCTTTTAAAATGTTTGGCAAAAATGCGTTTGTGTATTAGAAGCTACAATTTGCAAGTATTTTTAAGTTATCAAAATCATAACGCTTTCCAGATGTTTTTGTGAGGGAGCTACCACTAGCAATCCCTCACAGTGTTTAGTAAAATATTGCCAAAAGTCTTACGTGCTATCAAAAACATCCATGCAAGAGTGAATGTGTGCTTCTGGTAGTTGGTAGTCTTTCAAAAGCCCCTATAAGTTGGCTACTAGATGCACCCCTCGCAGTCTCTAAAAATGTTTAGCAGATATGCGTTTGTGTATCAAAAGTTGTGATTTGCAAGTGCTTTCAGATGACTGGAAGCATAATGCTTTCCAAACGAGTTGGTGAGGGCATTGCTTCTTGCACTCCCTTGCAGTGTTCAATAAATATTACCAGAATCTTTATGAGCCATTGGAAACATTGATGTAAGAGTGAATGTGTACTTCTGGTAGTTGGTAGGCTTCTAGAAGCCCCTACTAGAAGTGTGTTTGTTCATCGAAAGCTACGATTTGCAAGTAAGTGTAGATCACTAGACATTCCTGCAAGGGTATTACAAGTTGCATTAAATCATAGTTTTCTCTTTAATCTACGAGAGGTTGCATGATGTAGTGGTTTGCACTCGCTTGAAAAATATTTTATATTTCACGAACAAACTTAAGAAGAATTGTAGTTAGTATAAGAGAAGTATCACAAATTAGGTTCATGTTGATTTTGAGATATGTATGAATGTTGATTTTATTTTGCAAGTTGTGTTTGTCAATTATATGGTTTGTAGATTGTGGAATTTTAGTTTGAGTTAGTGACCAAAAAAATTTTCTAATAGATGCAAGGAAAGTGAGAGCATGTTGATTTCTAGGAAATAACATGGTAGTAAGATGGTCCTATTTTTATGATGATGCCTTTGCTTGGATATACAAAGAAAGAGTGGACAATTTCATTGCAAGCGAACATAGAAATAAAATGTTACCTTGTGAATTTCTCTATAGGAACAAAAACCAATAGAAATGGGAGAAGGAAACTCGCTTTCATTCAAACCACTACACTTGTTGTACATGATAGGTTTTCTTGTATTTTTAATGTCCTCAATAATGTTTATTGAATATTTTGTATAATGCATATTATTAGAGTACTATTTGATATCCATGAATATACATGAATGAATTATCATTGCTTGTATGGCTCAAATGTTATCATAGGGGTGGCACCTAAGGAAGGAAGAAAAAGAAACAAGACTAGTTGTCAATGTAATTTCACAGTTTGTATTATGCATGGTGCTAACCATGTTGCATGCATTATATGTAAAGAAATGAATCATGTTGACACGTCCAGAGCTTATTGTCATAGTTTACCTGATTCCATGTTAGATAGAGGATATTCTTATTCAATACATATTTCCCCTAAGATACATCAAAAGATAATGTCATTTTGGAATAAAATATTTCTAGTAGATATGATTTATGAGAGATATATTAAAGATCTATTCAATGAAGGATAAGAATTCAAGGTATCATGGAAAAGAGACGTTTTTTTTTCTTTAAAAAAGGACATTTATAATATTTGCAAAGATGTTACATTGAAATACATAAAAAGTGAGCATGATAAAATTAGTACATGCCTATGGTATGAAAGGATCACATATTTTTTCTTTTACTATCAAGAAGAAAATATCGAACAGTCTATCCCAACAATCATTAGGTTGCAATCACCATGAATGCTGAAAATGATGATAGGTCTATCTCCAAACAACATTCTTGCTATGGATTCAACCTTCAACACCAACAAATATGAAGTAAGTAGAATTTTGGGTATTCATTAGAAACCATGTGTCAAGAAAATTTTGTATTGCAATTGGTTCATTTTTCTAATATAAATGGATTTTTTTCTAAACAACTCCATCTTCACACAATCATGGCTTTCGATTCATACTACAATCAACTTCCTATAGCATAGTTGATCTCCTCTAGGTGTATAGAAAGGGATTTCATAGCTTGGCTTTTTGAATTGATGAGAAGATGTAAGTCATGAGAGCCACGATGGATAGGAATTGCTTTCATGTTAGATGATTTAAAAGTTGAAATGAAGGTAGTAAGGTAATAGTTAAAACACTAAAATTTATTGTGTAATTTTAAAGTTTAGTTCAAAACATGGAGATATCAGAATTTAATGTGCAATATTATCTGAAATCATTGAGTTGGTATTTGGTTATCATATGTTTCTATGCATTTGGCATGGTTGGAGGCCATGGAGGAATAACTTGGCAACAAAGGTTAGAGATTCGACAATGAGAAAGGCAATGGCAATACATTTGAACTTTATTATGAATGAATGCAAAACTCCTATGGATGTTGTTGTGGAAATTAACAACTTTGTCAATGTGCATCAATAGAACGTTTATTTCATCAGTTACCTAAAGATCCAGTAGATAAATGGAGATATATTTTGCAAGTATATATTTATTTGATATTGCAATAACAATATTAATAAATTTACATTGTATGTTCTGTTTTTGTTATATTACTACTGGCTCAAATGTTCATGTCTCAGGGATGTGGGAAAAAGCCTATCGTGATATTCCACATGCTCAACAACACACAAACAATGCTATGAAGTCATATAATGGATTTCTAAAAAGGAAATTCTTGAGAGATATCAAAAATAGGAAATACCATCACATTGATTGGATTATATGAACTTTGACAAAGGTACAACTATATTACTAGAACAATGCAAGACTTTAAGTTGTAGGATATCTAGTAAATAGAAAGGATAGAGAAATCAATAAGAAGTTATGGGAAAAGGCTATTGAAATCCATGATGATGATTGTAAACAAGTCAATCTCTTATGCAAAGTCAAAATTCTTTGAAACGGGATACCTGGTACAAGCTGTCCAAGGTGTGTTCTCTTTCAATATTTTCTATGAGTCTAGATGGCTCAACCTCAGTTATTTTTGCAAGCATTTAATGAAAGTTTTGATATTGGTCAAAGGACATACCAATGAATATATGTTCTTCTTCAAAGATGAGTATTTTGATTTAAGAATCCCTTTTGAGCTGAATTCATTTATGCCCTATGAGTTTCCAAGCCATGACAAGGCATCATAGTTAGGGATGACACCTAAGACATTCAGATCAACCACTAGGAAATCAAATAATAATGAGTTACAGAGCACTACAATATCTTGCTATGAGTAAAACAAAAAAGACGTTTACAAATTAGATGAGCAATTGGAAGCATTTGAGGACCATGCAAATGCAAGATGGATAGGAAAAATACCAAAATTAAAAAAGACATTCACAAATGTTGCAAAGAATGTGCTCACAGATAGAGAGTGTGTCCTTGAACTTGAAAATTATGTTGAGCAGATTTAGTTTTTGTTTTTGTTTTTAGAAAATGAGAATGGTTTGGCAAGTAACGAAAGATTGTCAAGTTAGAATAGCCTTGCTAAAAATCAACAACAAAATCTTTCTACTCAAAAATGCTGTAGAAAATTATTTATAGAAGCTAGAGACATATTCCAAATCCAATGACTTGATTTGAAAATCTAATTTATGGTTCTTAAGGATAACAATGTAACATTTCTCAGTTTTCATTGGTAGAATGTAATGAACATAGCCAAAGTTACAAGTGAATTTCATCTTCTTCACATTCAAATTTGATGTAGTAGAATGCCTAGGTTACATGAAGAAGAGAAGTTTATGATGTTGGCTACCTTTATGCTTACTTGGAGTGAATAATTCTCTCTATGTTAGTAGGAAAGACAATTCCCCTAAGTTATGATTTGAAGCTAGTATTTATCTCTCAGATGCAACAAATTTTGTCCCCAATCATGTTATCTCTCATGGTAGCCATGTTGTGTTCTTTGCTTGTATGTTCTTGAGCAGTGAGAGAGTATTATAGCCAAAATGATTTAAAGAAGTTTCAATCTACTCTTGTGTCCCAATTTACATATTTTTGTTTTAATTTAATGTAATTGAGAATTTCTATGCACACTTTTCCACTGTTCATATCAAACATTCGTAATCTTGCGATGTCATACATCTTGCACAAATATTGTAACTATGACAATGTCTGCGAGCCGCAAAACTTCGTCTTGACAATGCAAGCCCTTGCTGCTCGCCTTTTTGCTTTGAACTACAGTTTGCAGTATATCATGTGATATGCACTAGAAATAAAAAATTGCAAGTTGCATAAATAACTACACCCCTGCATTTTAGTATTTAAAACTACGAGGTGGATGCGATTTGCAATTGGTGGCATCGTGAAAAAATGTCGAAAAATAAAAATAGGGTTGTTGCGAAGAAAACAACACATTTAGACCGTTTATTCCCCTGTAGGAAACCATTGAAAAGGAGATCAAACCCAGAACGCCGTTGCCATTGGTGATAGCAGATAATAGAATTTGTCGACAGTAACAGCAATGATGGGCAGGGTATGTACATTTGTACCCTTTTTTAGAAATGTTTTTCTTATCACGTGCTAGGTTTTCTGCGATGGATTGCGAAGAAAAATTTCAAAGTTTATCAGAGCACATTAGTGTAACTTTGTTCTATTTGTTGTTGTGGGCTTTACGCACATAATTTTTCTTACATGTTTAGCGCAACGCTATTCTATTTTTGCAATTTGTTACTATTTTGGGTTCCAAGGATAATGAACTTCTAGTTTTCAATGAACAACGTTATTTCACGTTTTCGTTGAACGGAAAGATGCCATCGGAGTTTGAAGCCCTTTTTTAAAAAATTACAATAAACATTTTGATTTATTTACAAGGAACTAGCAATGCCTTTGAGCTAAAATTAAACTCGATTGATTGACGTTAATTAAAGTTCATTTTGAATCATAACTTTATAATCATATTCATTAATTACATGCCACAAGTTCATTATAAAAAATGAGTTATAAGTGCAAGGTGGTTTGGATTATTTTAAGAATAAGATACATTTTGTTAGGATACTTCTGAAAATAAAAAGGCTAAAATATGACCAAAAAAGATTAGGTAATCTATAAGACTTAATTTGACCATAATTGATGATGAATTACAACTCTATAATTTGACCTTTATCCAAGGCATTATGCTTTAAAGGGTATGTGAAGCAAATTTCAATTGCACTCTCTTCTTGTAAGCTTCTTGTTATGTAAGCTTTATTCAAGCTTGTTGCAAGTTTTGAACTAAGAAGACTTGAATGCTAGGAGCTAAACTAATTGTTGGAATTTTTACAACAAACACAATTATGTTAGTTTCCTTGAAGTTGTTTTCTTATTTTTTGTTAATTTATGTCATTGCCATTTGCTTATTTATATTCCTCCTATAGAGCTTAGGTTTTTCTAGTTGATGTTGTTCCAAGACTTTTAATTCATTAAGTAGGAGTATTTCAAGATGGTGAGTGGTACCAAGTACATTGAAGAAATAAAAAAGTTCAATGGCAATAACTACAATCTTTGGAAGCATGCATCATTGGAATTAAGGCAAAGAACATGAAAATTGAAGATTAGAATCAATTAGATCATCTAGCTTTGAGAATAATACGTAAAGATATTTCTAATCTTGTGCTTATAAATTTACAAGATAAAAAGACTGCAAAGGGATTATGGGATGTTGTGGGTAAGATATATCACTCTAGTTCTCACTTGAATAAATTGCATCTTAAAAGGCAAATATGTTATTAAATATGTTTGAAAATACTACAATTTCATCTCATCTTACTACTATTGTGATTCTTTAAAGTATACTAGTGAAAGGCCTGAAAAATAAGAATGAGTGTTTGTATCTTGTAGTGAGATTCATACTTAAAATTTACCGAAATACCTATCTCATCATCAGGGGATTATCTTCGATATTAATGGAAGCCTAATAAGAAACATCCTTAGGTTAAGTAAGACCATTCAATGCCATGAAATCCCAAATAAAATACAAGAGAAAATAGATTTTATTAGAAGTGCAAATATAACTTGAGTTTTGAAATCCCAAACAAAAGATATTAGAAGTAGAATTTTTTAGAAGTGCAAATATAACCTAAGTTTTCAACTTAGTTTGCATATGTGTGAATATGGGTATTAGTATTAAATAATAAAATCGCAACTTGTTAAAATAGAGAATTATGTCATTAATGCATTCAACAAAGTCTTATATCATGTTAAAAGAAATTGTTATGTATGACTTATAAAAAATTAATTTAAAAAAATTGTTATGTATGGTTAAGATACTAGTAGGTTAGAGCATATTTAATTGGAAGGATGGGAAGCTACTAGTTTCTCTTGGAAAGTTGAGTTCGAGTGTAGGCATAGTTATGCTTTTGTTCATTTACTAATTTTTTATGAGCATTAAACATATGATAATGATACATAAGCACACATTTTGTTGGAGATTTATTATTTATAATAATGTCCAAGGATCTACTGTGTTCTTACTAAGTTACATATCAAAGGGTTAAGGTAATGGCTAGGTTGATAACTTTGATATAATTCTTTTATATAAACAAGAATGTCCAAGAATCTAGTGTGTTCTCACTAAAGTTATGCATCAAAGGGTTACGATAATGGCTAGGCTAATAAATTTGATAGATATTTCTTTTTTAGATGATTTTTTTAAGTTTTTTAATTTTTAATGCTATGTATTGTGTCTTCATAGAGAGGCAGTTCACAAGCAAACATCTAAAGAAAGTCTAGTAGATTGGAAGGGCAAGAGATAAAAATGTAATTAAGGTCAATAGTAGTTTCACTCCCAAGCTATTACACAAGATGCTCAAAGAGAGTAGGACGAATATCGCTAGGCTCATGAGCAGCAAGTACGAGAGGAACATCTAAGTTGGGAGGCTTAGTTCAAATCAACCCTGATACGAAGTCGTAAGGACTTTAGTGCATTGATGTAACTGGTATGACCAGAGATGCATGTCAAGCTAATTTAGCATTGCCTTGGCTTCATCATGAGTGGTGGGATTGATTATTATGAAGAGGAGGCACATCACTTTTACATGTCACATGTTCAAGGTGCAACATCATCTATGGTTGTTCGCATAGGTGATTCTACGTTTCCATTGATAGAGAAGGTCCTAGGGGAGGCGCTTGAAATGGTTGATGGTACACATAGAAACTTGTTTACTACTACAACTTTAGATAAAAAAACATAGTTACTTGCCATGATTCTTGAGGTGGAGTTAGATGACACTGGTTTACCTTATAAGAACTTCACCTTCAAACGAAGAGTTCTTGTGAGGGCTATTCACACCAATCTCCTTGCTATCACTCATCACACACATGTGATGTCTTTTGCATTGATGGTCCTACTTGATTTGGAGGGAGACTATTCACTGAACTACCCCCACATTTTACCTAGGAGGATGCAAATCCTTGTTAGGGATGCATTAACAATTCCATTTCCTTTAGTCACAGTTGATCATATTAACATTTTAAGCATTGGCAAATTCCACCTCCTACTCATGATGCAAAGTAGGTGTAGGTGTTCAGTGAGGACTAGTTGCCTCATTTGGGACTTGCATTTTATACTCAACTAGTTCCTAAGACTTGTTTTAATGATTTGGTAGGACTCCTTGATCCTTGAGTACTATAGGATGGTGGCAAGGTTGGATGGGATGAGTATTATGGTGAAGGTGATCAACCCTATGCTATCTATGTTCATCCACAGTAGCAGCAACAATTTGGAGATGGGATTGCCATTTTTCAATACTTGGATGCAATGGAGGCTAGGATAATAACATACATAGATGGTCTTTCTACAAGGATTGATGCATTTGAGTCTCAGATGCATCAACGTTTTGGCTGCTTAAAGAGGAGATAGACCTATCTTGCCATCAACTTAGAAACAATAGCTAAATATACATTTTAGCAAATGAGGGCATTGCATAGAGACATTGGTTCAAGGGAATTGGTGGAAGACATTCCTAATCCTGAGTTGATAGGCATGGCCACACCGGAGCCCATAGTAGAGGTAGGACCATTAGATATGGCTCAAATGGCAGATAACCCTACTAAGTAGGTTAATGACAATGATTGAGGATGATTTCATTGACACTAGAGCTACAAAAGCAATGGAGGAAGATACTCATGTGAACAATGCTCAACAGAATCATTATTGAATCTTTTTTTTTTTTCAAAAAATCATGTACATTGTTATGATTTTTGACATAATTGATAGAGTCTTGCTTTACTTTTTATCATGCTTTTTTGTCATTTGATACATCATTTCTATATAGAACAATTTGATACAAGGTAATTAAAGTTAAAGACTTTGGCCAATTCTACATTACCTAATATTTTTTGTTTCTATTGGAATCATTCTAAATATGTCATAAACAATGAAATTACTTTATCATAACTAAGTAAAGGGTTGTTTATATTTCTCATTTCTAAATTTGGAAGAACAATTTGCAATCCAAGTTGATAATATGTGGTGTCTACATTTATTGAACATTACCTTTGAACATACTGCAAGAACCTGTGACTTACATGACCTTGTTGTGTAGATTTTTCTAAAGTCATGCGGTTTGTAGTTTCTTGCAACCAGATATGTGCAACAATGCAACACACATGAGACTTGCACTATTTTATTCAACTAAGAAAGGATCAAAATCTTGTGGATTGCATATAATCGCTAAAAATCCATTTCTATTAGTAATTGCGAATATAGGTGTAATGTAGTTGGTCGCACTGTGAACTATGACTCATTATTTGGAATTGTGAACATTGATACCATGCGCATTGCATCTACTTGCACTGTTAAAATTAGCTTGCTATTTTGGATTGCAATATCATGCAAGATGCATGACATTGCAATATGTTTACATTCAAACACTCTTCTCACCATTCTTTGCCTCGCATCATCTCACATTGGTAAAGATAGGTCATTGCTGTGAAATGCAATGACACGAAAGTCACATTGAAGTAGCACCAAGATATTTCTCTATGAGTCACGAGACCTTGCACTGAAATAATTTAACACTACATATGCATGTGAGCAACATTGGTTTCATAGTGCATCACATTTTCGTGACTCGCAGAACATCACACTATTTATTTGGAAACTTGCAATTACATGCACATCATATTCTTCTAGTAGTTCTCGATTATTGTTTTGTTGCAAGCAGCAACCATTTGCTCTAAATCATAGTCAAGCAACATACGCAGTTTTAACATATTACGAGATACTTCTAATCGCATGTACTGGCATGTTCTTCACTAATGATGGACTACGATATGCATAGATTTACAGTTGATCATCAAAGGTTATATGATAGAGTACAAAATTGATTAACACTTTATAATTAAGCAACTTACAGAAAGGAGCCTATGAAACAAATATTTTGTATAGATATTATGCAAACTTGTTTGTTTGATGGAAACGATATTTTGAATACATATTGAACCTTAAATATTATAGATTCCATTTTTTAGATTTTGAAAAATAATAAATACTATATGAAACAACGAAACACCATATATATTTTCAATAGAAAATTGTGAAATAAATACATAGTTGTTCCATGTACAAAAAATTTACCTTTCATTAAAGATGGCAAGCTAGCATTTACATCATTGCATTTTATTTATATTAAAAATTGGAAAAGGACCATGTTCACTACAATCCTCACTTACAAGATGCTTCATACATATTTTTGTAAATGGTTGCTTAAGAACTGAACAACTAAGAATTTCCTGTATCATGGTATTTCGATACATAGAAATAAAATCACTATTCAAATTTATGTCTTTTTCAAATATTCAATGGTGCATGTACATTATTGTATACATGTCACAGTCATATCCATTTTCTTGAGTAGAAATACTTTGCACAGCCACTGTACTCCATTTTGAAGGTAACTTCTTTGACTTTCCCTTCACCTTAGTTATGCTATCACCCATTGAAGAATCTCCTTTTAATAATAATTCAACAAACCTTGATGAGTAGTGAGATACCCCCATGCCCAACCATATGAATCATAAAGCATTCATGTGCAATCTAGTTGAATTTTATGGACTTCATCATTTCTAGTGCATTAACCCTTTAAGAAGTGAATCTAGCCTTAAGGTCAACCGTTGTCTTCCCAATTACACTTGTGATGTTTGTTGGTATGGTTAAGTGTAATTGAGGCATTCAATTTTTATCATTTTTCATGTTTTATAGATTAGTGCTCAAATATGGATAAAAGTAATTTGATTAACTAATCTAAATTAACTAGTTTACTAGCATTTAACTAACCTTAACATAAGCATCCATTTTCACTTTTCGTACATGTCTTGAACCCACATATCACTACTAGGAAACCAAGCATTACACTATTGGGTGTATCAAGCAATAATGCTACTGGGATTACCAAGCGAATACATGTTATGCTCGAAGCAGTTGTACTTATGTGTGTATCTATCTAGCTTAATTACTTATCTAACATAGTAACTAGAAAATAATTGATAATCAATTAAAAATATTTAATAAATAATTGGAAACAGTAAATGCATAAATAAAATATCTAATCTATCCAAAGTGCTACAAGGTTTATTAGAATGCTCATCTTTATTACTACACATACTATTGTGCTTAGGTACAACAATGCTTGAATAAAGATCCGTAGACTCAATGACTCCTGTTGCAAACACTTGAGAAAAAAAATTCTAACTTTTGAATGGAAAAAATGTAAGAGCTTTGCTACTACTAAAATCTAGATTACCATAAATGTGGTTGGTAGGTTCATATTTATAAGTGATAGATAAATACTGTGTCAATGGGGCCTCATTGATGTAGGGTGAGATGCATCAATGAGGCCTCGTTGACATGGTTGAATGCATCAACGAGGCCTTGTCAACACATCCAAGAAACAACAACTCATCATACCCCCATGACTAAATGAAAACTCATCCTTGAGTTCTTTTACAAAATTGGGAAGGTATGGGATTATTAACTAACTTTTCTTCAACAAAACAACTGACTAACTTTGAGAAAAAATGGAGTGCATCAGTGTATGGATCAATGCATTACAAAAAATGGTGGTGTTTAGGACACAAAATTGAACACCATGACACAACTATTCAAAAATTGAACAACAAGTTCCTTAATGATGTAAAGCTTATTGGAGAAGATCAAATGGTCCCACACAGTGGTTGTTCTTGAGGCTTCAAGGGACCCTCATTGGCTTCACACACTGGTGGTGGTTGAGGTGGCTACAGTTGTCCTACTATTGTAACTTTAGGTGGATGGCAGAAAGCATCCCGCATTGCTTTCATTTTATGCTTCTTACTTCTAGGATCATGCACTATCCACACAACTTTTCCAATGTGGGTTGGAATGGGCACATCCCAAGGACACAGGATTATTGAAAAAAACTCATTGGCATTGATGAACCAGGAAACAAACTGTTTGCATTCAATGTCGAATGATCTCACCGTGTTCTTTAGCTTCTAGTAGTCATTCATCCATCTGGCTAGGTTCTCAGTGATGGATCATTAATTTGTGAATTTTCCTTTGAGAACTTTGAGTTCAGCGTTAGTAGGCTTAAGCTTTTGCTTGGTGTCCTTATGACTTTTGAACTTAGCCTTGTATAGTAGATACAAGCTAGCCACTTACTTCTCCAATTCTAACCATGGACATCTGACTATAAACATTGCTAAGTTTGTGTAATGGAGATTGGCCAACTCCATATACTCTATCATTTCTTCAATCTACAACTCCTTCAAGTGGATCTCCACTTTGTTGTACACATCAATCCCATCAAGGATGGACTACCACATATCTCTTCCTTGCTAGAGTTTCCATTTGGATTTGTTTTCATCAATTTCCTTTTGCAAGACAACCTGGTTCCTATAGTGATTTTTTACTCTTTCAAATTTGAGAGCTTCATTCTTCCAAGTGGTGATCTTGATGGCAAAATTTTATCGTAAAGTGTGCACCTCCTCCATTGACAAATTGCAATTCTCCAAGGCCAATTTCCTCAATTTAGTGTTGATCCTACATTTGATCTCTTTAAGCATCAACATTTCACAGGTGATGATTTTACATAGTCAATGCTTCATTCTCCTAGCACATCTAATTCAAGTCCTGTTTGATTAAGTGTGTTTTAGCTTCTACCATGAACTCTTTGAAGATGGCCATTACTACTTCCTCCTCAACCTTTTGAAATCATTCTTGAAGCTATTTGATAGCTTCATCTCTTGTCATTGTTGAGTTGATGATTGCTTGTTCTGTAAGTCAGGCATGAAGTTTAGCAACCTTCATAGCCAAGTGTTGATTTTTCTCTCAGCCATTTCTAGTTGCCCCTCCAAAATGATGCATCTGCTCCTTACATTTAGCAGCTCTAACTAGGTTGTGGTGATGTTCTCCGGGAGATCAAAGATGTCTAGAGTTAGTTGCCCTGTTCCTACTAGTCGTTCCAGCAATTGTTCATGTTGGGCTATGTTCAATTTCTTACTGATTATGCCTATAGATATATGCACATCTTGGAGTGTAGATACATTTGGTACAGATGTCACAAGTGCATTCCATGCTTTAGCTACATGATCAGCTACCACTTTTGTCACTATATCTTACCCTTGGTGCCGCATCACCAAGACAGTTGCCTCTTCTCCTTCCTCCAACCATACCAAGAAAGTGGCAGCATTCTTAGAGATTTCTAGGAATAGATGGTGTGTTGCTAGTAACACTATCACCTCTCGAGCATTAGGATCTAACCTTGAAGACAACTGCATTCTTTGGATAGAGAAAATGGGACCACCTCTCTCCATCTGGCTAACTATTTGGGCCACCTCATTAAGGTGACTTATCGTTGGTTGATACATAGATGGATCTACCCCACTCGTTCTTGCTTGTTGCTCTTGTTCACTCAAGAGCTATTCTCAAATTTTACACAGATGCTCAAGGATTGTGTGGCCCTTTGATATTGTCTCCTGAGTGGATGGTGGTGGTGGCATCTCCTCTTCTTAAGTGGTTGTTGGTGTCTTATCCTTCATGATTTTCACCCATGAGGCCAAGGGAGCATGCCTGAGAGTATCATTAGAATAGAAAATAGTGCCTACCATTTCGCAAAGTTTTTTGATAAGGCATGGAAAGGGTAGGGCCTTCCTTCATGTTCATTCTCTTTAAAGCACTTCTTGATCTTTAAGTAAATCACCTGTGGTAGGTTAACGAGAAATTTCCTGCTTAGAGTAGTGCATGCTTGGGCAGAGAAAGTAGTTACCTTGCTTAGTCTCATTGTTGGATTAAGGTGATAAGACACAATCTTGAAATAAATCCACTTCACTGGAGTGAGTGCACCATACTCCTTCTAGTCCACCCCATAGCATCACTGGGTCCATTCCCTTTTTTCCTCAAGATCACATTTTGTTGATATTTCTGCCAACTATGTTTCATTATCTGGCAACCCCAATAGGACACTTGAATATCCTTGATTTTTACAATGGACCTTGACCTTTGGCTATTCCAGAAGAGATAGGTCTCTCCCATGTACCATTTCCCATTGGATGTGATGACTAGCCACATGGAAGAGATTTGCAATTGTGTCTTAACATCCTCTAGAGGTTTTTCCAAAAATGGCTCAAAGTTTCTCTCTTGAAGAACTAATCTTTGAATTTCTTGGGACTTGATGATGTCTAGGCAGGCTTGAGTTAGAGTGACCTCAAACCTTGACACAGGTCTAGGTGCTTCTCCTTGTTGGGATTCTTCAGTAGGCACTTCTTTTTCTAGAATTTGTCAAACAGATTCCACTCCACTTCAGTTTTCTCATGAAGAGGTCTAGTTGCATAGGTCACCTCTTGTTGTTCTTAGCCTTGTTCCTACTGGCCCCTTCGAGCTCTGGGTCATTTCTCCTATGGTTGTGAGGGTTTTTCTTCCTGTGGAAACTTTTGCTTAGGTGACATCTATAATCACAATAAGACCATGGATTAGCAATCATTGTGTAACCATAAAATAATTGGGATACCTTACTTCTTGAGGATAGTTACACATGGCTAAGTTGTGATTATGGCTAATTTAATGAATTTGATTATTATTTATTTTATATGTTATTATGAATAATTCATCCCAGAGGTTGTTGGAAGGGTTAATTGTCAAAAGAATTGATATTTTTATGTTGTTAAGGTTACTAACCCTTGGGGGGAGTTAGAATTTTTTTTGAAACTTTCATTGGAAACCTTAAGGTTTGTGGCCCCCATGATAAAGATCTTACCTCTAGTAAGTGCAAGATCAGAAAACGAAATGATTTGGACAAACGGTTTGAAAGTTATGGGCTCTGGAAGGTTTTGGGCTTTGAAAAATTGCAAAAAAAATTTGTGTGTTATGAGAAAATTGCAAAATAATCCAAAGTGTCTAATGGCATATATAGTATTTTTGCACTACGTCAACAAGGCCTCATCGATAGGGCCTCATCGACATGGTCAGTTGCATCGACAAGGCCTCGTTGACGTAGCTATTGACCATCGTTGACTTTGGTCAAACTTTCAAAACAAAAGGAACTTTTTGATGAAATTGGGTTCAATGAAAACTTAGAAGACCTAGAATAATATGAAATCATGAGAAGAGGATGTTGAAGTTCATAAATTTCAAAAAAAATGAAGAAAAATTGATTTAACGGATGAATGCAATGAAAGATTAAGGAGTACTGAGCGGTTTACACAAATGGAAAATATGAAATATAGGATTGTAATGATGTCAAAGGTAAGTAACCTTAACTAATCAAGCCAAAAGCTATGCAAATGGGTCCTCCCATAGTAGACTCATGCCCTTTTTGCCCTTGCATAATCTCAACTAAGGGCTTTGTGGGCCCTATAGTCGATTTAATGATCATGATAAGTTAAGGACCAACTTGAAAGAATCCACTTAAGAATCCCAACACATCAGACTAATACATAGAGCATAACATAAAACCTGACTGTGAGGTGAAATATGGCAGCATGGATGGATGATAGAGAAGGTGGAATGGAGTTCCAAATTGAGGTCATAAGAAGTCCCTTTTGAAATTTGTGATGAAAATGACCTAAAAAGTTTCATCCTTAGTCCAGACCAAAACCATCTACTTTTAGTGACTTTGCATCACCACTCTAAGACTAATCCCACTCACCTAAGACACAAGAGTACTACCACAAAACAACCACCATTCCACAGAGAGAAGAAAGAAGAAGTAGGAAGTAAAAGAGAGGGCCTTAGTTAGAGGGGAATGTCAAGCATAGGTGCATGTATTTCAAGTCTCATAACTAGTGCTTGTAGTCCTTTTATTTGTCCAAGGGGTGTGCTTTGAATTCCCATTATTGTTGTTTTTCTTTTTGAAATGGGAACCACACCATGTGAGGACTTATTCGTGTCAAAGGGGTGTGCTTTGAATTCCCATCATTTTTTTGAATGATGGGAATCACACCATACAATAATGTTATTTGTCTCCCTCTCGTTAGGTGGTATGAAATGATAAGAAGTTCATGAAAAACACTCAAGCACTCAAGTAAGAAGAGGAGTATAAAGAGTATTGAGTCCCCTTGAAGTCAAACCCTTTACAAACCTTTGGATCCTTCTTAATCCTAGAACTAACATGGTCACTGATTGATTAAAAATCTCTTTAATGCAAAGGGACTTCAAATTTCCAAAACAAGGAAAACCATAAAGTTTATTGGATGGGCGGATGACATGGACTCACTACCCATTTCATGAAAAACAAACCATGTCAAAGTCATCAAACATCAGAATTCAAAAATAGAAACTAGACATCAATAATCACACATTAAGCACAAACCATCATTAGTAAACAGCAACATCAACATTTTATCTTATGACAATAAAGTAGATTTATTAGCAAAAATAAGAAAATACCACACTTAAAAAAAAGAAACAAAATAAAGTAAAATATATAAGAAAGTGTAAAATAATCAAGAAAGTTAAAAGGTACTAAAAATGATATAAAATTAAAAAATTTTGAAAATAAAAAATTTGTAAAATAAAAATGTGAAAAAAAGGTAGAAAAATCAAGAGGCCATGGTAATGGTTAGCATGGATGGTTATCTCCCCCATGAGTGAGTTGGAGGGAGGAGATATAAAAAATAGAACATGGTTGTTCATTTATTGAGGTGGTGGTTACACTAGTAATTTTTGGTTCTAGGAAAGGTTTGACTTGTTAGATATTGACCAATTGCTTCTTTTTTGGGTTGTCAGGTTTGTAAATTATCATGGCCCTAGAGGGAAAGGTTTCATCAATTATATAAGTCCCTCCCACAATGTTTGGAATTTTTTTGGGGTTCATTTGTGTAGTTCTAGTAAAGAACCTTATCTCCTAGTTGAAGTTTTACTTTCCTAATTCTAAGGCCATGACACTACTTGTTAAATGCCTTGTTCACCTCATTCAAGGATAGGACCACTAAATAGTTTTCATCTAGCATGTTCAGATTGATCAATCTTTCCTTCTATGCTAAACTTAGGTCAAGGTTTAGATCACAGGTCGTTGGGAGTGTATGGAGCTTGGATTAAATTGGAAGTGTTGGAATTTTTCCATACACTAACTCATAGGGAGAATATCCAATAGGAAGTTTCCAAGTTGAACAATAAGCCTAGAGAGAATCGTTAAGTTTTGTACTCTAGTTCTTCCTATATTTACTAATGGTTTGCGTTAGTATTTTTGTAATCTCCCGGTTGGTTACCTCTGCTCAACTGTTGGCTTGAGGGTGGTAAGGTGTTGTTAATTTATGTTCTACCCCCAAGCATTGCATTAATTTTCTAAATGTGGCACCTGTGAAATGAGTTCCATTATCAGAAATTAGTGAATGCGGCACCCAAACCCATTGACAATATTTTATTGTATAAATTTGGTAGTAGTTGATGATGTATAATCAGTAATGGCTATTCCTTTTGCCCATTTTTTGTAGTAGTCAACTGCTACTATAATATATGTTTTCTTGTTAGACATGGGTGTGATGGGACCCATGAAGTTAATGCCCCATATGTTGAAAGGTTCCAGTGGTTGAATCCACTATTGAGAACCTTTCATGTGAGTGGTCATCCCCTCGTCACATTGACAATGTTTACAAGACTTGAAAAATTGGTGGGCATCCCTAAAGATTATGGGCCAATAGTATCCTGNAAAATTGGTGGGCATCCCTAAAGATTATGGGCCAATAGTATCCTACTATTATGATTTTTATGGTCATGCATCTACCTACATAATGGCCTCCGCAAGGCCCTTCATGAGCATCCTAGAGAATGTGTAGTTGATTTTCATTAGGGACACACCAACAGATTAGGCCATCAACACACACCTTGTAAAGGTGTCCATTAATTTCCATGAAGTATTTGACTCGATGAAGAAATTATTGCTTCTTCCTAAAATCCAAGTCTTGTGGCATCTCTTGAGTAAGAAGATATGTGAGGATGCCAGTATACCATATTGCTTTTTCAAGCGTTTGTTCATTTATTACTCCAATAAAGAAGAGTTCATCTGGAAACTATCAAAGATCAAGCTCTCCTCCTTTTTGTTATCCCATCTTAAGTGAGAGAGGTGGTCAGTGATCACATTCTTGGTCCCTTTTCGATTTACCATAGTAAGATTAAATTCCTGCAAGATCACAAGCCAGCATATAACATGAGGGCTCACCATCAGCTTATTCATGAGGAAGCAAATTACACTATGGTCTATATGTACAAATACTTTGTAACCTAGCACATAATGTTTAAACTTTTCTAGTGCATACACCACTACCATTAATTCTTTTTCCGTGGTGGTGTAATTTAATTATGCCCCCACAATGCTTTGGCTCACATAGTGGATATAATATGAATGTTTCTTATCATCCATCTGCAGGAGCACTACTTCCAAAGCATAGTTAGATGCATCTATCATGATATGGAATGGTTTGGACCAATCTAGTGCCTGTAGGATTGGTGTTTCTATGAGTTTCTGCTTTAATTGTTAGAATGTGTGTTCATATTTCTTGGTCCAAATGAAATGTGCATCCTTCTTTGTAAGTTCTACCAATGAATTTGCAATTTCTCAATAAATCACTGGTAGTAACTAGTGTGTCCAAGGAATGATTAGACATCTTTCATGATCTCTAGTTGGTTCGTTATTCCTTGGATGACCCTTATCTTTTCTGGGTCTACCTCAATCCCTTTTTGTGAAATTTGGTGCCCTAGCACGATGCCTTCTTGGACCATGAGATGGATCTTTTTCCTGTTGAGCTATAGGTTTATCTCTACACATATTGCACCAGTTGAGCTATAGGTGTGTCCCAGTTGAACAACTTACATTATGTAATTGATTAATGAATTCACTAGTCTTTAAGTAATCTTTTCAGATGTCATTGTTCTTGAATTTGCATTGATAAGAATAAATATCATGTCTATAACTTCTTTACTGTACAAAAGCATTTGGTCTAGATAAATTGATAAAATTTAATATATTAAAAATGAGATAAGGGTTGTTCATATTAAAATTTCATTCATTAACAACTCACTTTTTGCCAATTGCAAGAACCCATGACTGGCATGTCTTTGCAGAAGACTTTTCCAAAACACCTACTTGACACAGTGATTTGCAACTTGTACTACACAAAACCTGCACTATCATATCTCACACGTTGTGGTTGCACTGTAAAAAATACTTGACTATGCAACTCGCAACCCATCGCACTGTTGAAATTTAGTTCTAGGAGATAATTACAATGTTCTATGCTATGTAGGACCTCACACTATTCAATACATCTCTCTTCCCTAAACTGTGATGAACCCATGACTTGCATGTTCTCACATAAAACTTTTTGCTCTCATGCGAGTCATAGTGGATCACAACCTATAAAGTAGTCCTAAATCAGCTAGAATGTGAGACGTATATAAGGTGCACTGATACTTGATATAATAAAAAAAAAGTCAATATTATGACATCAAAGATATTTAGGGGCTGGTAAGATTAGAAACAAAAATTCAAAGGTTGATGAGGGTAGACTTAAACCATGTCTATGGAAGGTAAATTTAGAATAATGTAAATAGGGAGAATTAGAAAACATAACAATGAATGCTAAAATGGTGTAGCAAAATAGTAGTGAAAGATACAAAAAAAAAATTAATGGAACCACTTATAGTAGAAACTATGAAATGGAGCTAATGCGAGGAGGATTTAAGCCCCAAGTCTACATGGAAGGTTGATGCCAAATGCTTAGTAGGTAGAAGAGTTTAGATTGGATTATCAACTTCACTCAAGAATGAAAAGGAAAAGAAATAGGCTAAAGAAATGGAGCCTAAATTTTGTTCCTAATGTTGGCATCACATTTTCACACTCATGGTCATGTAATAGACGAATGGGCATAGGAGGATGGGTATCCATCGGTCATGCATAGCATCATATGACATTGTATAGCATTGTATGGCATGGGATGATAACAAACATAACTTTTTCCTTGGTACCATTTATGATTAGATATGGCCTTGAATACAAAGGGATTGGTGGGATATGGACAAGGTTATCATTGTTCCCATTAGGCAATTGCAAAGCCTATGATGTGGTCGGTGAGAGCATGGATATGTATGTTGTGAATTTTTTATTGATGTACATGGATAATGTGTCATCATGCTCATGGAAGTGTTTCATGTTGACATGAATGCATATTCATTCTAATGATGACAGGCTGCAACTTGGATATGCTTACATCTCCTAGTGTGCATTGTAAATTGCGAGGAAGTGTGACTAGCATCAGCCCATAGTCCCAACAGGAAGGCATTCAAACCTTCTAGAAGGGAATAATTACTTGGAATTTCAGGCTACTAGAAGGTAGAGGATCATCTGGAAGGCATTTAGACCTTCCGAAAGGAAATAATTGGTTGGACTTTATGGCTTTTAGAAGGCAACAGATCA
This sequence comes from Gnetum montanum, assembly GCA_015680685.1. NCBI lineage: Eukaryota > Viridiplantae > Streptophyta > Gnetopsida > Gnetales > Gnetaceae > Gnetum > Gnetum montanum. Next base: position 206,419 of record MNCI01030540.1, on the reverse strand, counting down.
TTTGGTAGTAAGTACTACATAAACTATGAGGCAGTGTAACTAGGAACCTCTCGTAGTTCCAACCAAAAGACATTCAGACTTTCTAGAAGGGAAGAATTACTTAAATTTTTAGGCTACTAGAAGTTAGAGGATCATCCATAAGCCTGAAGATCATCTAGAAGGCATTCAGACCTTCGAAAAGAAAATAATTGGTTGAAGTTTGTCGATTCTAGAAGGTAGAAGGTCATTCAATAGCAAGTACTACATAAACTACGAAGTAGTGTGACTAGCACCTCCTTGTAGTCCTAACTAGAAGACATTCAAACTTACCGAAAGGGAAGAATTGCTTAAAGTTTTAAACTACCAAAAGGCAGTGGACCATCTGGAAGACTAAAGATCATCCAGAAGGCATTCAAACTTTCTAAAAGAGAATAATTGGTTGGAGGTTGTGGCTTCTAAAAGGTAGAGGGTCATTCAGTAGCAAGTACTATGTAAACTACAAGGTAGTGCAATTAGCACTCTCTAGTAGTTTTGACTAGAAGGCATTCAAACTTTCTGAAAGGGAAGAACTACTTAAAGCTTTAGGTACCATAAGGCATAGGATCATTCGAAAGGCATTCAGACCTTTCGAAAGGGAATAATTGGTTGGAGTTTATGGGTTTTGAAAGGCAAAGGATCATTTGATAGCAAGTACTACATAAACTGTGAGGCAGTGGGACTAACACCATCTCGCAGTTCCATTCGAAAGGCATTTAGACCTTTTAGAAGAAAACAATTACTTAGAGTTTGAGGCTAGTGGAAGGTAGTGGATCATCTAGAGAATAATTGGTTGGAATTTGTGGCTTTTGGAAGGCAAAGGATCATGGGTAACAAGTACTACGTAAAATACAAGACAGTGCAACTAGAATCCTCTTACAGTCCCAAACAAAAGGCATTCAAGCCTTCCAGAAGAAAATAATTACTTGGAGTTTGAGGCTACCAAAAGGTAGAGGGTCATCTGGAAGGCTGAAGATCATTCAGAAGGCATCCAAGCCTTCTGATAGGGAATAATTGGTTGGAGTTTTTGGCTATTGGAAGGTAAAGAATCATCTGATAGTAAGTACTACATAAATTGTAAGGTAGTGTGATTAGCACCTTTCCATAGTACCAATTGAAAGGCATTCAAACCTTCTAGAAGGGAACAATTGCTTAGAGTTTGAGGCTAATAGAAGACAGAGGGTTATCTGGAAGGTTAAAGATAATCCAGAAGGCATCTAGGCCTTTCGGTAGGGAATAAGTGGTTGGAATTTGTGGCTTCTAGAAGGTAGAGGGTCATTCAGTAGCAAGTACTATGTAAACTGCAAGGTAGTATGACTAGCACCCTCTTGTAGTTCCAACTAAAACACATTCATACCTTCCCAAAGGGAATAATTGCTTGGACATTAAGACTACTAGTAGGTAGAGGGTCATGTGGAAGGCAAAAGATCAACTAGAAGGCATCCAGGCCTTCCGATAGAGAATAATTGGTTGGAATTTGTGGCTTATAGAAGGAAAAGGATCCTTTAGTAGTAAGTACTATGTAAATTGTGAGGCAGTGCGACTAACACCCTCTCACAATCCCAACCAGAAGGCATTCATACCTTCCCAAAGGGAATAATTACTTAGATTTTAAGGCTATCGGTAGGTAGAGGATCATTTGGAAGGCAAAAGATCAACTAGAGACATTTAACGTCTTTCGAAAGGTAGAGGATCATCCAATAGCAAGATCCAAGTAAATTGTGAGGCAATGCAACTAGCACCCTCTTACAATCCCAACTGTAAGACATTCATGCCTTCCCGAAAGAAATAATTTCTTGAAGTTTAAGGCTACCAGTAGGCAGAAGATCATCTAGAAGGCAAAAGATCAATTGGAGGCATTTAGAGGCTTTTGGAAGGTAGAGGGTCATCTGGAAGGTAAAAGATCATTCGGTAGCAAGGTCCACATAAATTGTGAGGTAGTGCGAGTAGCACCCTCTCACAATCTCTTCTAGAAGGCATTCAGACCTTTTGATAGGGAACAATTACTTTGAGTTTGTTACTTCTGGAAGATAGGGGATCATATGGTAGCAAGGTCTAGGTAAATTGCAAGGCACTATGCAGGAAGGCATTAAAACCTACTTGAAGGGAACAATTTCTTGGAGTTTTAAGATATCAAAAGGCAAAGAATCATCCAGAAGTTTGATGCTATCGATCAAAGCTATTCAGAACCTTCAAAAATTATTGCACAAAGATACTGCTAATGTAATGGTTTTTTTTGTTTAGTCTCTTGTTTAAATAATGTATGAAAATTAAAATGTTATTTCATGCATCTAGATGTTTAGCTTTTTCTATTATAGTTTCTTAATAATGATACATTGTTAAAACTCTATGTAAATGCACATCTCAAAACTATAAAGCGATGATTTAAAAAAAAAATGACTGAAAATGATCTTTGTTAGGGGTTGCTAGAATTATCCACTCATAATGAATTTCCACTTTGATTTGAATTTTAGATTTGAGTTTACATAATGAAAATCACTCATTTGATATCAAAAATAACCTTTCATTAAAAAAAAATTCTTATAATTTTGAATTCATTTGAGCCTTGATAATTTGGTGGAGTTTTAAGGTTGTGTATCACCATATGTTGGATGCCAAATGCCCTTTTCCAACAAGCCATAATTGAATATGTTTGGATTATACACTAGTTACCAATGGGTTGACATTGTCATTATTATACCTGTTTCTTGACAATCATTTCATTATCATATTAAAAATTCTCAATAGCATTTTTCAATATTTTTTTTAAAAAAGAGTTTTACTTTAATTTTATTATGTATTCCAATAAGGTAGTTTATGAGATCAATTAACAATTTAAATTCCAAAATGCAAAGAGTAATTGCAGATAAGGATGAACAGATAACTCTCCTAAAGGTTGAATCACATTGGAAAAGCTTTATTTTAAGCAAGTTGTCTCAGTTTGGAGGGGATTGAGGTACTTTTGCAAAGGCATTATAGATGTTTTAAAAGTGAACTAGGTGTTTCTCCATAGTTTCATTTCCATCTCTTATATGTGGTAGTATATACCCATCAATCTCATTATGCTAACAAAATTTGTTTTTGATTGCAATTAGATGTTCTAACAATGCAAACACAAGTACAATCAAATAACGAAGATAGTAGGAATCAACATAAGAATTTAGAATATAAGGTAATTATGCTTTTTATGTTCATGATTATTATTTCAACATTTATTACTTGATTTGTAAACTTAAGTTGTTGGTAGCATGTAATAGTGAAATCATTTGTAGCCATGACTAATTCCATGTATGAAACAAATACTTCTTCAAATATTACTGATGAATATGGGTTAGGCACTAGTAACTAGCCATCCAAATGTGATACCATTGAAACATCAAAAATCTTCAAAAATCTTCAAATGAACACAACAAAGATGATGAGCACCTATCATCAAAGGAAGACATATTAGAGACCTTCAAAAAATCAGTTCCATCCCATGAAGAACCTTCTAGAAAAAATAGCATAGATGATGGAAATTTGTTACCAAATATGCAAACATCAAAGATTTCATAGAAACTGTCAATTTCATAGAACCCTTATATCAATTTCATAGAACCCTTATATCAATTTCATCCGCAAAAGGCTGCTCAAATAAAAACAACATTGACGATGATAGGAAACAGTTCTCAAAGACATGGATATTGAAAGATTTTGAGAACTTGTCATCTAGAAAGGAGTTATTAGAGTCCACCACAAACCCAATTTTCTCTCCAAGAAAATCTTCATGCAAAATTAGTAGAGTGATGGAAATTAGTCACTAAATATGAAAGCATTTGTAGTTTTTGGAAGCCTATGCATCAAAAGAATCCGATTTGTGGAAGTGAGGAATCAAGGATTCATGATTCTGAATGTGTTCAGGTACATGTGCCTTAAGAAAAAGTGGGGACAAGTTCATAGTTGGGGACGTGATAGAGAAAATTTAAATATATTAGTTTTTTTAAAAAATTAAATCTCATGTATCATGAAAAAAACATTGCAGAATATAGAACAACTACAATGTAAATCCAAAATATTGTTAATGCTTAAAAATTGCACAGAAGATTGCAATATCACTATTAAACTGAAGCAAGAAAATTTGCAAAGGTATAGAGGGCATCCAATCGATTTCCTTACTCAAGAGCCATAATCCAGCCAAACATATAATTTCTGCAACAACCAAAACGATAGCAATAAAACAAACCCTTTTGTTACTCAATCCAATCTTTTCAAGAATGAAATTAAGCCTCAGGTCTCAACCAAATTTATAACAAATCACATCTATTAATACTTTTGTTCAACAATGACTTGTGAGTAGTGCCATAGGGTCATGTTGAAAAGACAACCACATTATAAGAAGACACAACTTAACTAAACTAGGCACGGGCCAGTAACTCACCTCACCTATGATCGAAAACCTTTTGGATGCTGGGAAATCAGCACTAGTCATGAAGAAGGAGAAGTAAAAACAGAGAGCCATGACCTTGCATATGGCTATTGGCCATCTGGTCTTCGTTGCCTCATAAACAAACAGATTGTAAAATAAGTTGAACAAGCATTCATCCATCATCATGTTCATGACTCATGACCCATGACGATGACCCTGTTTTGCGTTTTCTTTTTTCAGGAGAGATACAAGATAAAGAGCAAAAACCAGCAATGACCAATAAACATGCGTGAATGTGTGAGCAAGGGCTGAACCTTTGATGCTCCCAAAGGCCAATCCATGCAGATCTATGCACTGGAGATTCCGGATTCAGATAAATTTTCACGAACTATTTGCGTACAGAAGCACATTAAATCCTTAAATCCACAATGGGTTCTTATTTCATAATTTTTAATGAAATTTTGTCTGACATATACATTGAAATGGTTGTCTTGCCTTGCCTCATTGCCTTGTTCTCGATGTCTGCAATGTGCATTAAAATCATACTTGTCTTCTCCTGTTCTGAATCTTAAACTTCATTTCATTGTTAAGTGGCCAGCAAGCAATCAAGATTCATGGCATCGGCATGACAGACCACAGAAAACAGGGAGTACGAATGAATAAACAAACACAGGGAAATCACAAAAGGGCTACTTTGGTAACCGAAGGCCTGAAGGGCCAAGTTTTGGTCATACGGAAATCAAGTTTGGAACAGGGCATGCGAGGCAAACATTGCATTTGCATGGATTGGCCTTTGGGAGCGTCAAAGGTTCCGCCACGACTCACACATTCACGCGTGTTTATTGGTCATTACTGGTTCTTGCTCTTTTTCTCTGCTGGAAAAAGAAAAAACAAAACAGCGTCATGGATCATGGGTTATGAACATGATGACGGATGGATGCTTGTTGAATTTTTTTTTTTAAAAAAATTTGTTTGCTTATGGGCCAATGAAGCCCAGCAGCACATGGCCAATGGTCATATGCAAACTCATGGTACTCTGTTTTTACTTTTCCCATGACTATGTGACGTGAGTTACTCGGCTGTGCCCAGTTTTGTTAAGTTGTGTTTTCTTATAATGTGGTTGTCTTCAACATAGCCCTATGGCACTCCTCACATCTTCGGTGAACAAAAGTATTACTGCACGTGATTTGTTATATTTGTTATAAATTTGGTTGAGGCTTAATTTCATTTTTAAAAAGATTGAATTGAGTAACAAAAGGGTTTCATTTTATTGCTGTCATTTTGGTTGTTGCAAAAATTATATGTTTAGGAAGATTATGGCTCTTGAGTAAGGAAATTGATTGGATGCCCTCATGCCTTTGCAAATTTTCTTGCTTCAATGTAATGGTGATATTGCAATCTTTTGTGAAATTTTTAAGCATTAACAATATTTTGGATTTACATTGTACTTGTTCTATATTTTACAATGTTCTTTTTATGATATATGAGATTTAATGTTTTAAAAAAATAATATATTTAAATTTTTTCTATCATGTCCAGCTACGAACCCGTCACCACTTTTTTTTCACGAACATGTACCCAAGAGAATCATGAATCCTCGATTCCTCCTCCTCTCACATGTACCCATTGCAAATTTAATGCGTTTCCCGAATCCAATGCCACAGTTCGTAAAAAATCTCTGTCGCATAGCTCGAAGCCCATTCACACTGACTGCGACCCACAACCGAACCGAGAGTCCTTCGGAACATGCGTTGTTATTCAGAAGCTAGTAACATGAAAAAATTTCAAGCTTCTGAAAGGCGAATACAGTGCTCGATGAATGCTAGAGTCATGCTAGCCGCAAGTTTTTGCAATGTAATTAAATAATGACTCGAATCATCGTGAGCTACCAGAAGCTTGGAAGACAAAAGAAATGCAGACCGACAGAAGCAGCCTCAGTTCCTAGAAACCCTTGCGAGGAGACTGCGACACACATCTACCTGCAATCCTTCAGAAAGACCTTCAAAATTGCGATACTATTTTGAAGACAAAAAAATTATCAAACTGCCATCTCATACGGCTTGCAACTTGTTCGCATTTAGGCAGTTGTATAAAATGGTGGGAAACAATGTGATACGGATGATGATGAATTGCAAATACAAAGTTTTCTTTGAAATAGTGCAAAACATCATCATGAACATAAATCGGTAAAATTAAATTTCTCTGATGATAGCACATTTTTCAAAAATAATTTTTAATGGTTATTTTACAATTGTTTCCACCATTACGTTGAATGCCTAAAAAAAATACTCTATATTATGCTATCCATTGACTTGAAAACGCAATGCGAATTACAACAATAAGAATGAAACTAGCCCAAGCTAAAAAAACGAAACAAACAACCCTCTATTTTGCAGCTGGGAACTAATTAAAACGAAAACAAGTTATCATTAGCAAAAAGGGTCCGGGAAACACCAAATGAATAAAAACAAAAACCAAAACACTCGAACACTTATAGCAACAGAAAAGAATTGCCGCAAATTGGATGAAATGTACCACTCAGACTGATTTTCAAATGACATGGCTGCTGCTGCTGAGGAAATAACTGCAAGCTGCAGTGCAGGCATGGAAAGGCACCCAAAATTTGAAAGGAGAAGCGGAACTTCTGGTTTATGTTTTATCGCTTTTCATTTTGTTCATCTTTATTATTCAACAAACATGATGATGGGCTGCATACAAAACCATATACCTGATAATGGGGATAAGATCATAGCCCGAGGAGGATGCGCATGTATGCATGCAGACAAAACCATAAATTATTCACTGCCTAATGGGAACAAAAATCCTGTGGCAACTTAAACAGGGTTTGGTGGGTATGGAGCTACCATTCGTGGCCTTAGGTGTTTGGTGGGATTCGTGTGGTAGAATGCAACAACACGTGGGCCATAACTGTATCTCTAAATAGGTACTGTGGTTTTGCCTTTTGGATGTATGTATTGGTTCTGCGCATTCTGGTGCAAGAACAACCCAGAATGGCTCCTGCTGCTCCTGCCGATTCCTCCATTGTTAACAGCGAAGATGGTCTCCCCGTGATATCTCTGCGGGGAGATCGTTCAAGAATCGTGGAGGAAATCAGAGCAGCGTGCCAGAAATGGGGACTGTTTCAAATCATCGATCATGGCGTGGACGCAGAGCTCATTGCTCAGATGCATCAAATTTCACGCGCTTTCCTGGCCATGCCTCCAGAATTCCGCCACAGATTCCATGCTCGCGGTGGCATCACGGACCTGCTCCACAACACCGTCCGCGAGTTCTACCTCTTCGACACCATGCCAGCGCAGAGGCGCGACTGCTCAAAGTGGCCGGATCAGCCACCCGAGTGGCGAAACGTGCTGCAGAAGTACTGTGAAACCATGCACGCAGTGGCTCTGGATCTGCTGCGATTGCTTTCGCTGGCGCTGGGATTGGAAGAGAATGATATTGTGAAGGCTTGCAAGGAACCCACGCAGAAGATTCTTTTAAATTATTATCGCCAGGGCGACAGCTCTGGAAGCAGTACTACTGATACTAATGTGGCTTTGATTGCGCACCGTGATCCGTGTGCGATTACGATTCTGGTGCAGGATGATGTTCGCGGCCTCGAGACCAGTTGTGATGGCGGCAAAACTTGGGTTTCTGCTCCGCCCATCCCTGGTGCCCTGGTCGTCAACCTCGGCACATTTCTGGAGGTAAATCACAAGGCTTCAGCTTCCATTAATTTCAGGATACGAGCACCAACCCAAGTTGTTTTTCAGAAAAATTAGTTCGTGGGGATTGTTAGGCTTTTCCTGGCATGCATTTTTTGATGAAGTTGAGAGAGGGAGGAGGAACTTGGCTTATTGATTGTGTGTGTTTTTTTTTTTGTTTTTCTGTGCTGTTTTGTTGTGTGTGGCGCTGATGATTGCAGGCAATCAGCAACGGGAAATTTGAAGCTGCTTATCATCGGGCAGTGGTGAACACGGAGAAGAGCAGAATTTCGGTGGTGGCGTTTCTTTACCCGGCTGAGGATGCAATTGTGGAGCCTCTGCCAGGGGTTTTAAAACAATCACAAGGCCAGCAATGCCTACGGAAATCCCCCATGACGTTTAAAGAGCATTACGTTGAAAGATTCACTCACTTTGCCGCTGCAAAAGCCAGCGAGGCTGCATAATCAAAAATCTTAGCTGCTTTTGTACCTCGATCTGGCGTTTTTTTTTTTTTTTTAACCTCATTGTTTATCTCTGTTTGAACTTTGAAGCTTTAGTCGCAAACAAAAGTAGGCTTGGTTACATAACACAAGTCCTGCCTCCGCGATTTCATCGTCTTACTAAGGTGGAGGATGGATTTTCCTCTATAAAAATAAAAGCTTTTGTTATCGTGAATATATTTTTCAATTAGTTTATTCTCATTTACTTATTTTTTAATTATTATATAATATTATGAACTAGTCTAAAAACAAGGTCTGTTAGGCCTTATCGTATGGATTTTGTGGGTAACCTAATACCTAAAGTTATACATTGGATTTTATTAGGTAATACTGAGTAATAAATTTTTATAAATCTTAAAGTGAACCTATGTTTCACTTGTTTCAATAGCAACCATTCCGTACGAAATGTCAAAAGGGACAGGAAAAAGCGATTACAACAGTCATTTTTCCCGGGGGTTTTATCTGTAGCCGTGCTTGTTCTTTCTTTGCAACTTATCATTGACCTGATGTTCACTGTATCTGCAATGTTAAAAGTCTATCACCAACGGTAAGTTGAAGGCGCCTCTTCATGGGGCAGCTGTGAAAACAGGACAGAGCAGGATTTCGATAACAGTATTTCTTTACCCTGCGGACGATGAAGTGGTGTATCCATTGCTTGTTGTACCTCGATCTGGCGTCAATTGTGTGAAGAAGGAAGGAGACAATTGTGTGATGAAGGAAATCACCACGTTTGCAGCACAATGTGGGCGCAACTTTGGCTGATACCATCAACAGAATGCCAACAGGAAGAACATTTAGTAGCCATGTACTACGCTCAACTTCTACGAAAGGATACGTGTCAACAGTGAAAAGTGGTCCCTTGTCCATGTAAAGCAATTAAACGGCCACCGACATCAAATCAAAATAAAGACGTGGTCGTCGGTTCATCGCACTTTTATGTACGGTAGTTAATGTTTTTTACTGGTCGTGGACACCCTTGTTACTTTCCGACGTAGATAAAATGTCTGAGGATAATTGGTGTTGGTAGAGTTGAATTAAAAGTAGTTTGACATTTTTCAAGGTAAATTAAAAGCTGTCTTGCCTGCCCTTTACACAGCAATTAAATTCCACTAGTTAAGCATTATCATTATTCATTGTTATAGCCAGCCATTTAAATAAAATAAAAAATAAACAAAGTATGAAACGTAGAGTATAGGAAATTGTGAAAATTTAGGAAAAATATAGAAAATAGATAGACCTCAAGGTATATATAATTTAATTAAAATTTTATATCTAAAGTTTCCAAATCAAATGTCTTACACTACGTATTAACACTTTATTATTATTGATAGTAAAAATATATCAAAAATTGTATTCAAATATTTATTATATCTATAAAATATTATTCATAACTTGCATCCCTTTATTCATAACCAGCGTCAGCCTCATAATAGAGATATGTCATGCCATATAATTCCATTATGATGTTTCAGCGGACCCGATGTTCGAGTCTGCAATTCTCTGTGTCAATGTCAGAAAGGTTACTTTACAGAACGAGTATGCTGCAAAAATAACCGCATGTTTTCCTTGGTCATTAAGTAACATTATGATTAGGTCCAGTTGCAAAGAAGATCGTAATAGTAAAATTTGAAGGATACCATCGACTTTTCTTATATGCACCATGGTATTTCTTAAAATTCGAACCATTTCTTTTACCTCAATGCCACCTAATACCAACAAAGAGACTTCCTCACGATTTCCATATTTCTTTTATCTTTTCTATATTTGTAATATATACCATGACAACTTTCTATTTTAGAGGAACATATTACTACAAGTCAAAATAGCGTTCAACAAGCTTAATGTAAGATCGCCTATTAAATTTCTTAGTTCATTTATTTTATTTAATTATATTATTTATATCCCTAAATATTATTTGCTTGCTTTTTTGTTACTTACAACATAAAAAGCATTGAATAATAATACACAAAGAAAATAGATATTATCAAAGAAATTTGTAACTCAAATTCAAGCTCAACAAAATAATTTAGATCAAGAAATATGAAATTAAAATTAAATTTTCACATATGTTTATTGCGACATTTTTGGATCCATAGACACTAGTTTTAGATTTCCTTTTAAGGAGTACATATGATAAGAAAGGAGTATTATATACTGGGGAATGGGTCAGCCCATTGTCTAACTAACAATAATTTGTAAGTAAGAGGCTATTAGTTTAAATTATAATTAAGGCATATTTATATTTCTCTATAATTCTTTTAATGTATCATGTGGGCTATATGTGCTCAACTGTATTTGTTGTTTTGGTTTTGACCACCTCCTTTTTACAATAATGAAGAAAGTTGCATAATATTTATGGTTCTTAGAGGAAACTGAAATAGCACTTAAGTAAAATAATAAGATAATAGCTACAATGCAATAATAGTAACACATAAATAGTGTTGCATTGTATAAAACTTGTCATCATCATCATCATCTTAACATTATCCTAACAAAATGGGGTTGGCTACATTAGTTCTTTCTTGCTATTCTTAGGGGTTTGCTACATGAGTTCTTTTTTCGCCATGCTTATTTAAATCCCAATTTGTAGCTTATCTGAAATAGGAGCCAATTCAACTCTTGCTTTAATGTATTGTATAAAACTTGTAATTAAAAAAAATATAAAAAATACTTGACCTTAAAATATTTCATAGTTAATTATAAGTCTAAATTCTAACCTTGATGACATGTGCTACATAATGTAACAACAACAACATACAAATTTCATTCCCTACCTTTATCATAAATGCAATCCCATGCAAACCTCTCACAATTTTAATATTCATCCTTATGTCATCATCCATCATGTCCCATGGCATAGTGCATACGATGTCATCAATATTTTTATTGAAAAAACCTACTTGAATTTGTTTGTTAAAAGAGTTAAAATTGAAACATTGATGAAATTGAGATTGATCTTGGACCTTAACCCCAACACCATTGCTTGTAGTGTAGAGAATATACTTCTAGTTGAGAAACTACAAAAAACTTTTTCACCAATATAATTTGAGCTATTCGAATTGTTGTTGGACAAGCCCTAGGTGTAACCCTATTACTATGTTGAAAATTATTTAATGCCATTTGTTATACATAAACTTTTTATTCTTTGAAAGTTGAATAGCTAGATTGTCGTCATCTACTTATTATGTTACTAGATTCTTTTTTATCAGATAGGTAAGAAAAATTTTCAAAGAGAAGAATCCCAGAAATGGGATTCAAAGAAACCTATTACAAGGATTTTAGGAACATAACTATACATGTAGTTTAAAAACCATTTATAAATTGAGAAGATATCTATGCAATATCTCCTCTAATAAACATGGATATAACAATTTGGAGTAAGTCTTCTTGACATTGAGTTTTATAGAAAAATCAATCTGAGTAAACTTAGGAATAATATCTTCAACCTAAGTACTAGCATGAGGGGAAGCCTAATGTTAAGCCCCTTCCTTAAGACAAAATCGATGTTTCAAGACCTTTGTGTTAGTATGTATAAATGCCATTTTTTTTTGCATAATGGATTATCTTCTTTACAAGTTTTAAACTTTAAGCTAACTCTTTTTACAAAGAGTATAAAAGTTTCTTTACCCAAATTTTAAATAATTTTTAAATTCTTAGGAGCATTTTTGTGCACACTACTCAATAATTGACCATGCCCTACTAAGAGTTATTTTTGGAATAATACCTCTTCTGAAAGGTACTTCCTTACATGAAAGAATGGATTAGGGAACCATTGTTGTACTTTTGGGTTGCTTCTTGGGAAAAATTTTCATTAGCTAATTGTTTTGTTTATGATTTTTTTCAAGTATATTGATTACCATTTACAACTTACTAATGAACTCTCTTATGATCTCATTCGATTCCAAACATTCCTCTTCATCTAATGGTTCTCATGGAACTCATTGTTGAAACAACTATGATGAAGGTGATCAATGAGATAACAATGATCGTGAAGGCCACCAAAACCAAAGGGGTGGTTGAAACCATCATCAATGTCATCAACATAGTGATGATGTTGAACCTCTATTGGCGACTCGAAGTATGCTCAATATTGCAAAGGAAGTTAAAATTCCAACCAAGAATATGAAGGATAGTTGGATGAAGTGCCTAGATATGAAAAATATCCTTAGATTTGAGTGGGGATACAATTCTGATTTGCGGACACATCTACAAGCTTTTCATGATGCTTTCACCTTATAGAACATAGAAAATGAGTGGCAGAAACTCAAACTTTTTCCAAGGACACTCATTAAAGAAACTGAAAGTTGGTATTGATCCTTGGAGCTAGAGTCTATCCATAGATGGAGTACCATGTTAGAGATATTCAATGACAAATATCAAACATACTCCAGAGTATCTAATCTAAGAAGGCAAATCCAAGAATGAAAACAAGGAGTACATGAACCCTTGGATGCCACCATGGGCCGATACTATTCACTCCTACACCAATGCCCTTCCCATGGTTATTCTTAGAGAGAATAACTTCACCACATCATAGATGGGCTCAGAGAAAAAACAAGAAGAACCCTTGGGGTGTATGCCCAAGGAAGATTGTCTAAATTGAGAGCTCATCAAATCTAAAGGCTAATTGAGTTGGTAGCAAAAGAAGGAGGTGAGCTACGAAAAAGGGAAAGTGCTAGAGAGTATAATAGGAATCCATCCATCAGAAAATGAGAGGTTCGATTTTGTGACAAGGAGGAGTCACTAGTTACTGAAGTGGTCATCAAAAAGACCTTGCCCATCCAAAAATATGTTTATGATATTTTGGCCAAGGTTGACAAGTTATGAGACTCTTTGGACAAAAAATTTCAAATTGCTTTGAAGATTTTTTGAAGAATCCAAAGAGCAAAATAGTGATTATATCAATAAGAGGTGAAAAGAAGCTGAATGTGCATACTAAAGATGTTAGGGAAAAGCTACTATAGTAGAGGAAGTTGTGGAGTCTAACTCTGATGATGAAACTGAAAATGACATCTGTTAATGTGAACATCAAAAGGGATGTTGCCTTGTGGTGTCACACTTACAAGAGTAAGGGCTGTACATATTGAATCCTTGCCTAGCACGTAGGCAAGCTCCAAGATGATTGCCTTACCCTCAAGGTAGTCCAAGATAGTTCCATTAGCAATAACAAGCTTACTAACCAAGTGGAACTCCTCCACAACCTTATGAATAATACCAATAGTGGTACCAACCACAATCATGGGGAATGACACCACCAAGGCAATAGTACCCTTATAGGCAACCAGATGCATATGGGTACTATGTTCAATAGCTTATCTGCCCTAGAAGCTCTACAAGTCATACATTATTTCAGCATCACTATTACCCTCTAGAGTATCACCGAACACATTCACCATCTACTTGAGGGGAAAACCCATATCCATATCCTTATCATCCTTCACATCCCTTTGCACATACACTTCCATCTTCAACCTAGTTACCTCCTACTCCATCCATGTAGGATGAGATTCCTTCATAGTTGCAACAACGAAATGTTACAAGGGCTGTGACCTCACAACTAGTTTTTCAACCAAGTGGTCTAGACAATCGATCAAGAAAAAGACCTTTCTTTTGATCCAACAGTCCTCTCCAACACTTACAATCTAGTCTAGTTGATTGCCCTACATCTTCAGCACCCTCATCCTTTACATCAAACACCTTTGAGTGTCCTTCAAACTAAGTGCCATCTCGAATGTGAACTATAATGCTAACACATGTTGTTTCTGACTAGATCAAGGTTGGCAATCTTCCCACAAAAAGATCTGACCCAAGGAGTCCACTCACTTATCTACAAATTATTGGACAAGAGCCATGCAAGGCTCTTCTTGACTTTGGTTCTAGAGTTAATCTCATCTTCCATGACATGTACAAGGCCTAGAACCTACCACCTTTTAAGAAGAGCAACATTCATCTAGAATTAGCAGATTAATCAATTATTGTTCCTTTGAGATTAGTAGAGGACATTGTGACCAACGTTTGTGGGTGGTCCTATCTTGCTAATTTTTTGGTGATCAAGGTGAACAATTGCAAAAGTGACTTCCCCATCATTATGTGAAGGGATTGGTTAAGCACAGTTGACTTAAGAATGGGTATAAGGGATCTATCTTTAGAAATATCTAAGGAAAATGAGTAAGGAAAAATTGAGAAGAATTGTATTCCATGCATCATGTACAATGATAATGGGTGTAATTACATGCAAAATATTTGGTTAATAAAGAGTATCTACATTAAGTAATGCAATTAGTATGCATAAGAAATTAACATTCAAAGGTGTTTGTATGCAGCAATCACAAAGTAGGAGGGCACCTAGTGGTTAATAGTTGATTCAAATAGCAGCACACTATGCATGGAGCTAATTAAGAGCTTAACTTATTGATGAGTGGCGAGGTACCCCTACACTCAACCATATGAATACGAGCGTGTATGCACGATCTAGTCGAACTCCGTAGACTAAATGCCTTAACACCACAAGAAACACTTGGGGTTAATCGTTCGTTGTCTTCCTAGGCTTGCTTGTATGTGTCACGGTGTATGGTTAAGCAAGTCTGAGGTATATGATTTTTTTGGTATTTTTCAGTTTATCTCCTAAGCTATAGGGAAAGGG
>MNCI01030540.1:135229-190605 GCA_015680685.1 Gnetum montanum | reverse complement strand
AGATATGGCGGTGGACCACGATATCGCGTACGCGATATCGCAGGGGAAGACGCGATATCGCGGCTCAGTGCATATCGCATCTCATCACTTATGCATATGTTGAAGGCATGAACAAAATTGAATAAGTTCATTCCCAACTCTCTAATGAAGATGATGATAACTATTGGGGAGAGTTGGAAATCTTAGATCACTTCAAGTAGGAGCCCTTTGAGCTAAAAACTTTATTGGTTGGTATGGAATATGCATTTTTAAAGAATGGTAAACCACTCATAATTAATGCCAAACTTGCTCATGAACAAAAAGAAAAGTTATTAAAAGTGGTGAACAAATGGTCAACAACATTTTCTTGGTCATATCTAGAGCTAAAAGGAATTGATCTAAGGCTATGCTACCATTACATTTACATTGACTTGGCCATGAAGCCTAGAAAGTAGTTGCAGACACTGCTGAATCCCAAATTGAAGCAAATCATCAAGGAGGAAATAGAGCAACTCCTCAAGGTAGGGTTCATCTATCCCATTGCAAATAGTGAGTGGGTTAGCCCACTCATAATTGTATTGAAGAAGGGTGACAAATGGTAGGTTTGCATCAACTTTAGGCTATTGGATATGGCAACATTTAAAGATCACATTCCCTTGCCATTTGTAGATCAATTGTTAGACACCATATCTAGGCATTGTTATTATAGCTTCTTGGATTATTATACTGACTATAACCAAATCCAAATTGTACTAAAAGATTAGGCCAAGACAACATTCACGAGTCCCTGGGGGACTTTTGCATACTATAAGATACCATTTGGCTTGTGTAATGCCCTTGCAACCTTTCAATGCTTGGTTCTTAGTATCTTTCAACAACAAATCGGTAGTGGTGTTGAAGTCTTCATACATTTAAAAAACCTTGGATCACCTAGAATAAGTATTGAAGAGATGTGTTGAGACAAACCTACGGCTCAATTGGCAGAAGAGCCATTTCATGGTCCAAGAAGGCATTGTGCTAGTGCACTGAATTTTGTAAAAAGGGATTGTGGTAGACTCAGAAAAGATAAGGGTCATCCAAGGAATAACATGTTAACTAGAGACTATTAAAGATGGTTAGTCATTCCTTGGACACACTAGTTACTATTGATGATTCATAGAGAATTTCTCTAGGATCAAAAAGTCATTGGTAGAGCTTACAAAGAAGGATGCATCTCTTATTTGGACCAAGGAATATGAACATACATTCCAATAATTAGAGGAGAAACTCAGAGAAATACCAATCCTATGAGCACCAGATTGGTCCAGACCTTTCCACATCATGATAGATGCATCTAACTATGCTTTGGAAGTAGTACTCACGTAGATGGATGATAAGAAATGTTCATATTATATTCATTGCATTAGTTGAAGCATTGTGAGAGCACAGTTAAACTACACCAACAGGGAGAAAAAACTTATGGTAGTGGTGTATGCTCTAGAAAAGTTTAGGCATTATGTGCTTGGCTAAAAAGTATTTGTGCATATGGACCATAGTGCAATTGGCTTCCTCATGAACAAGCTGATGGTGAGTCCTTGTGTTATACAGTGGCTTGTGATCTTGTAGGAATTCGATCTCACAATGGTAGATTGAAAAGGGATAAAGAATGTGATCATTGACCACCTCTCTTGCTTAAAATGGGATAACAAAGAGGAGGAGAGCCCACTCTCTGATCAGTTTCTAGATGAACTCCTTATTATAGGAGTAATACGTGAATCAACACCTGCAAAAGTAACATGGTATAATGGCATCCTCACATATCTTCTCACTTAGGAGATGCCACAAGACTTGGATTTTAGGAAGAATCAACAATTTATTCATTGAGTCAAATACTTCATGGAAATTAATGGACACCTCTACAAGGTGTGTGTCGATGGCTTGATCTGCTAGTGTGTCCTTGATGAAGATCAACTACATGTTCTCCAAGATGCTCACGAAGGACCTTGTGGAGGCCACTATGTAGGGAGACACACGACCATAAAAATCCTGATGGAAGGATACTATTGGCCTATAATCTTTAGGGATTCCCATTAGTTTGTCAAGTCTTGTGAATGTTGTTAGTGAGATAGGGGGATGACCACTTGTATGAAAGGTCCTCAATAGTGGATTCAACCACTGGAACCTTTCGACATATGGGGCATTAACTTCATATGTCCCATCACACCCATGTCCAATGGGAAGGCATATATTATAGTAGTAGTTGACTACTACACAACATGGGAAGAAGTAGCAGATATTACTAATTGTACATAATTTGCTACTGCTAAATTTATATAACAAAATATCATGAATAGGTTTGGTGTGATACGTTCACTAATTTTTGAAAATGGCACTCATTTCATAGGTGTCACCTATAGAAAATTAATGCAATGCTTGGGGGTAGAACATAAATTAACAACACCTTACCACCCCCGAGCCAATGGTTAAGCAAAGGTAACCAACTAGGAGATTACAAAAATACTAACCCAAACCATTAGCAAATATGGGAAAGATTGAAGTACAAAGCTTAATGATGCTCTCTAGGCTTATCGTTCAACTTGGAAACTTCCTATTGGCTATTCTCCCTATGAGTTAGTGTATGGGAAACTTCCAATGCTTCCAATTTAATCTAAGCTCCATACACTCTCAATAGCCTATGATCTAAATCTTGACCTAAGCCTAGCACAGAAAGAAAGACTGATCAACCTGAACATGCTAGATGAAAATCAGTTAGTGGACCTATCCTTGAATGAGATGAACAAGACATTTAGTAAGCAACGTCATGACCTAAGAATCAGGAAAGTAAAACTTCAACTAGGAGGTAAGGTTTTCTACTAGAACCCCACACATGTACCCCAAAAGACAAAATTTCAAACATTGTGGGAGGGAACTTATGTAATTGATAAAACCTTTTCCTCTAGGGCCATGATAATCTACAAACTTGATAGCCCAAATAAAAAGTAGTTGGCCAATGTTCAACAAGTAAAGCCTTTCCTAGAACCAAGATAGGCTAGTGCAACTACCACTTCAACACATGAACAACCATGTTTTATCTTTCGAATCTCCTTCTTTCAACTCAGTCATGGGGGAGATAGCCATCCATGCTAATAATCAATATGGCTTCTTGTTTTTTCTATATTTTTATTTTTCATGTTTTCAATTTTTTCAATTATTTATTTAACAAATTCTTGATTTTTTACATTTTTCTAATTTTACACCATATTTGGTACTTTTTGAACTTTCTTAACTATTTTACATTTTCTTATATATATTTTGCTTTGTTTGGTTTGATTTGAGTATAATATTTTCTCATTTTTGCTAATAAAGAATGCTTTGTTCTCACAAGACACAGTGCCGCTGTTGCTATTTACTAATAATGGTTTGTGCTTAATGTTTTGGTTGTTGATGTTTGGTTTCTATTTTTGAATTATGATGTTTGATGACTTTGATATGGTTTGTTTTTCATGGAACAGGCAGTGAGTCCACACCATCCACCTATTTAATTAATNCCATAGTCGATTTAATGATCATAACAAGTTAAGAACCAACTCGAAAGAATCTACTCAAGAATCCCAACACATCAGACCAAGACATAGAGCATAACATACAACATGGCAACGAGGTGAGTTATGGCAGCATGAATGGATGATGGAGAAGGTGAAATGGATTTTTGAATTGAGGTCATAAGAAGTCCCTTATGGAATTTATGTTTAAAATGACCCGAGAAGTTCCATCCTCAGTCCAGACCAAAACTAGTGACTCTTAGTGACATTGCATCACCATCCTAAGCTCGATCCACCCACTTNATTCCACACCAACTTCTAATAGGAATTCAAATAATGTCATTGCATGGTGTGATACCAAAAAAACAAAAAACAAAAAAAAAAATGGAAATTCAAAGCACATCCCTTGGACAAATAAATGGGCTACAAGCACTAGTTTTAGGACTCAAATGACATGCACCTATGCCTAAAGGTCCCCTCTAAGTAAGGCCCTCTCTTTCACTTTCTACTTCTCTTTTCTTCTCTTTGTGGAATGGTGGTTATCTTGTGGAAGCACTCTTGTGTCTTAAGTGGGTGGATCGAGCTTAGGATGGTGATGCAATGTCACTAAGAGTCACTAGTTTTGGTCTGGACTGAGGATGGAACTTCTCGGGTCATTTTAAACATAAATTCCATAAGGGACTTCTTATGACCTCAATTCAAAAATCCATTTCACCTTCTCCATCATCCATTCATGCTGCCATAACTCACCTCGTTGCCATGTTGTATGTTATGCTCTATGTCTTGGTCTGATGTGTTGGGATTCTTGAGTAGATTCTTTCGAGTTGGTTCTTAACTTGTTATGATCATTAAATCGACTATGGGACTAATGGACTCTTTAGTTGAGGTTATGTAAGGGCAAGAAGGACATGAGCTTGCTACGGGGAGGACCCACTTGCGTAGCTTTTGGCTTGATTAGTTAAGGTTCCTTACCTTTGACATCGCTACAATCCTACCTTTCACATATTCTATTGAGTACACCGCTTAGTGCTCCATAATCTTTCATTTCATTCATCCACTACATCAATTTTCTCCATTTTCCCAAATTTATGACTTCAAAACCCTATTTTCATGTTTTTATACTATTCTTAGACTTTTAACCTTTCATTTGATACCAATTTTACTCAAAAACTCTTCATGTTTTGCAAGTTTGACTAAGGTCAAAGTTTGACTACAGTGGTCAATGGTTGTGTCGTTGATGCCCCATCGACACATCGACCCTAGTCAACAAGGCCCAGTTGACTAGGCCTTGTCAATGCAAGGCAAAAACCTTATATATATCGTGAAACACTTTGTAATTTTTCATGATTTGCTCATAACACAAGGGGAGTTTTTGAAAGTTTTCAAATCCCAAAACCTTCCAGAGCTCATAACTTCCCAATCGTTTATTCAAATCACTCTATTTTTTAATCTTGTGCTTACTGGAGATAAGATCTTTATCATGGGGGCCACAAACCTTAAGGTTTCCAATGAAAAATTGATGAAAGTTTTTGAAAATTTTCCTAACTCCCCCAAGGGTTAATAACATTAACCATATATAAACATAAAATTTTTCACAAGTTAACCCTTCCAACAATCTTCAGGATGATTTATAATGGAAATATATAAATAAATAAAAATTAATTAATTAAATTAGCCATAATTACAACTTAGCTAAAGAGTAACCATCCTTAAGAGATAAGGTATTCCAATTGTTTTAAGATTACACAATGATGGCTAATCCATGATCTTATTATGATTATAGATGGCACCTAAACAAAAATGTCCATAGGAAGAAGAACCCTTGCAACCATGAGAGAAGAAACCCAGAGTTGGAAGGGGCCAATAAGAACAAGGCCAAGAACTACCTAAGGTGACCCATGTAATGAGACCTCTTCATGAGGAACTCGAAGTGGAATTTGTCCAATAGATTCCAAAAAAAGAAGTGCTGACCAAGAAATAGCAACAAGAAGTGCCTTGACCCATACCAAGGCTTGAGGTCACTTTGACTTAAGCTTGCCTTAATATCATCAAGTCTTGAGAGATTCAACAATCCATTCTTCAAGAGATTAACTTCAAGCCATTTTTGGAGAAAGCTCTAGAGGATGTTAAGACTCAACTACAAACCTCTCCCATGTGGCCAATTGTCACATCTAGTGGGTAGTAGTACATTGAAGAGACATACCTTTTCTGAAACAATTATAGGCATGGATCCACAGTCAAGATCAAGGACATTCAAGTGTCCTACTCGATAGAAGCCATTTCATAGGCACTTGAGTCATCAGATGCTAGAACAAAATTGGTAGAGTTATCTACACAAGGTGATCTTGAGGCCAAGGAGTGGACTCAATGTTACTATGGGGTGAACCATAAGGAGTATGGTGTGAAACACCACAAAATTCGGAGCTTAGTATTTTTCAGACACTAAGAAGGACCTTAGGACCCACGAACGACATCGGCTGCATGAGATGTGGCATACGGCAACCTTGGGGATCACAATGCTTAATTTTCATTAAGTGTGTAGTACCAGCGTATACGCCCAGCGTATACGCCTAGCAGTACCAGCGTATACACCCTACATGCACGCCTGACACTCCCAGCATATACGCCCAGCGTGGACATCCGGCCCACACGCCCGGTGTACACGCCTCACCTGTACGCTCGACGCCACAGATGCACACACCCGATGATGAAGTCTCAATGACAGCATGAAGATAACACCAAAGAGCAAGGATTGAAGCAAGTGGACATCCTTCAACGTATACGCCAAGCATATACGCCCTGCATCCACAACGTACACACCCTGCATCTACCAGGGTATACGCCCGGCGTATACGGCCAGCACAGCATCTCCACCTAAGTTCATAGGCCCCTCATTCAGCGTATACGCCCAACGTATATGCCCGCCTCACACGGCGTATACACCCAACGTATACGCTCGACAGATGTAATATATTGTATTTTTGTAAAGTGTGTGCACCCGGTCAACATGCCACGTGTCTCCTAACCCGAGTCTAGCGTAACAACCTGTATATAAACCCCGATTTCCCACTTCACCAGTGGGTTGGCAAAATCCCAGAGCATACCAGAGAAGATTTACGCTGCACACAAGAGCTGAAACCCTCTTACGCTGGAGAGCCCTGTACGTCGTACACACAGTCTCTATGCTCCGCTTGTCTTGCGAACCAGCCGAGTCATTCCTGCATACGCCGGGGCTTTTCGTCCACCTTGTGTTCCCTCACGACTGCGTTAGACCGATGCACTGTACTTTGACTCTATAATACCATTGTTTACATTTGCTGCATAAGATTGTTTACATTTTACAGTTTTACGTCAACTTGGCCCACGCATTCTGTTCACGCCCGTTTACGCTTACGCTCTGTTCGCATTTGTTTTACCCCGTTTACGCTTTGTTTACGCTTGCTACATCGTTTACGCATAACCCAGCGTATAGCACTTTGCGTACGCACAGGGAAATCCTTGTCTGATCCGCGTGCGGACCACCCAAGGTGCTCTACCTTCGTGCATTCCAGCTCTCCCTCAGGTGAAGGCAGGGCCTTCTGTTCTCGTCCTGCGATCCCACGGTCTCTGTTTTCCTTCCAACTAGAGACCGACGAGTTCAGGGGGCACAGTTTCTGGCGCTAGAAGGAGGGCCTCTGCCTTAAACTAGTTGTGCTTCAGAGCTCTCAGCATCTACGCTGTTGAGTACACGCTGACTTTTTCCAAAAACCTCCCAGCGTTTACGCTGTACAGTTTAAAACCTTACCTGCAAACTTTCCAGCGTCTACGCTGTTAACCATATGCTAACTTTGTTTACAAATTCCCAGCATCTATGCTGCTACAGTGCTTTTACGCTGCTACAGTGTTTGGGCATATATGCTGCTATAGTGTCTCAGCGTATGCTACAGTGTCCCAGCGTATGCTACAGTGTCTCAGCGTATGCTACAGTGTTTGAGCGTATACGCTGCTACAGTGTCTCAGCGTATGCTACAGTGTCCCAGCGTATGCTACAGTACTGCTACAGTACCGCTACAGTACTGCTATAGTGTTTTTTCAACAAAAGCACACAAAACGCATCCGTTTCAAAGCCGAATTCGTTGCGATTCGCACCTACTTCAAGCCCATCTAAGTACTAACGGCCACCAACAGAGTCAATCTTGTCCAATGCATACAATACACTCAACATAATGATTCCAAGATGACTTCCTCTTACCTGAGATCGCATACGAGTACGATTCATAATTTCGTACTTCGCTAAATTTTTTTCCGGTTATGTTGTACACGCAGAAAACTTAGAAAAATTTTCAGTGTTCACATGCCGGATACTCTGCATACTTAACCCGAAACACACTCAGCACTTGTTAACCAACTCATACGCTGCCCTGTCACACATCACCATGGAGTCATCCCAGACCTCTAACGCATGCACCTTCATAGTCCCCACACAAGAACAGTATAACTACATCTGTGTGAAGATTCAAGCCAACCTTCCTCTTGACACCATAGAACAAGAGGCAAAACGAAACATTGAGCACATATACATGGGAGGTCACGAATTCGTCCCCTCTGTATATGACATCATCCCCTTTTCTGAACCTCAGCATAAACTCATCTCCCAGCTCCTTCTGGCAAGGGGCCAAAACACACGGCAACCCAATGAGGAGCCCCAAAACCAACATGATGTAGATGACTTCGAGGCACAATCTGAACCTAAGGATTCATACCACACCCTTAGTCCCCATGCCTACATGAACCCATCTGTCCATCCTCGCATGGGATAGATAACCACTCACCAAGTATCAACGAGCACACAAGCACCAGTATCCCAATAGAGATTACCCACCCCCATCTCCACCCAGTACATACCGCACATGCAAACGCATGGGGCCACTTTCACTACATCGGCCCCGCACATCCAGGGTGTCACTTCACAGTTTGTGGCTAGGCAAGGGGCCATACCCCTTGTTCAACAACCCACTCACTTCAACGTGCCACACCCCACAACCGCAACTCTGAACATCGCTCCACAGCAACAAATGACAACCCAACAACCTCCCCAACCAACTAATCTGCCTACCGCTCAAGAGTGGGCAGAAGCAAAACAGATGATGCAAGCATTAGCGGATGAGATAAAGCAACTCAAAGCTGACAACACTGAACAAGTTAAAGTACTGGATTTCTATCGCGACGATCCAATTAGCTCTTCAGTGCCACCATTAGCTTTACCCAAGGGAATCGCATTGCCCCAGTTAACCAAGTACAATGGGGAGGGAGATCCAAACGCTCACTTAGTCATGTTTCGATCAGCAACTCTATTGCTTCAAGCTTGGCCCCACGCAATCTTGCGAGTGTTCGCTATGTCCTTAATGGGTGTAGCCTTAGACGGGTACCGAGCCTTGCCTCGTAACTCCATATCCTCTCTGGAAGATCTGTTACATCAGTTCGTTACCCGGTTTAAGTACAACCTCAAGCCTGAAGCCACACTAGACAGTCTGATACAGGTGAAACAAGCACCACTTGAGCCTGTGCAAAAGTTCATCCAACGATGGAGTGCAGCCCTTAACGAACTTCATGAGCCCATCCCTGAAAAGTATTTGCTTACAATTCTGAAGGGAGCCGTGAATGACTTCATTAAGTCAAAACTGTACTACCTAAGCGCTCAAACGTTGAGCCAAGCATTCACACAGATCAAGAACATTGAACAAGCTGCGCAAACCAGCAATGATCCTGCCTATGTGGCTTACAAGAACCAACATGTTGCCAAACAAAAGGCAATAACGGAAACTGTGGCCGCAAGCACAAAAACAACTAACACTAGTACCAACCTGCCTGCAACAACAGGGGCCACCTTAAGGTCCAATTTTCAACGCAAGGATCGCTCTAAGTACACATCACTACCTGCGCGACCTTCGGAACTACTAGAGCACCTCCTTAAAGCCGGAAAAATCCAATACAAACACGTAGCGGAGAATGTTCGCCGCCGACACGACAGGTATTGCAAGCTACTAAGGAATCCCACCTTGGCAGCACCAAACGAGCCCCCGGTCCCACGACATTTCAAGTTAGACCAATTCTGTCATTACCACCAGATGTCTGGTCATAATACCGACACCTGTCGTGCATTAAAGGATGATCTACAAGCAATGATAGAACAGGGCTAACTGAACATCAACGTCCTGAATCAACCAAGCACAAATGATGCCCCCTATGTCATAAACTCCATTAGCATAGATAGTAAGCCTAAACCTATGCGGAAATCTTTTGTGATCCATGTGCCTCCTAGCAAGGCAAAAACCCCCTCTACCTCCATGAGCAAGGGGCCTCCCATCGTCATCAACATGCCACCTAGAGCACCGACGACACCTTTTGTGGTCAAGGTACCACCACCACACACGTCCGCTAAGACGTTAAACTGGCAAGATTCAATACAATTTTGAGGTCTGAAGACATCCTTTGTGGTCAAAGTACCACCACAGTTGTCTGCTAAGACGTTAAATTGGCACGATGCACCAACGACAACAGCAAAGAAACCTTTCGTTATCAAGGTGCCACAACAAGCTAGTCAAACACCAACAACTCCTCCTAAACTACCATTTGTTATAAAAGTGCCACTACGCGATGGCCCGTCACCTACCCAGAGCCCAACCATAGGAAACTTCTTAACCTCTCCTCCCTCAAGAGTCAACCTTGCCAACAACATGGATAAGCCTACCAAATGGCAACAGAAGAGGACAAACGAACAACGAACAATACCCACAACTGAAACAAAGGACACACCTAGTATACAACAACTGAACACTAGGGGCCCTATCCCTAATCCCAAACAAACCAGGCCCAAGCCCTCAACCCATACAGAGGCAACCAACACAACGGCAGACAACACAGACTTTGTAGCTACATTGGCCCAGGTGAAACAAACGCTCAAACAAAAGAACACAACCATGAGCTTGTACGATTTGGTCATGACATCATCAGCTCATCGCGAAGCCTTAGCGCAAACGTTAGCATCCATTCCTGTTACAGAGGATATCCCTGCTAACATGAAATCTATCCATGCAACGATTTCACAACACACACCACAAGGATTGGGTTCAAACACCTTAGCCTTTTGTGATGATGCAGTTAAATGTAACCCTGAACGAGGGGAAGTCACAACAACTCCATTATCGATTAGTGTACGTGTTGGGCAATGTACCATTCGCAGAGTGCACATTGATGATGGTGCGGCAAAAAACATAGTTCTATACTCCGTCATCGACAAACTAGGCATGGTAGATGAGATCATGCCAACAGAAACCACGTGTCTAAAATCCTTCAACGGATCATGTGTCACAGTCAAGGGCACAATCAACTTAGCCTTTGTGGTAGGAGAACAATTCCCCACCAGCGCGGAATTCACTATCATAGAAGAGATGCCCAGTTTCAACATGATTCTTAGTAGACCTTGGCTAGCACAACAACGAGCTGTTTCCTCACCGATACATCAAGAAATCTGCCTTCCATACGAAGGTGGACAAGTCATTATACATGGCGAAAACACTCCCTTTCAAGCTGACCACAACATAGACATGTCACAGGTCTTGAAAGAGGAGCCTCTTGAAGCAACACTCACAAGAACAAACACAACACCTAGAGCTAAAACACCCAAATGAGGGGTAAAAACTAAAAGCCGCCCACAGCAAACTAGTGCGCCTCTTAGACCATGTCCGAATAAGAAACAACCGCATAATCAAGACTCCCTTGCGGCCAAAGACACGTCTAATCCCCGCCCACTCTTCACCTTTGTTCGTTGTGCATACATCACCTTAGTTTGCATTGTACTAGCTTACGCGCTTGCATGTGGCCCAAAAAGGCCTTAAACTACCACCTTTTCACTTTATTTTCTATTCACTTGTGCATTTCAATTCATGTTTTCTGCAGTGGCTATTTAACATTGTTTTTCCCAGTTGCTTTTGTTTACAGGATTGTACGGACGCACATGCATGCATCCACCCTGACAGTCCTGCCATCATGACTTAAAAATGATACCACAGAAAGTCCTAGAATTACGACTTTAAATTGATACCACAGCTCGTCCTGGGATCATGACGATAAACTGATACCACAGAATAGTCCTGGGTTATGACTTAAAACTGACACCACAACAGTCCTAGATTATGACCTAAAACTAATACCTCACAGTGTTTGCAATGACGATAAACTAGCATCCGTCCGGCATGACGATAAACTGCCACCGTCACAACCATCAGGGTCCGCTAAGACTATAAATTGGCTTACCTCTGCATAGTCTGCTAAGACTGAAAAACTGGCAATGTGACGTCCGCCACGACGCTAAACAGGTAATGTCCAATGGGTTATGACATAAAACTAACCCATGATAGTCCGCCAAGACTATAAACTGGCAAGTTCACATTCGGCACATTAATCCGCCGCCATGATCATCCATCAGCTTCACTGCATCACTCGCCATCAATCGCCCTTATCAGCACTGCTGTCGTCTACATGCAGTGCCTGCCATCCTTCAGCACCTCTGTGCCATCAGTTGCCATGTAAGTCTAAGCTCGTTTATTCGCTCACGGTTTTCTTGTCTCCTTGGCATTACGTTTGCAGGATGACGCCTAGAAGTTTTGCACAAGAATGCATTTCGTTGCGAGTAGCAAGATAAGACAATGTTCACAGCATAGCCTGAAAGACTAAATCAAACCATTCACCAGTACATTCCCACTCATCGATAAAATTCCCTATCCCTTCACCAGTGCATTTTATTCAGCCACACCCTTGACACATCCAGTACATTCAAAACAACGGGCACACCATGGCACACTGCGACACATTATAGTAGTTGTGACACACAGCCTGACACCTGAGCATGAGTACAAGATCAACGCAAAATTCTGAAAAAAAAATGAGACCTCTGTCGCTTTCCATACGAGCCCCAGGCGCGAAGGCAGTTATCTTAAAACCAAGCACTCATGTCCAAATCGGTCAAGAAGCATCCAGTTGCATGGCTTTTGCTCCCCGCCAACAGGTTCCCTCTGAACATTAAACATGGACCCTGTTCTTCCAAAGAATGTAATGCATCCTCCCGTGGCTTTGGCCTCGCCAAAAAATTCTCTTGAACACTAACCAAGAGCCTTGTTCCGCCAAAGGACGCACATCGCGTGTCTGCACTCCGAGTCTGCTAAATCCTGACTATTGATACGGATCAGCATGCCACATACCCAAGCATTCCCTGTTCATAGCATAATTCCTCCAATAGTTGTCAATCCCCACGATCTCTTTCCTCCCACCAGCTACAAATTTCACTTACCCGATCCCATGTACTATGAACATAATGCGATGATGTCTCGTCGGGTGGCAGCGGGTAATGTCCTTATCAAGTTGCTTGTGGTGTTTTGCACTTCTTTGTTGACGCTTCTCGGGTCGATTCCTCCAAGCATCAACAAAGAGGGGCCAATGAAACACCACAAAATTCGGAGCTTAGTATTTGTTAGACACCAAGAAGGACCTTGGGACCCACGAACGACATCGGCTGCATGAGATGTGGCATACGGCAACCTTGGGGATCGCAACGCTTAATTTTCACTAAGTGTGTAGTACCAGCGTATACACCCTGCATGCACACCTGACAGTCCTAGCGTATACGCCCCAGCGTATACGCCCAGCGTGGACATCTGGCCCACACGCCCGGTGTACACACCTCGCCTGTACGCTCGACACCACAAATGCACACGCCCGATGATGAAGTCTCAATGACAGCATGAAGATAACACCAAAGAGCAAGGATTGAAGCAAGTGGACATTCTTTAGCATATACGCCAAGCGTATACGCCCTGCATCCACAGCGTACACGCCCTGCATCTGCCAGCCTATACGCCCAGCACAGCATCTCCACCTAAGTTCACAGGCCCCTCATTCAGTGTATACGCCTGCCTCACACGGCTTATACGCCCAGCGTATACGCCCGACAAATGTAATATATTATATTTTTGTAAAGTGTGTGCACCCGGTCAACGCGCCACGTGTCTCCTAACCCGATTCTAGCGTAACAACCTGTATATAAACCCCGATTTCCCACTTCACCAGTGGGTTGGTAAAATCCCGGAGCATACCAAAGAACATTTACGCTGCGCACAAGAGCTGAAACCCTCTTATGCTGGAGAGCCCTGTACGCCGTACACACAGTCTCTACGCTCCACTTGTCTTGCAAACCAGCCGAGTCATTCCTGCATACGCTAGGGCTTTTCGTCCGCCTTGTGTTCCCTCACGATTGCATTAGACCGGTGCACTGTACTTTGACTCTGTAATACCATTGTTTACATTTGCTACATAAGATTGTTTACATTTTACAGTTTTATGTCAACTTGGCCCACGCATTCTGTTCACGCCCGTTTACGCTTACGCTCTGTTCGCATTTGTTTTACCCCGTTTATGCTTTGTTTACGCTCGCTACATCGTTTATGCATAACCCAACATATAGCACTTTGCGTACGCGCAGGGAAGTCCTTTTCTGATCCGCGTACGGACCACCCAAGGTGCTCTACCTTTGTGCATTCCAGCTCGCCCTCAGGTGAAGGCAGGGCCTTCTGTTCTCGTCCTATGATCCCACGGTCTCTGTTTTCCTTCCAGTTGGAGACCGACAATTTCAGGCGATACATGGTGCACTCACATTGATGAAGTGAATGTATTTCAAAATCGTGCCCTATCACCTCAACCCAATAGTGAGGCTAAGTAAGGTGACTACCTTCTCTACTTGTGCATGCACTACTCTAAGTGGGAAATTCCCCATTAACCTTCCACAACTACTATACTTGGAAATTGAGAAGCATTTTAAAGAAAATGAACATGGAAGAAATACCTTACCCTTTCCATGCCACATTAGAAAACTTTGCAAGAGGGAAGACATTGTTCGCTACTCTAATGACACACTTAGGCATACTCCTTTGGCTTCTTGGTTTGAGATCATGAAAGAGAAGATGTTAGCAACAACTCAATTAGAGGAGCTACCTCCACCATCACCACTTAGGAGACAACACTGGAGGCGCATGAAACCATTGAGTGTTTGCAGAAAATCTAAGAATAGCTCTTGAGTCAACAAGAGTAACAAGTAGGAACAAGTGGGGAAAATTCATCTATGTATTGACCAACAATGAGTCACCTTAATGAGGTGGCTTGAATAGTTAGCCAGATGGAGAGGGGTGGTCTCATTTTCTCTATCCAAAGAACATAGTTACCTTCGAGGTTGGATCCCAACACTTAGGAGGTGACAATGTTACTATCAACACACCATCTATTCCCAAAAATCTCTGGGAATGCTGCCACTTTCACAATAAGGTTGGAGGAAGGTGAACGGGTAACTATCTTGGTGATGTAGCATCAAGGGTAGGAAATATCAGCAAAAGTGGTTACTAACTATGTGGTAGAAGCATTGAATGCACCTGTGGCATCTATAGTAGACGTATCTGCACTTCAAGATGTGCAGATGTTCGCAGGCATGGTCAGTGAAAAATTGAATGCAGCCTAGTAGGAAAAGTTGTTGGAACAACTAGTAGGAACTAGGCAAATAACTTTAGAAATCTTTGATCTTTTAGAGAACATCACCACAACCTAGTTAGAGCTACTAAATGCAAGAGGTAGATGTATTATTTTGGAGGGGTAACTAGAAATAACCCAAGAGAAAAATCACTGCTTGACCATGAAGGTTGTTGAGCTTCATGCTTGACTTGTTGATTAAGCAATCATCAGCCAAGCGGTGATAAGAGATGAAGCTATCAAATAGCTTCAAGAATGATTTCAGAAGGTTGAGGAGGAAGCAGTAATGACCATCTTTAAACAGTCTATAGTAGAAGCTAAAATGTACTCAATCCAAAAGGACTTGAATTAGATGCACCAGGAGAATAAAACATTGAGTACATAAAATTATCACCAGTGAAATGTTGATGCGCAAAAGTACTAGATGCAAGAATTTCTTCATCAACAGTAGGAGCAGCTTGCTAGGGTAAACATTGAACTAAGGAAATTGGCTACAAAAAATTGCAATTTGCCAATGGAGGACATATGCACCTTGTGTTAGAAGTCTACCATTGAGATCACCGCTTGGAAAAATAAAGCCCTCAGATTTGAGAAAGTGAAAAATCGTTACAGGGACTAGGTTGGCTTGCAAAAAGAAGTTAATGAGAAACACATCTAGATGGAAAAGGTGAAAATGAATGAAGCCCTCAAGAAACTCTAACAAGAAAGAGAAACATGGCAGCCCATTGTTGATGGGATTGACACCTACAACAAAGTGGAGATCCACTAAAAGGAGTTGTAGATTGAGGAAATGAAAAAGTATATAGAGTTGGTAGTATACAAACATGGAAATGCTGACTACCACATGGCTACAATTGGAGTTAGAAAAATAAGCAAGTGGCTTGTATCTACTATATGAAGCTAAGTTTAAGCACCATAAAGACACTAAGAAAAAGCTTAAGATCACAAACGCTAAACTCAAAGTTCTCAGAGGGCAATTCAGAGATCAACGATCTATCATTGAGAATCTAGCCAAATGGATGAATGACTACCAGGAGTTGAAAGACATAGTTAGGACATTTGACATTAAACAAAAATAGTTCACTACCTGGTTTGTTAATGCAAAGGAGTTATTTCTAGTAATCATATGTCCTTGGGATGTGCCTGTTTTGACCCATATTGGGAAAGCTACGTGGATGGTGCATGATCCCAGAAGTAAGGAGAAGAAAATGAAAGCATTACTAGATGCTTTCTGCCTCCCACTTGAAGTTGTAATAGTAGTAGAACAACAACAACCACCTCAACTATTGCCCATGTGTGAAGCCGATGAAGGTCCCTTGGAGCCTTAGGAACCATCACCGCTAGGGAGCTTTTGATCTTCTCCAACAAGCTTTACACCATCAAGGAATGTGCTATCCAATTTTAAAGATTTGAGTCATGGTGTTCAATTTTGTGTCCTGAACATGTTCATTTTTTTGTAATGAGTTGATCCATACATTGGTTCTTGTCAAGTTAGTTAGTTCGTTTTGATTGAAGAAAATTCAGTTAATAATCCCATACCTTTTCAATTTTGTAAAGGAAATCTAGGAAGAGTTTTCATTCAGTCATGGGGGTATGATGAGTCACATTCTATTGGCTACGTCAATGAGACCTTATTGATGTAGCCTTGTCATTTAGACCTCATCGATGAGGCCTAGTTGATGCATCATATCATGTATTAACGCGACCCCATCGATGTAGTGTCTATAGTCAGCTATAAATATGCACTTGTAGTCGCATTTATGATAAGTAGAGATTGTAGTTGCATCAAAGATCTTGCATTTTTTCCATTTGAAAGTGAGAATTTTTCCTTGAGTGCTTGCAACAAGAGTTATTGATTGTATAGATCTTTATTTGAGCATTGTTGTACCTGAGCACGATAGTGTGTGTGGCAATAAAGATGAGCTTTCTGATAAGCCTCACAGCACTTTGGATAGATTAGCTATTTCATTTATGCATTTAATGTTTTTAGTTATTTAATTAAATGTTTTCAATTAGTTACTAAATATTTTCTAGCTATTATATTAATGAGGCAATCAAGTAAGATAGGTTACACACATATATACGATTTCTTTGAGCGTAACATGTATTCACTTGGTACGCTTAGTAGCATAGCGCTTAGTCATGTAGTAGTGGATACATGGGTTCAGGACATGTATGGAAAGTGGGCTCAGATGCTTATGTTAGGATTAGTTAAATGTTAGTAAATTAGTTAATTTGGATTAGTTAATCAAATCCATTTTACCTCCATTTTGAACACCAAACTATAAAAACATAAAATGATAAAAATTGAATGCCTTAGTTACACTTAACCAAACCAACGAATGTCACGAGTGTAATGGGGAAGACAACGATTGACCTTAAGGCAAGATTCACTTCCTAAAGGACTAGTGCACTAGAAATGATAAAGTTTGTGGACTACAACTGGATTGGACTTGAATGCTTGTGATTTGTATGGTTGGCTGTAGGGGTACCTTGTTGCTCATCACAAGTGTTGCGCATAGATTCAAACTCAAGTATTATGACTTGAGAAACAAGCATGTTACTATCTATAGAGCTGCTCACATGGATCACTGTGAATAAAGGTAAGACCCTTATAGGAGTTGACTTTGGCCAAGAGGACTAGATGTAGCTATTTGAAGCTATGATCCTCCAACACTTAGAGGAGGGCCTTGATAGCTTTCCCCTAGACATGATTGATGTAGGACCCTCTTAGGTTAGTTTTTAGTTTTTTTTAAGCTTTTCATGTTAGTTTGTATATTGTACATTTGCTTACTAGTTTGCTATTTTGTTTTCATTGTAGCCGGCACTAGGCGATGTTGTAGGCTCTAATGGTGTAGCAGAGGAAGGACCTCCACCCCCATCTAATACCACTAGTTGAACATATCCTAATGTAGCCCCGCTATTGGGAACTGTTTGCATTTTCATGTATTTTTTGCTGTATGGTGTGGATAATCATGTACTATTATTGATGTAAGATGTAAGAATGTTTTGGTATATTTTTTTTGATTATTTGCTATGTGTTTACTATGCTAATGTTACAATAGATTGATGTGCTAAGTTATGACTATGCATTGGTTATGATTGTGTGAAGATAATATTATTAGGTCCTTACAAGCCCAATGCTAGTTTAAGGCCATTTTGGGCCACGTGTGTTAATAGTGCGTGTTGGTAGTTTTAGGCCATTCTAGGCCCCAGTGGTAGTTTAAGGCCATTTTGGGTCATGCATTGAAAGGAAAAGTGTTACCAATTTTAGGCCATAGTAGGCTGTGTGTTAGTTTAGGGCCTTTTTGGGCAATGTGATGCAATGGAGATTGCTAGTTTTAGGTTGTGGTGGGCCATGTATTTTTTGGAATTTTAAATTTTATGATTTTTATGTATTTTGATGTTTTTCATGTGTAAGCTAATAATTGCTGAAGATTAAACTAAACGAGTAAAGATGCAAACTAAGTGAAAGTGCACAAACAAAAGAAATAAATGCGTAATAAGGCAAACAATGCAAAATGTAAACAACCAAGTCAAATGTAAATGCGCAAACAAGATGCAAGTAAGCGAGGTATGTAGAAATTAGGGTCTAGTAGGCATCTAGCACATGTTAGACTAAGGGGATGCCTTAATCATGCAGTTGCTTCCTAACCCAGTGTGGATTAGGTGGTGCATAAGGCTTGGACGGTACTATGCTGCACTTACCTTGACCTTCATCAACTATGTTGAAAGGAAATTCTGCCCACAAAGCATCCTTTGGGAGGTCGTTGGCTTCCTTTGATTCCTCGGGTTGGTGTTCCTTACATGTTTTACCCTCATCCTTTACAGAAGGCGCATCATCAGGGAACTCCACCATTGACCCTTGTTTTGTGTCTATGTTGTTTATGGTTAGATGGGCTACATTTTCACTGTAAATGATAACCTCATTACCTTCATAGGGAAGGTGGATTTCTTGGTGGATTGTGGAGGATACAACATGTAGCTAGGCTAGCCAAGGCCTATCCAAGATCAGGTTGAAGCCCAACATCTCCTTGATTACAATGGATTTTGTAGTGGTGGGGAATTGTTCCCCTACCACAAAGGTTATTTTGACTATTCCCCTTATGACAATGCATGACCCATTGAATGACTTTAGGGACATTGTCTTTTTGGATTTGATTTTGTCAACAAGACCTAGCTTGTTAATAACTATGTCTAGGATGATGTTCATTGCTATTCTGTTGTTGACATGCACCTTGTAGATTCTGCACAACCCTATGTGGGTTGTGATGAACATTAGCATAGTAATGACCTAGCCCTTCTCAAGGTTAACCTTGATCACTGCATCATGGAATGCTAGGGGCATTAGGCTAAATTCCTCTAGTGTAGGAGGTAGCATTATAGCATGGATGGATTATTCACCTATTGAGATGCCCTCCATAATAGGAATGGAAGTCAACATGTGGATCAATGCTTCATGGCGGGTAGAGGAGGTCATGATTAGGTCATATAGGCTTAGCGTAGTGTTCTTTTTTTTGAGAGCCTATTTGACTTGGGCCAATGCATCAAGAATGTCTTTGCTACTATCTACTATTTTATTGGCCTTCATCTTCTTCATGTGGCCCAAGAGATGAATCTCTCATGGAGGAGATTTGGGCTTTGCTTGCCTTGCTTGTTTTGAAGCCTTAGTGCTTTTTTGTTGGTTACTTGTGATGGCCTTCTTGGTTGATTTGGCCATGGGGACAGAGGATAAGGGGGTGGCTTTAGTGGGCCTAGTGTCCTTTGCTCCAGTTGCTACCTAACCATTTTGTTAGCAAGGCACTCGTTAGGACTCTTAGGTTGCCACCTCAATTGCCTATTGGTATTACTTGTATGATGGGGCCTTAGGTAAGTAGGAACCAATGCATTTTCCACCACCAGACTCCTAGTATGTGGGGAGTCTGCACGCTTTGACATCCTTATGATGAAGGGTGATTGGGCTATTGCTATTGCAATGTGCTGTGGGACTTTGACCACAAAGGATATTATGGGTGCTTGAGGTGGTGCTCTAATAGAAAAAAGGGTTGTCGAACTGGTTGAGGATGAAGAGGCCCTAGCATTACTAGAGGGCACATGAACCACGAATGGCTCCTACATCGGCTTTGAGTTGTTAATAATGCTAATAGCGTTGATGGTGTATCCTACATTGCTTGCATTGAGAGGGTCTTTATAGACCCTCATTGATTGGTTTAGGGGTGAGCTAGGTTGGTTATGTCAAGGACCAACTTGCCCTTGTCAATCATGCATTGTACATCATCCTACAATGTCATGCAAAAGTCAGTATTGTGGCCAGGAAATTGGTGATAATGGCAAAACTAGTCTAGCCTAAAATGCTTAGGGACTAGAGGCTTTTTTGGTAGTGCAACTAAGGGATTCTTAAGGAGCTTGCAATATTTGTCATGAAATTTGCAAGCATCCTCAGACATTTTCTTGTACTGGATTCTTCTAGCCTTAAGTAGTTGGTCCAAGAGGTTTGACAGTTTTAGGGGCAACAATGTGTACTTTGAGTGATCCTTGAATTAAAAGTTTTGCCTTGGGGTAGCTTGCCTCATTACTTCCAATGATGAAGGCTGGTTGTTTACTGTAATGCTAAAGCCAATAGCCTTGTTGTTGTTGGCTGGGGCCTTGGGTGGCCTAGCTATTGGTTTGGAATGATTTGGCTTAGCCTCATTGGCCATCATTGTTATAGTTGTGGTTACCTATTTACCCTTGTCCTTATATTTTTTACCATGAAAAGTTTTATAGGCCATGTAGGTCGAGTCCTTATTGGTCTTTGCTGCATCTTCAATGCTCTTTGTTTGAGTGAATGCTTGACTCAAGGATTATGGGGCAAGGTAATACAAATTTGACTTAATGAAGTCATTCATTGCATCTTTAAAAATAGCCAATAGGTGTGTATCCATGATGGGCTCATGGATTTCATTAAGCGATATATTTTAACATTGAATGGATTTTTGCACAAGCTCTAAATGGCCTTGCTTGATCCAAGGTCACCTCAAGCTTCAAGTTATACTCGAAGAACATGACGAATTGGTTGAGCAATTCCTCCAAAGAGGAGATGGAGGCCCAAGGAGTGCATGGTACCAATCTAATGCCTTGCTAGTCAAGGACATGACAAACACAT
The DNA here is from genome assembly GCA_015680685.1 of Gnetum montanum. NCBI lineage: Eukaryota > Viridiplantae > Streptophyta > Gnetopsida > Gnetales > Gnetaceae > Gnetum > Gnetum montanum. Next base: position 169,410 of record MNCI01030540.1, on the reverse strand, counting down.
AGATTATTGTGTGTGACCATGCTTGTAGTAATAGGCATTCAAATTAAAAGATCACCAGATGGGCATTGGAATCCCCTTCACCATTGTATTTGGTGAATTGGGGTAGTGGGACCCCAGTAGGCAACATCCATGGTGGAACTATAGGACTAATCAAGTCATCTTGGAAGAAGTTCATCACATGTATGATTTTAGAGGAGGTAGCCTTAAGTTGCTTGACCTCTTTGGTTAAAGTCTAAATGATTTGGAGGCTTGATCCAGACTTGGGAAGGTTTGGTTGACTACATTGATTATGCTATCCATTTTGCTCTTTGGATGGCCCATGACCTAGCTCTAGGTTGTGCAACCACACGTGATGCTTATTGCATGGGCTAATCCATGGGCACAGTGATTGGGCCCCACCACATGTTTGTGGGTTGGGCCATTGTAAAGGGTGCCAACACAACAGGTGGGATGTATGATGCCTGAGTCATATGCTATAGAGGAATGTGCATGGTGTGCACATAAGGTTGCATAGGTGCAATGGTTGTTGGCACAAACGATGAGACAGGTTGCAATTGTATGACAAATGATAGGCTAAAAGGATGGAACACATCCTGGCATGTATGTTATGTTTGGTGAGTCACGACGATAGGTGTGAACTTGGGAGGTCACACTGAGGATATCATTGTCTTTAAGAAGACATATGGGTGGGATTGTAGAGAAAGGAAAGTGGAGGTTATCCACTAGAAAGAGGTGTGGAATGAGTCTTCATGCTTAGATCGAGCTTCAAACTCATCATGCTCCTCTTGTAAGGGCTCCTCATAGTCTATCCCTACCTCACAACCAATGTTTTAGATGAGGTTATCAAGCATCCACTAGTAGGACTCTATGAGTGGAATAAAGTCCACAATAGAGGGGAAGTATTCCTTCTTGTTTTGGTGTATGAGCTTAAAACTTCGTTTGGCCTCCATTTCTTGGTGGTCTATGAATAGACTCGCTTGGAGCTTCACACAAGTGAAGTTATACTAGTCATCGTTTAGCACCATCTACTCAGGAGGTAGGTTGCACAACCTAAAGGATTTCCTTTGTTTTTCCATGATAGGATTGATAGGATGGTCAATCTAGATTTCTTACTAAATGTGTAGGACAATAACTATGCCTGAAGCAGTGGTTGAAGGCTGCTCAGTGTTCATAATGCAAAATGGAAAATGAAAATGTTGCTATTTGCAGAAGGTAGAAAAAGGGCTAACTTTGCTAGCTGGAAAAATAACTAAGTGCAAAAATGCAGAAAAAATGGCTAAGTATAAATGTATTGAAAAAACAACTAAGTATGAAAAATGCAAAAAAAGAAAATAAAAAATGACTAAGTATACATTGTTAAAAAAATGGCTAACTTTGGAATTATGCTCACTATGCTAGGGCCAACTATGCTGTCTATGCTGAGAGCTAGCTATGCTCTCTTGAGCACCCAAAATTTAACTAAGTATAAGGTATACACTATGGTGTTGTCAAGTGGGGTTCTAGGGGAACCAACAACAAGGTCTAGTCTACACCAAGAGTATGCAAATAACTCCTACACTGGCTTGAGATCTAAATACTACTATGGTAGGTCCATAAGGATGTGAGGTCTATGCTAGCCTAGAGCTAGCAATAGTGGTGGAGAGAGCATGTGAGGTAACAACCAAGGAAGACTATAGAAGGAAATGACACTGGCCTTCTTTCTAGGTTCAGAAAATTGTAGTGACCAAAACAATCGAAGGATGGAACGGTACACTGAGATGTTTGTGTTATACATAGTTTGACCTAGAGTTCGCATGAGGACCTGCTGGAAATGGAGACGAGGTGCCTAGAATGGTCTTGTCGATCAAATTGGGACTTATGGAGTGCTATGCCAAAATGAATTCTAAGGGTTTGCACGGTGTTTGTAGTATCCACGCTGTTAATGGAGGTGAGCATAGTCAAGGTTTCTGGTGAAAAGCGAAGGTGCAAATGTATGAATATGTGTAGAAAATAGCAAAAAATGCAAGTAAATGCTAGAATGCAAGAGAAAATGCTAAAAACACACAGGAAGTAAGTGAGAGAGAAAGCAGCACCACCCCAAATGGGAGGAGCATAGTTAACTACAAAGAAAGGTGAGGAGGTATGTCTTGTACAAATAGGCATAGTAGGCAATGTAGTCATAGTCTCAGGGTGCTGGGGTATTTATAGAGTTAGTGTTTACATGAATTATAGATTGAGTGCCACGTGGTAAAGGGGTAGTTAGGACTACACTACACCTAACTATGCTCTTCACTAAAGTAAATGGTGTTCTACTAGTGTGCTTTAATGGACCTTGTGAGACTACCAAACTATGACTATGATACTCAAGGTGCATGTGCAAGTGTTGAATAGACCATAATGTACCTAAAAATAATGCAAAATAGTGCAGTTTTGGAGACTACGCTTTGGGAATATACTATTTATTCTCTCAAGTGGTGTCTAGCATAGGTACAATTTTGGGAAAAATGGGGGGGTGCAAAAGAAATGCAAATTTCTGATCTTGCTTGCCAAAGGTGTGTTGGAGCTAAGACAAAGACCAATGCTAAGTTCTGGAGGCTTCTAGAAGTAATCTTGCATGACTACAATGACTATGCTCTAGAGCATAGTCCCAGTAGTTGGGAAAATTTTGTAAAAAAATGCATTCTAGTACTGACTATGCTCTAGAGCATAGTCCCAGTAGTTGGGAAAATTTTGTAAAAAAATGCATTCTAGTACTGACTATGCTCTAGAGCATAGTCCCAGTAGTTGGGAAAATTTTGTAAAAAAATGCATTCTAGTACTGACTATGCTCTAGATCATAGTCATAATAGTGAGAGTGTAGCCTTGACATTGAGAAAAATCTGGCAAAAATTGATATCCTTGTGTAGACTAAGCTAACTATGCTCTAGAGCATAGTCCCAGTAGTTGGGAAAATTTTGTAAAAAATGCATTCTAGTACTGACTATGCTCTAGAGCATAGTCATAATAGTGAGAGTGTAGCCTTGACATTTAGAAAAATCTGGCAAAAATTGATATCCTTGTGTAGACTAAGCTAACTATGCTCTAGAGCATAGTAGGGAGTGTAGTCTCAGAAGTTAGAAAACTTGCCAAACTATTTCTTCCATGCCAAGTAAGCTTGATAGCTTCTGGCTTGACACTTAGGAAAATTTGCAAAATTGGCAATTAGTGTGCTGACTATGTTGACTATTCTCTAGAGCATAGTCCCAATAGTCAGAGTGTAGTTCCCACACAAAAAAATTTAACTTGAGTTGGCACTTAAACAAATTCACAATCAAGATTTTCTGGCCCAAATTTGGTGGTGTTTCAATGCATTAGCATAGGCCAACATTATTACTCAAGGTATGAAAGGGCGTTGGGCTCAAAAGAAACAATGTGAAACAAGAATAAATTCACTAAATCTTGCACATTTAGTTTATGTGGTGACTTGTTGTTGTGATGAGTTACATGCCCTTATGATGGCTCTAGGCTTCATCTTGTAAACACAACTCTAAGAGAACCAAAAGACCAGAGAAAGAAATCATGTTGTTACAATGGGATACATTAGGCCACAAAGGATGGTTTAGCAAATCTAGCTACCTAAGGTCACATGTTACTAGTTGAAGGTCCTAGTAGGTTGCATTGCTGGTTTAAGACCTTGGTAGGCTATGGTGCTAGTTTAGGATCATAGTGGACCATAGAGATCAAGCTCGCTTATTGATGGTTGTCAATATCAAGGCTACTACAAGTTGTAACAACTAAAAATGTCAATGGCTAGAATCATCGAGGGGTCAATAGAAACATAGCCTTAACCTTGCCTCTGTGTAAGGGCCTTACTAGAAATGGAGGTAGAGTGCCCTAAATGATCTTGTTGATCAAATAGGGACTTTGCCAGTTGTAATCAAGGGATGGCATGGTTAGCCGAAATGCAAATGCAAGTGACGTGAAATGGTACGAAGTGTCAAAGTGGTGTGTTCACGATGTTAAGTCTAGAGTGTAGGCATGGAATGGAGGGGAGCATAGCCAAAGGTTTCAATTGAAATGAGGGTGTCAACCCATGGAGACTACTACTCCAACATAGTATAGTGTGACATCACTTGAAAAAGTGCAAAAATACGTAAGAAAAATGCAAGAAGATGCTAGAAATAGGAGAGAGAAATGGAACACCATCCTAAGTGGGAGTGTAATTAACTCCAAAAGGGTATCAAAAGGTACATAGTATATAACAAGTGTAGTCGGAGCATAGTCATAGTCTCAATGGTGTCAGGCTATGAAGTCTAAAGCTTGCCATGATGAATCATGCCTATCAAGTTGGTGCTACGGTGTACCTTGTGGTGTTCTGTAGGGCTACAATAGGGCTATGATGTACCATGCGGTGTAGGGCTACAATGGGATTGTGGTGTACCATGCAGTGGAAGGCTACAATCAGGCCATAGTGTACCATGTAGTGCAATTATGCCTCTTTGTCGATGTGGTGTGCTCTGGGTCTTGTTTTCCCATGGAGCTAAGTGGTAAGATGCCAAAATGCCAAATGTCAAATAAAAGCGCCAACTACCAATTAGTGAAAAATGGAAGCTAATCCACCTATAAAACATTGGAGTGTAGAGGTATTTATAGGGCTAGGGTTAGCCCAAAATATGGATTGGGTGCCATGTGGTAGTACAGTAGGTGGGAATACTAAAAAAATTCAAAACATTTTCTATGTTTAGAAGTGACTAGAAAAAATTTGAAAATTTTTCTAACTCTGGTTGCTATGCTCACCCCATGTTATGCACGAGACATGAGATGCTCACTGGGGATAGGGCATAGCATGGACACTTAAAATAATTTGGTAAAAATTGTAGTCCTTATTTTTGCTACACTAGCTATGCTCTAGTTCATAGCACAAGGGGTAGCCTCAGGAGTTAGAAAATCTGCCAAATGCCTCTTCTGTGTTAAGCTAGCTTGATAGCTTTTGGCTTGGCACTTAGGAAAAACTGGCCACTAAGGTGTTGGCTATGCTTTAGAGTGTAGCAGGGGTAATGGGAGCATAACACAACATGTAGAAAAATGTTTACAGCATACTACACTCATCCTATGTTACGTGCAGGATGCATAACTCAACAATAAGAAAACATTTTGTAAAACTGGCATCTCATGTTGGCTACACTAGTAGGGGCAATGGGAGTGTAGCACAACACTTTGAAAAATTTCTACAACTTGCTACACTCACCCCATATTACACATGGGATGCGTAACTTAGCAGTTAGAAGAAATTTTGCAAAATTGGTGTCCTATGCTAGCTATGCTCTAGAGCGTAGTAGAGGCAATGGGAGTTAGCACAACACTTTGAAAATTTTTTACTACTTTTAACCTTATTTGAAAACTTAGCCAAAATTGTAAAAGATTGGCTGTTGAAGTTGACTACACTCTATTGCAATGAAGAGTGTAGTCTCAACACTTAGACAAATTTGCTAAAAGTGCCATTTTTCTAATGCTTAGCCAAATTCATAGAAAGGGCCATTGTTTTTACACTTAGAAAAATTTTGCAAATTTGGTAGTTAGAGCTAACTACACTCAACATTTAGAAAAATTTGGGTGAAGTGTGACCATTTTGACACTTAGCCAAATTTTTAGTCAAGATGTTGAGACCTAAAATTTTGTGGTGTTTTAATGGTCCCTCTTTATTGATGTCTAGAGGAGTGGCTTGAGAGATGTTGACAAAGACTCACAAAACACTATAGCAAATGTGGCACCAACATCGCTTTTTGGTACTAGATCAGGTATCGTTCCACCATGTTCAAAAGTGCTATGAATAAGGGTATGCTGGGGCAATGTGTGTAGGAAATGTGCTAGGGAGATGAAATGCAAGTAGAGGAAATAAAATGCAAATAGTGTATCCTGATGTAAGATGTGAATTTAGCATGACTGATGGTGATCATGGCATGAAGTGGATTACCCTTGAAACGTTGACCTCTTGTCAGAGTGTTCATGAGAGAGTCAAAGTCAATCCAAGGTTGGGGCGATTGCAAAGTTATAACATTGTCAATTTGCTTAGGGATGTGCTTTTCTCTATTCTTCCTTCTTCTTTTTTTCATTTTTTGCTCTTTCTTTATGAGGTGAACCTCCATTGGGTTAAGCTTACTATTGAATGCTAGTTGCAAGGTGTGGGCCATCGAGTAGATGGGATTTTCTTTGATACAACTACATCACATTTATAGGATAGGTGTTTTCTCCTCGGGATGAGTTGTGTTACATCTACTTGGGCTTGGACTAGTCCATAGAGGCTCCCCATGGGACAAATTGCATTATGTCTACCATGGATTCTAAGGTTGACATGAGGAGAATGCCATATGCATCATAGTATGTATTCATCAGAGGGATGTGCAATCGTGAGTATGTGGTGGATGAGAGCCTATTAGGATAAAGGAGTGGATGTGTGTAGGCTATAATGAGATGAGGGGGATGTGCACTCTTGAGTGGCTTAACTAGTCTAATCATGCACATCGGGGTGATGTGGTGACTTGCTACTATGATGATATGCATCTTTGCACAATCACCTTTGAGGCTTTGTCCTATAAACATAACTTTGAGAAAAGAAAACCACTCAATATGACATGCAATTGCAAATGTTAGATGTGAAGATGCTACAAGTGCTAGATGTGAAGATGTTGCAAATGCGTCAAATGCTATGCTAATTGCAAATGATCAAGAAGCTAGTGTGATGATGCTGCGAGTGCTTCAAAGGCCACATCGATGGTAGGTGCTTTAAAAGATTACTAGAATGGTGGGAGGTGATGATTCTGTGAGTGTGTAAACCTAGTTTAAGATCTTTGCAGACCATGGAGTGCTAGTTTATATTCCTAGTAGACTGTTGTGTGCTAGTTTAACATTGAAGCAGATGAGTTGTTGTGCCATTTTAATGTCATGACCCAAGGACAAGCTGTGGATGCTAGTTTAACATCATAGCTCAAAGATGTTTTGTGTTAGTTTATAATTATAGCGAACTGCTACACTAGTTTATAGTCATAGTGAACTGTCTATGCTAGCTTTTTGCATTATGGTGGATGATTTCTTACCTTGCTTGTATGAGGTGTGATGTTGCATGTGTAGTCATGTTCTGTGCTTGTAAGATCCTACAAAAATCAACTAGAAAAACAACATCAAGTGGAACCTATCATAAATAGAGTTAAAATGCATGAATAAAAGGAAAGAAATGCAAAAAGTAATAGTTTTAGGCTATTCCAGGCTGTGGGCTAGTTTAAGGCCTTTTTGGGCCTATGTTTTTGTAGTTTTATGTTTTTTTATTAATTTTTATGTGTTTTTGATGTTTTTCAAATGCAATGCCTAAGCTAAGTTGATGAATGTGTAAAAAAAAGTAGCAATGCATAAACAAAGAAAATCAGTGTGTAAACTAGCAAGCATGTGAAATGTAAATGCATAAAAAAATGCAACGAAAGAAAAAACCAAAAATGTATGACCTGTAGAGGCAAGGGGTAAGTAGGCACTTAGCACATTTTTGGCCAAGGGAAAGTCTTGGTCACATACTTGCTTTCTAACCAGGCATGGATTAGGGGCATGAGTAAGGCTTAGGATCCTCTACGAGGTTGTTGGCTTCAACCACTCATCTAGGTGTGTTAGCCTTAGACATTGTTCTGGTTGCACAAGTGTACCACCAAGAAATTCCACCTTTGACACTTGCTCCATGTCTATGTTGTGGATAGCCAAAGAGGAGGTGTTATCACCATGGATGATAACTTGGCCACCTTTATATGGAAGGTGGAATTCTTGGTGGATGGGAGAGGAGACGGTCTGTAGTTGAGCTAGCCAAGGCCTATCTAGGATCAGGTTGAAGCCTAGCATCTTCTCTATGATAATGAAATTTGTGCTTGTGGGGAATTGCTCTTGTGCCACAAAGGCTAAGTTGGTTATACTACTAATAGTTATGCATGATCTGTTGAAGGATTTTAGGCACATGATTTTGGTTGGCCAAATTTCATCTACTAGGCCTAGCTTGTTAATGAGAGAGTACATGACTATGTTTTTTGCTGCACCATAATCAACATGCATCCTATGGAGCATGCACTGCCCAACACATATGCTAATGGAAAATGGATTTGTAGTGACCTCCCCTCATTTAGGGTTGAGCTTGACTACATCATCATGAAATACTAGGAATGTTGAACTCGATTCCTATGGTGCAAGGGGCAACATCATTGCATGGATGATGTTCTCATCTATAGGGATGTCCTCCATAATAGGAATGGAGGCCAACATTTGGGCCAACACGTGGCGGTAAGTAGATGAGGTCATGACTAGGTCATACAAGCTCAACATTGTGTTCTTTTGCTTGAGTATTGATTTCACTTGGGTTAGTGTAGCTACAAAGTCCTTGTCATCAGTCATTGTGTTGGCCTTGACTTCCTCCATGCAGCTTAAGAGATGGATCTCTTGCAAAGGGGACTTGGGCTTGGGTTTCTTGGCTTGCTTGGGGGCAAGGGCCCTAATTTTTAGTTGCTGTTTGCTAGTTGTGGTCTTTGGTTAGCCATGGGGGTTGGAAGGTGCTCATTCATCTTCTTGCATTGTCATTTGGTAGGCCTACCTGGGTTGCTAGTGGGGTTGATCCTTGAAGGAGGAGGGATTGAGATGTTGCCCACTATTGGGCTTCGAGTAGGTGAGGGGCCATCATGTTATGGCACCCTTATGACAAACAATGATTTATGAGTTATTGTAGGGCCAACTTGTTGTGGCACCTTGATGATGAAAGGTTTCTTAGCAGTTGCTACTACATCATGCCAATTTAACGTCTTAGCAGATCATTGGTTTGGTTGCTAGTTTAACATCTTAGCAGATGATTGCTATGGGACCTTGACCACAAAGGATGTTGTGGGTGCTCAAGGTGGCACTTTGATAACAAAGGGAGGCCTCTTACTTGTGGAGATTGAGGGGATCCTTGCCTTGTTAGGAGGCATGTGGATCACACAAGGTTTTTGCACAGTTTAGACTTGCCACCTACATTGATGAAGTTTATGATATAGGGGGCATCATCTACATTGGATTGACTCACTGCATCAAGCACTAGTTGGCCTTGTTCTCTCATTCTTTGTAGGTCATCCTATGCATGATAGTTGTCTGTATTGTGACTAGACATCTAGTGGTAATGAAAATATTGGTCTAGCTTGAAATGTTGTGGGATTGGGGGCTTGTTTGGTATTGCTAACATGGAATTTATCAGTATTTCGTAGTACTTGTCATGTTTTTGGTGGACGATCTTTGATACGTATTTATATTGGATTTGCCTAGCTTTCAGGAGTTGCTCCAATAGTTTAGGAGGTTCCATTAGGAGCTGTGTATACTTTGAGAAATCCTTGCACTCAAAGTTGGGCCTTGGGGTGATCCCTACCAATGTAGGTGAGTTGGTGCCTAAGTTGACAACTTTGTGAGTTGGGACCTTGGAATGCTTAGTCGTTGGGCCCTAGTTGGTTGCCCTTGTTCTTATGGACACTATTTCGACTATTGTGTTTTTCTTGTGCACATGTTGCTTTTTGTAGGCCATGTAGGGTAGGTCATTACTAGCTTAGGCTACCTCTTCTGTGCCCTTTGTTTGGGAAAAGGCTTGGCTAAGAGTATTTGGGGCTAGGTTGTATGATTTTAACTTGATGAAGTCATTGACTACACCCTTGAAAATGGGCAATAGGTGAGTCTCTAATCGTAGCTCATGGATTTCTTACAAGGTGGTGCTCCATTGTTGGTTGAATTTGGCCATGGGCTTTAGGGGGTCCTACTTGACTTGCATGATCTGGTCAAAAGTTACTTTAGGTTTTAGGTTGTACTTGAAGCATGTCAAAAATTAGCTTATGAGATCCTCCAAAGAGGAGATTAAGGCCTTGGATGGTGGATGATACTAGTCTAAGGCCTTACCAGTGAGTGACATGGGGAACATGTGCATGATGACATATGTCCATGCTTGAAGTAGGAAATCGTATTGAAATGTGAGCAAGTGTGCATTAGCATCTCCTTTACCATTGTACTTGGTGAGTTGAGGTAGCTAGACCCCAGTTGGAAGAGTCAAGGATGGGACTGTAGGACTTATGGGGTTGTCCCAGTAGAAGACCACCACCATGATGATTTTGGAGAAGGCAACTTTAAGTTGGTTAATCTCTTTCATCAAACTTTAGATTAGCTGGAATCCCTGATCCATGCTTGGGAATGTGTCGAATGATTGCATTGATTAGGCTTATGTTAATTGCATATCATAGGATCGGATTGTTGATTGCAGAGTTTAACAGTTTAATGTTGTACAAGATGGTTGTTGCTAGTTTAACGTTGTAGCAGATGTTCATTGCTAGTTTAACATTGTAGCAAATGGGTTTAGTTGAAGTGTTGGCTAAGTGATGGGCATGGTGACCTAGATGGGCTAGACATAAGTGGGTTGGATGGACATTATGGATGCCATGAAATTGTAATGTCTAAAAACATTGGTGGAAAGTGACATGAAACAATAATAAGTGTCAAAGGGGTGCTTCATAGTGCTAAGTGTAGAGCATAGCCACAAAATGGAGGTGAGTGTAGCCAAGGGTTTTGACTAAAATAAGGGTGTCAACTCATGGAGACTACTACCTGACATAGTATAGTGTGATGATGCTTGAAAAAGTGTGAAAAGACATAAGAAAAATGCAAGAATATTCTAGAAAAAGGAGAGAGAAATGGAACACCACCCCAAGTGGGAGCGTAGTTAACTCCAAAAGGATCTTAGAAGGTACACAGTGTCTAACAGGTGTAGTGGGAGCATAGTCACAGTCTTGGTGGTGTTAGACTATGAAGTCTAGTGCTTGCTATGATGAACTGTGCCTACTAGGTTGGCCACTAGGATGTACCTTATGATGTTTTTTAGGTCTACAATAGGGTTGTGGTGTATTGTGTGGTGCAAGGCTGCAATGGGGTTATGGTGTACCATGCGGTGTAAGGCTACAAAAAGGTCACAGTGTACCATGCAGTGTAGCTATGCCTTTTTGCTAGTGTGGTGTGCTTAGGGCCTTGTTCGCACACAAAGCTAAGTGCCAAGATGTCAAAATGCCAAATGCCAAATGAAAGTGCCAACTACCAACTGGTGAAAAATGAAAGCCAACCCATCCCTAAAACATTAGGGCATAGGGGTATTTATGAGGCTAGGGTTAGTTCAAAATGTGGATCGGGTGCCACGTGGTAGTGCAGTACGTGGGACTATAAGAAAAATTTAGAAAATTTTCTAAGTTTGGAGGTGACCAGAAAAAATTCAAAAATTTTTCTAACTTTGCTTACTATGCTTGCCCTGTGTTACTCATAGGACATAGGACACTCCCTAAGGACAGGGCATAGCATGGATACTTAGAAGAATTTGGTAAAAATTGCAATCTTTGTTTTTGCTATGCTAGCTACACTTTGGAGCATAGTAGGAAGGGTAGCCTCAGGAGTTAGAAAATATGCCAAATGCCTCTTCTGTGTTGAGTTAGCTTGATAGCTTCTAGCTTGATACTTAGGAAAAACTAGCCATTGAGGTGCTTAATATGCTCTAGAGCATAGCAAGGGAAATGGGAGCATAGCACAACACTTAGAAAAATTATACAAGACTAGCCATTTGTGTGTTGGCTATGCTAGCTGGGGTAATGGAAGCGTAGCACAACATAGAAAAATTTTTGCAGCTTGCTACACTGGCCCCATGTTACATGTGAAATGTGTAACTTAATAGTTAGAATAAATTTTGAAAAACTGGTATCCCATGTTGGCTATGCTAGCTATGTTCTACAACATAGTAGGAGAAATGGGAGAATAGGACAACACTTTGAAAACGTTTTGTAGCTTTTGACCTTGTTTGAACCCTTAGCCAAAATTGTAAAAGATTGGCCATTGAAGCTGACTACACTCTACTTCAATGGAGAGCATGGTCTTAGTAGTTAGAAAAATTTGTGAAAAGTGCCATCATTCTGACACTTAGCCAAATTTGTAGAAGACCCATCATTTTGACACTTAGAAAAATTTTGCAAATCTGGTAGTTGGAGCTGATTGCACTCAACACTTAGAAAAATTTGGGCAAAGTGCCATCATTTTGACACTTAGCCAAAAGTGTAGTCAAGATGCTGAGACCTAAAATTTTGTGGTGTTTTACAGGCTACATGTAGTATGGTTTGAGATAGAAATGATTGACTAGATTGACCAGATTTTTCCCATCCATGTTTGCTATTTTGAATGCCGCATTGCTATAGGATTTAGTGACTAAGAAAGTGAAACACCACCAAATCTAGACTATGACATCCCAACTACAAATTTTTCTAAGTGTTAACACAAAGCTAGTCACTATAAATTTTTGAAGATTCTGGAACTATGCTCTCCATTTCCCTAGAGCATAGTTAGCCTCTCATGAAGAGCGTAGTTAGCACATAGCCATTTTTTCTATAAATTTTTCTAAGTGTGAGACTGCAGTCTCCCCTAGCCCAGAGTGTAGTCAAGGATAGTCAGCAGGAATAGCCTCTAGTGACCTCCATAATGTAGCATCAGCACTTAGCTTAGCTCCAACTCATCTTTAGCAAGTGTAGTTAGCAAAATACATTTTTTTGTACTCCCTTTTGCCCCAAATTTGTAACTACACTCAACCCTATGCAAGATAGTGGAGAGCATAGTCCTAGAGCATAGTCTCCAAAATTGCTTTTTTAAGGTACCTTATGGTTTTCTTGGCATACATGTATAGTTGGTAGTGTAGTCATAATCTTGTGGTCTCATAGAGTTTGGCAGAGCATAGCAGAGCACAACACCACCAACCCGGTGGAGAGTGTAGGGTGAGAGTGTAGTCCCAACTGTTCCCTTTGCCACATGATAGCCATTTGGCATCTTTTGGTAACCCTAGGCCTATAAATACTAGTGCCCTTAACATTTTTAGGGTTAGCGAATTTTAGAGTTCATGAATTAGCAAACTAGAGACTTGGCAAACCGAAGGAGTGCTTGGGAGAGAACCAAAAGTATATTAGTGACATTGCAAACCACCATAGCCCATTGTAGTCCACTAGAACACTATAGCCAATAGTACACTATGGTGGCCAACCTAGCAAACATAGACACCCTGGAAGAACACTAGTCTTCATGGCCAGACACCCCCGAGACTATGAATATGCTATCCACTACGCCTGTTGTACATTGTGTAGCTTCTAACCCCTTTTGGTGTTAACTATGCTCAACCCCATTTAGGGTGGTGTTCTACTTCTCTCTCTCTCTCTCTCTCTCTCTCTCTACATTTTTCACATTTGATTTGCATTTTTTACTATTTTAATGCATAACCGTATCTAAAACTATGTTTGGATAGTAGTCCTAGCACATTGACACCCTTATTTTTGCTGAAAATCTTAACTATGCTTGATATTATTGACACCATTAACATTGTTGACATTACTTGAACACTTAGCATTATTTCACATCAACATTGTAGCTAGCCATGCTACACCCCCATTGCATCTAGTAAGTTCCTATTCAATTGGCCCAGACTGTTCAGGGCACCTTGTTGCCACCTTCAACAAGCCCTTGCATGGATTTGGGATTAGGCTGTATACTAGTGAACCTCAATCTTCCAACCATCAATGTTTTTAGTTGCTACAGTTTCTAGTGCTAGAGGGAGGGCCAAAACCATTTTCTTTTTAAAACTCTATTAGTGGTTGTCAGCTGCCAACACTGTAACACTGTTGTGGACCTATTGCACATGCATCAGTAGCTAAATCTTAGGCCAGAGTAGGCATTGTCTACTAACTAGTTGATGTATATTAGACCTCATTGTTGATTCCCCAAAAACCCTATTTAGGAACTGATGAGCTATGAGGTATCCCTACGCCCAACCATATGAATATGAGCATTCATGCACGATCTGGTCAAACTCCACAAACAGGCTAGTTGTGCTATCTAGATAGTTAGACGTTGATTGCAGTTCGCTGTCTTTCCACCTTGACTAGTATTGCTTTGTCACGTATGATTTAGTCTAGAGTGAGGTGTATGATGTAATCCTAAACTAGTGCTACTCCTAGAGACAATGGAGAATAATATTGATTAAACTAATGAGTAATAGGAAATGAACTCTAAGCTAACCTAAGTGCGATGAACATCTATTCCTTAATCATCCGTACACATCTTGGACCTCGTGCATGACTACTACTAGGATTACCAAGCGTAGATCGTAGGTACGCTACTGGATTACCAAGTAGTCACACTTAAATGCTCGTGATTAAGTCGTACTCATTCCGCATTTAACAACAGGAATAGTAAATGATGATAAAGAAATATTAACTAAGAAAATAATAAATATTAACTAAGAAAGAAATAACTAACAATAACAATTAACAATAATAATTAAGCAATTAAAACTAAGTGAATGCTACAATGATGAAGTAATCTCAATCGTTATTTCTGGTCATGTGCGTGTTCAAGTACGTCACACTTGAATAAAGGTGCCGCACAATTTCAATCACCACACTATGGGCATACACTGAGAAAATAATCTAACTTCTACAAAAAAAAAAAAAATGAAAGAGCTTCACTACAACTAACTCGAAGCTTCCCCAAATGAGGTAGAAGGCCCTCTTATTTATAGGCTGGGATAGGTGGCTATGTAAACGGGGCCCCATCGATGCATCGACTTAATGACACTTCATCATACCCCCACAACTAAGTAAAAAATCATCCTCGAGTCAAAGTGAGGAATAGGCTCAATTGAATACATAGTGGATAGGTATGGGATTATTGACTAACTAGAAATTTATTCATGTTGCAGTGGAGAATTAAACAAAATTTGGACACAGACACAAAAGACAAAACTTGTGAAACTCATGGGGTTCTCGGTAGTGGTGGCTCCTCCATGGGTGCCTTTCCTTTTTTTTTGTGTGCCAGGCTTCTGAGATTGATACAATTGAAGAAGCACCTAATGTTTCTCCTCTTCTATTTGAGGATTATGATCCGTCCATGCTGATGTTCCAATGTTTGATGGAGTTGGCACTTTTCATGGACACGGTAGCTGTGGGAACAGTTGATTGGCCTTGACATGCCATGCCGCAAATAGTTGTCATTCCTCTTCATAGGCTTGGGCCCTGACCTCTCCTCCCTTTCCTTGGATAGATTATGCAGTAACAGGAGTTTCATGATGGATGCTAAATGATGGACTTCTGCTCTACATGTTTTGCATGAGGTCCTCAACCTCTGCCTCCCCCTGGGTGTTTAATTGCACCTTGAGAAGGTCCTCCTTTGTCCTCTTTTTAGGGTCATCTATAAACACACAAAGATCAATTGTTAATAAGGTTATTGAAAAAATTTCAATGATTTCATACCTTACTCATTGCCTTTAATAAATGTTACATTCTTTACTTAATGTGATTTTAGAGTTAGAAATTTTGCAAGGAAGTTGCTCTAAAAGTTTAATGTCATACTTGGTTTTGAGGAATGTTGGATAAAATGATGATAAAGGAAAGAATAGATTTGGCAATGAAGTACTTAGAGGGTATAAGATGATGTGGTGGTGTGCAACAAGTACAAATTACAAAAGTCACGCAAGTGGGTCCTCCCCAAAGCAGGTTCCAACCTATATGCCCTTGCGTAACCACACCTTAAGATGTCCGTAGGCATTAGAAGGGTTAAATGTAATCTATACCAATGCAACAAAACACACACATGTTGATACCACCATGATGAGGTATGAATTCAATGCTATACAAGACACGAGTCACAAATACATGAACAACGAGATGGAATGAATCGGAGAAGGGATTGCATAGATTGAGATGTGAGGTAATTGACTCAGGGAATAATGAATCCTATGTGTAAAGCATGATTAAGGTGTCATTAACCCATCGTTCCAAGATCAGGACCAAGTCCATTCCTCTAATTAGTGACATCACATTATTTCATCCCATGATGAGCAACTATGAGAGTACCATAACAACAAGGTGTACAATCACTTGGCATTTTGTTCAAGGAAGGAGTGATTTTTATTTTGTGGCACTTTTCTTGTTTTTTTCTTTTTCTCTTTCTTCTCTTTTTTTTCTTTTGAATACTGAATCCAAAGATGCCACCAACCATCAGGCATTGGTGCATGTCTTTCCAGTTGAACCCCTTAGAACAACATTGGATTTTTGAGTGCCCTTCTGATTACTCTTACTCCCATTTTTTGTTAGATCTACAAAGATCTTAGTACAACCAGGTTGCATGATAACTCCCATAGACGTCACCAAAGAGAATCCACAAATCCCCTTGATGTCACACCCTAATCATTCCCTCTTGGTCCATCCTTCTTCATTCTGGGTACAATGAACACAAAATTAATTTTAAGTTTTAAGAATGTCAAGAATACCACTGTACCCAAGAACAGAACCTCTTATTTGTAGAATGGATGAGTGGGTGTAATGGGCTCACTATCCAAATAATTGCTCACTCGAGACTCGATAGCATAGAATAACACCTCAACCAATGAGCCACATGAGTGTTTTATTCATGGATGAGATTGCTCATAAAAAGATAAAAAGACAAAAAGGATAAAACAATAAATTAAAAGGTGAAAAACTCGAAAAAAAAAGTTGAAAAATTAAAGAAACAAAAAAAAACATTTATTAATTCTGTGTTGTTAGAATGGAGGATAGCCCCCATAACTAAATGGTTGATCATGGCTAGAATTAATAAATGGAAGGTGGGGATCCTTGAATGTTGGAAATATTGGGACCTAGTCATACTTACCCCATTGGGGTTCACACACTTAATTAGAGTTGACTTAGTGGGACAAGCTATAAGATGTTGTTAATTTATAAGGAGTTAACCCACTATGGTACTTATGATCGTAAGATGGTATGCAAGAATCAACATGTCTCCCCATGTGGCAATATTTGTTGGGCCCCATGGTTGTTGGAGTATTGAGCGGTGTCCTTGATAAGGTAACATGAGGCATTAGGTTTGAAGAGGAAGATGCCCAACAGTGTTGAATTTGTTCTGAGTTGGCGGATGCAGTGGTTTCTGACTTGTGGTGTCCCTTTCAACAGTCACGTCTAAAGAAGGGACACCTTCGATGTTGTGAAGGACCTCCACTGCTATTGACAGTAGCAGCACAATTAATGTTTGTAGGTTGGTGCTGTGGTGCAAAATCTTCTGGCATAGTTGGCAGTGATGTAGGAGGGGGTGAAGCATGAGAATATTGAGGTTGAGGAGAAGTGTAAGGCACATGAGATGGTGGTCTTGTTGGAGAGGACATGGGTGGATAGTACTCAGGAGAATGATAACGATAAGGTGAGGTAGAGGATGCTGATCCCATTGGAGAAATAGGGTGTTGAACATAATAAGCATTTGATACTACGACATACGAAGGGTATGGTCCAGTTGGTGGTGGCCTCCCCCATGACTGAGGTTTTTGCCACTGTGGTTGGACATAGTATTTTTGTATGAACTCTAGATGTAACATTCCTCCCCAATGTTCATGTAAATGTGACAAGATTGAAAATTGACCTTTGGGGTGATCGTACAAGAAAATATTACATTGATATGTATGATTGGCAGTTGAGTTCTTATCCCTATTCTCTTCTACCCTTCTTTCTGATTGTCGCGTGGTGTCCTATCCTATTTCTCGATTTGGCATAGTATTTCCTCTAATAATGTTGGCATATTCTCCACATCTTTCATGTACCCAGTCCATCATCTTATTAATCTTTGCCTTAATTTCATCTAGTGATTACAGGATTGAAAAAGATGATTCCACCTCCTTGAAGTGAGTTGATTTCTCCTCTTCATGATCATGGACCCTTGTTAAGTTAAGATTTTGGTCCTGTTGAGAACTTTCAACATTCTCCCATTTGGCTATTTCTCCTTCTTCTTTTTCTATCCACTTAATAAGCTCTTGGAGTTGATGGGTTTGTAGCTCATATAGTTGACTCGGGCGTACATCCCTAGGGTTTCCCTTGTTTCATTACAGAGCCCATCTATGATATGGTACATTAGCCTCTCCTTGGAGAACCCATGGCTTGGGCAGTTGTTTAATAGTGCATAATATCTTTCTAAGGCCATGTCCAAGGGTTCATGTTGCACTTTTTTCCATTCTTGGATTTGTCTGCTCAATGCTAACACTCTCGCATAGGTTTGATATCTTTCGTTGAAAAGTTCTACTATTGTTGGCCAACGTCAAATTGAATTTGGTTTTAATGACCTATACCATACTTTTGCTTGGCCAATGAGTGCCAGAGGAAAGAGCTTAAGTGTTTTCCACCCATTATCAATATTTTTCCATGTACAGGCATCGTAGAAGGCTTGTAAATGTTGTTGCAGATTTGAATCATAGCCTCTTGAAAACTTGGGAAAGTTGTTTAAATCAAGCATGGGTAGACTACTTTCCTTACGATGCCTACGGGCTATTCAAACAACCTTATGTATTTCCATTAAGCTTGTAGTGGCTAGTAGGGGTTCATCATCACTAGGTATGTTATGCTTTCATGCATTGAAACGATGTTGTCTTTGTTTATGTTTATAAGAAACCCCCTTTTTAGGTTATGTACTCCAATTTTCATTGTCATAATATTCGTTAGTTCTCCAATGAATTGCCTCACTAGATGTGGCATTATTATAGTCTTGTAGGAGAGACATGGTTGTAAATTTGTGTGTGATTTAATTAAATTAAATTAATTTTCTTTTCTAAAGGATATATTATTAATACTTGTTACAGTGATCTTGTATGATATAACTAATCTAGATAACTAGCACCATCCTTGGCAATGGTGCCAATGATGAGCGGCGAGGTACCCCTATGCTCAACCATACGAATACGAGTGTTCACGCACGATCCGGTCGAACTCCATAGATAGGCTAGTTGTGGTATCTAGATAGTTACATGTTGATCGCAATTTGCTATCTTCCCACCTAGACTAGTATTGCTTTGTCATGTATGATTTAGTCCAGAGTGAGGCGTATGATGTGATCCTAAACTAGTGCTACTCCTAGAGACAAGGGAGAATAATATTGATTAAACTAATGAGTAATAGGAAATGAAGTTTAAGCTAACCTAAGTGCGATGAGCATTCGTTTCTTAATCATCCATACACATCTTGGACCTCGTGCATGACTACTACTGGGATTACCAAGCGTAGATCCTAGGTACGCTACTGGGTTACTAAGTAGTCACACTTAAATACTCGTGATTAAGTCGTACTCATAACACATTTAACAACAGGAATAGTAAATGATGATAAAGAAATATTAACTAAGAAAACAATAAATATTAACTAAGAAAGCAATAAATAATAATAATAATTAACAATAATAATTAAGCAATTAAAACTAAGTGAATGCTGCAATGATGAAGTAATCTCGATCTTTATTTCTGGTCATGTGCGCATCTAAGTACGTCACACTCGAATAAAGGTGTCGCACAATTACAATCACCACACTATGGGCATACACTGAGAAAATAATCTAACTTCTATGAAAACAAAATGAAAGAGCTTCGCTACAACTAACTCGAAGCTTCCCCAAATGAGGCGGAAGACCCTCTTATTTATAGGTCGAGATAGGTGGCTGCGTAAATGGGGCTGTGTCGACGCGAGCACGTATACATAGCTCGTCGATGAATCAACTTAATGACACTTCATCAGCAACCCAAAGCACACATATCCACTATCTGCTAAATTCTTGATGATTTCAGTTGAAGTGTAGTCAGCCTCTAGCGTAGAGAGCATAGTTAACTTTCTGGCATGGAGAGCGTAGTTAGTCTCTAGCATAGAGAGTATAGTCAGATTTCTAGTGTGAAGAGCATAGTCAACCTCTAGCATAGAGAGTGTAGTTACTGATGTTAGCAATATTTCACAATCAGCAACCCTTATAGTCCCCTTTTGTAACTTAATCTACATTCATGAGGCTAGAATAGCCTTCAATGTCATTCTTAAGCACACTAGCCATCTTGCACATCCAACTCGAAACTAGGATTAACAAACCTGGGAATCCTATAATGGCAGAGCCAAGGTAATCCCTTAGGCTACATAGTTAAGACCTAGAGTACATTACACTAAGAAATGAACAATACAACTTCATTTGCACAAAGATTCAAGCAGGGTTATTTGTATACTATTTGGACATGAAAGCAAAGTAAGGCTATGAACTTATTCATTGGAATGAATGGGAGTACATCCCCTCCTTACTTAACATCATCTTGCTTAGGGATAGACTATGAAAAGCTCCTACAGAAAGAAGAGGATGAGTTCAAAGCTTACTTTAAGAACAAGGGCTCCTTCCATACTATCTTCCAATGAATGACCCCTTGTCAGGCTCTCTTGTAATCTCATTCACTTGTCCTCCTTAAGATAGTCAAAGCATCAGTGTTACCTTCTACGTCAATGCCTATGATAGCGATGCACTAGAAACAACATACATAACATGATGTGATAGCTTCCTTGAACTTGCCCTTCATGGCATCATTGAAACCTATTTAGCCATCACTATTTAACATAGCCATGTCAACTCAACTAATCTTTCATGCAAGGCTTGTCTCTAAGTGCCGAGTGACTCAAGCACCCTACATCTTACCTGTGTTGTCAGTGCCCTTAGTGCCGGCCCAACCCATGTATGTGTTTCCTGTCTTGATCATTGTCCTTATAACATGTCCCATGCATCAAACACATTTGGTGATTCTACAACTTGCAACCAGGCCATGAACCACACATCCAGTTCAACAAGAAGTTGTGCAACTAGCATAGCTAACTAAAACATCTAACAACTTAGACCAAGTGTTCCAAATGATCCAAAGCCTAATAGAAGTGGTGGAATTCTACCAAGATGACCCTATAAGTCTTGTGGTCCCACCTCTAACTCTTCCAACTAGATTCCCACTACCTTAATTCACCAAATACAATAGTGAGGAGGATCCTAATGCACATTTTGTCACATTTAGATTAGAATGCCTATTATTATAAGCATGGTCGAACACCATCATACATGTGTTTGCCATGTCACTCATTGGTAAAGTGTTAGATTGGTATCGTGCATTGCCTAGAAGCTCCATCTCTTCTTTGGAGGACTATTTGAGCCAATTTTTAATGCACTTTGAATACGACTTGAAGTGAGAAATAACTTTGGACCAATTGATGCAAATCAAGCAAGGTCACCTAGATCTCATGCAAAAATTCATTCAACACTAGAGTGCCTTGTTAAATGAAATGCGAGAGCCAATAGTTGAAACACACCTCCTAGCCATCTTTAAGGGCATGATTAATGACTTCATAAAGTTAAAATTGTATTACTTGGACCTGTAGTTGCTAAGCCAAGCTTTCGCCCAAACTAAGGGCATAAAAGATTTGGTAGAAGCTAGTAAGGAACTAGCCTATATGGCTTACAAAACCCTATGTGCAAGGAGGGATAAGGATGAGGGGAAGTAGAATGAAATCGTGGAAATTGTGGTCAAAGAGGTGAAAACAACCAACTTGAGGCCAATGGGCCTAAAGGCCTGACTAACAACAAAGATATCAACCCTAGCACTATGGCAACCAACCAGCCCATGTCACTGGTGGCCACAATGTAAGCTACTCCAAGGCTTAACTTTAAGTGAAAGGATCACTCTAAGTACACCCTTTTGTTGTTAAAACCTTCAGAATTATTGGACCAACTACTGAAAGTTGGATGCATATAGTACAAGAAAATGTTTGAAGATGCTCATAAAAAACATGATAAGTATTGTGAGGTACTAAGGAATCCCACGTCGATGGCACCAAATGAGCCTCCAATCCTGAGGCATTTTAGGCTAGATCAATTTTGCCGCTACCACTGGTTTCTTGGCCATAACACTAATTTTTTCATAGCCTTGCAGGATGATCTACAAAGAATGATTAATAGAGGTGAGTTGGTACTTGACACTTCTAATCTGGTTAGGCCTCAAAACCAATCTATGAGGATGTACAAGGATCCTCTAAATGTAGACAATGCAGGCTATGTCATAAATGCTATCAGTGTTGATGGAAACCCAAAATTGGTGCAATGGCCATTCATGGCCAATGTGCCCTCTAGTAGCACAAGGGTCCCATTGGCCCCTATAGCTTTGAGGCCCATTTTCATCATTAGAGTGCCACCTCAAGCACCCACAACACCCTTTCTAGTTAGGATCCCATAGTATGTCACAACAATAGCTATTCAGCAACCCTTCATAGTCCAAGTGCCATACTAGGCTAGCCCCTCATGTGCTTGAAACCTAGTTGTGGCCAATGCATCAGTTCCTTCTTTTCCAAGGGGCAACCTCACTAGTAATGCTAGCAGGCCCTCAAGGTGGCAACAAAAGAGACCTAATGAGCACCTCATAGGCCAAATGGTTAGCTAATGTTAAGACCAAAGAGTGCTAGGTTTTCCAAAGTCTATACCCATATCTATGATCCCCATGGCCAAAATAATTGAACAAGTCACAACAAGTAAATCATTAGGGAGCACCAAGGCCCCTACATAGGCCAACCAAGCCAAGCTCGAGTTTCCTTCATGAGAGATCTATCTCTTAGGACACATGAAAGAAGTCAAAGTTAACAAAAATGCAACTAATGACAAAGAATTTGTAGATGTGTTAGCCCAAGTTAAGAAAGGCTAAAACATAAGAACACAACATTGAGATTGTATGATCTAATCATGACCTCATCTACCTACCGTGAAGCACTGGTGTAGATGTTGACCTTCATTCCTATCATGAAGGACATCCTTGTAGATGAGAACTCTATTCATGTAGTGATGTTACCTCCTACACCCTAGGAATTGAGTCCCACATCCCTAACATTTCATGATGAGCAATTAAGGTTAACCTCGATAGGGTTGAGGTCATAACAACTTCTATGTACATCACCATACATGTTGGGCAATGCAAGATTCACCAAGTGCATGTTGATGATAGGGTAGCAATGAATGTAATTATGTACACTATTGTGGACAAACTGGGCCTTTTAGATCAGATTAAGTTAACAAAAACCACATGTCTAAAATCCTTCAATGGTTCACATGTCATCATTAGGGGCATTGCCACTATAGCCTTTGTAGTAAGGGAGTAATTCCCCACCATTATTGAATTCATTACTGTAGAGGAAATGTCAGGCTTTAACTTAATTTTGGGTAGACCATGGCTAGCCCAATTAGGGTAGTCTCCTCCCTGATTCATCAAGAAATCTAGCTCCCATACAAAGGTAGTGAAGTTATCATTCATGGTGATAACATTGCTCCTTTGGCCATCAACAACATAAATACAGAGCAAGGATCAAAGGTGGAGTTTCCTGATAATGCATTCAAAACAAAGGATGAGAATAAGATGCATAAGGTGAACACACTTGAAAGAACAAAAGAGGTTGGTGACCTACTAGAGGATGTCCTTTGGGCAGAATTACCCTTTGACGTAGTAAGAGAGGGTCAAGGAGGCTACCAGATAGTGCAATCTAGGTCTTACATGCCTTCTAACCTACACCAAGTTCAGAAGCAATTGCATGACTAAGGTATTCCCTTAGCCCAAAACATGCTAGGTGCCTACCTACCCTTCACATTTACACACCATGTATTTCACCTTTCACTTACACTACATTTTTTTCGCATTAGACGAGCATTATAGTATATCATTTACATTTAGTTTGATTGCTTAGATTATGCACTGCATTAGTTTGCTTAGATTATGCATCTATTTGTTTTCTTTACACATTTATCTACTTTGTTCATGCATTCATCCACTTTGTTTATGCATTCACTTGTTTAGTTTGCCCTTTCATAGTTATTATGTTAATGCATAAAAAACATTAAAATGCATAAAGACCACAAACAAAAAAGTTACCAAAAAGAGAGATAGCAACGCATGACTTGAAATGGCCTTAAACTAGTGACATGTGGCTCAAAATGACCTTAAACTATTGTTATGGCCTGGAATGGCCTTAAACTATCACCATGGCCTGCAATGGCCTTAAACTATCAAAATGGCCTCCTATGGCCTTAAACTAGCAACACATGATCCAAAATGGCCAAAAAATAGTAACACATGGCCCAAAATGGCCTTAAACTAGCACTATGTGGCCTGAAATGACCTTAAACTATCACTCTTAGTTCTATCATAAATGGCTCAGAATGATCCTAAATTACCACCTTAGCTTGCTATGGACTTAAAACTAGCAATGCATGACCTAATATGACCAAAAAAACTAGCATAGGCCATCCCATTACAACATTAAAATGGCATGGGGCTCATTAAGGCTTTAAACTAACAAACTTCCCATGGTTCGTAATGGCCCAGATTCACATAGTCGTAGCAAATGCAGTAAAATCACCATATAGGGATAAATGTTTATACATTACACATAGAAAATAATCATCCATAGCAAATGTAATATGCATAGAAATATGTGGCATGAATAACATCACATAGCAAAATTGTAACAAAAAAAAGCCTAGTGGGATGTACATTTGATCATGCTCAACAAGTAGTGCTAGATGGGGGTAGAGGTTTTGCTTTCTCTATTGGACCGCTAGGGACTACTACCTTCCACAATCATTAATAAATATGCATAATTAGTAAGAAAGCATGCATTATATGAGCTAACTCAAAACATAAAAAGCATAAGAAACTAATGTAGTAGAAACTAAGTTGGAAGGTTCCTGCATCGATGAGTTTTGGGAATAACCTTCCAAGGCTAGCCTCCAAGTGGCAAAGGATCTCAGCTTTAGAAAGTTTTGTCTAGTACTCCTAGCGAAAGTCAACACCTACAAGGGTCTTACCTTTTTCCACAGT
Organism: Gnetum montanum; assembly: GCA_015680685.1. Taxonomy (NCBI): domain Eukaryota; kingdom Viridiplantae; phylum Streptophyta; class Gnetopsida; order Gnetales; family Gnetaceae; genus Gnetum; species Gnetum montanum. The sequence continues at coordinate 144,683 of MNCI01030540.1, read as the reverse complement.
GGTCAATGTGGATGGCTCCATAGAAAATGTAGTAGAGGAGGCCTCTTTGGAGAAGGTGATGATCTTTCTTATGGAAGAGTCACTCACAATTGTACTCTACACGAAAAAGTCATATGCTTGCTTCCCACCACTCTCCTCAAGAAACATCTTGAGGTAGTGACATTTAGTAGACTCCTCCTTGCACCATCATAAGTATGCATCACACTCTCACTTTTACTAATGCTTATGGTTCTTTTGCATCTATTCCCACTAGTAATCCTTAGTGCTATAATTTTTCTCATCCTAGTTCTTTTAGGTAAGCAAGTTCATCTAGAGCCATTGCTTTATCAGCTTCCATGTGGCCTCATTCTTATCTCTAAGAGCTATCTAATATCTAGCATACTTGATCTTAGAAGTAAACTAGATGTCATCTCCCTATGATCTAGCTACTATGAAGTCATATCTGGATTGAAGATCCTTGATCTTTTCATCTTGGGTAGTTACCCTCTCTTGTAGTTCATGCACATGTTTCCATAGGTGCTCATTCAAGTACTTGCAGATCCACAACACCTTTGCATATGAAAGTGCACAGTTGTTTGATGTCTCGTACATGTGATGAGGCACCTGATCAACTTTGAAATGAAGATCAGGGAAAGCATCCACCTTGGCCACCTTGTTTAGGTCCCACTCTAGCTTGGGACCTGTAGGCATGTAAAAATTGAATAATCTTACCTAAAAACTAAGCATTTAAGTAGTAAGCAAGATAGCATAAAACATTGCACACATATCAAAATTTGGGTTTACTTGCAACAAGTGGTCCACCATGTCCTCAAATATGTCTTTCATGAAGGAAAATTTATCTGGCATATCTACCCATGGCTCTATGTGGTAGGTAGATGTGGGACCATTGGTAGGAACATATAATGTTGTAATACAATGATGCAATAGAATATGGCCTAATAGCTAAAGATACTAGAGCAAATAAGGGAAGAAAAATGACAATATAGGTTGATTACCTAGCAAGCCCTCAGGCATGAGTGCAAGGGGCTCACCTGGCTATGCACCATCAAACAAACTATCAAAATTACCCCCATTGGGGTGGAGCAACCTCTCTTTCTCCAAATGCTAGAGGGCCTCTACCACCTTGTGAAGCTCATCTCCATGAACCACCACCTCCTTAGCTTGAGAATGTGCTTCCTCCATTGCCACCTTGGTTGCTACTGTTGCAACCTTCTCTTCTTGTTTTGCAATTCACATGTATACATGTATAGCACATCGCTAGCTAATTAACAATATAGCATAACAGAAAAACATAAAAATAATAGTATATGCATGAATGTAATGAAGAAATCTAAGAAGTTACATGTATTAGCCTGTGACATCTGCACATAATCTTTGTAGCTTGATATGAATCCTCTTACTACTTCACTTTCTAACCTCTAGGGTAGCTTCCTCTTGAGGATCCAACCTCTTAATCTTGGCCTTAGATGGCTCCATCAACTTAGATATGTAGTGATCTACTTTGCTCACATCCCTAGTGCCAACTAGAGGACCCTCACCTGCACCATTGCACAAGTAATGTGAGTGCCCTATGGGACCCTTGGTCGTTACTGATAATGACTCATCAATCATCTCTAGGGGGTCATGTGCATGTGTGGTCAAGAACCTATGATTGATTCATGACCTAGATAGCTGCTCATGATCCCACATCATCCATCACTCATCTTTTTGCACAACTAAAAGCTTCGTGAACCTTCATAGGTATCCTACGAAGAACGTAAAATGGACATGAGACCTCACCTAGAGGTTGAATCGAAGCCTAGAAATTTTTGCATGTAGGTTGGTGGCTATGTACATAGCCTAATTGAACCTCGTATCCTCTAGTAGCACCTCCTTCATCACCTGTGCTTGTTCCACCCCTAGGATCTTTCCTTGGAAAAGCATTTTTTGAAAGGCACAAGCATGGAATAGAGGGTAGAGCTCTCGCACCTTAGGCACTAGCACATCTTTGATTAGTAAGCCCTTGTGGGATTGAGTAGCTTTCAACTAGTCCTTGATCTCCCCTCTATGGTCCACCTCCCTACTAGCATTATCGACAATTTTTGGATCGTTAGCAAGGATGCCAAAGAGATCATTGAAGAAGGCCTTATTGAGGGCAGCACTACTGTTACACTATGCACCTAGGTGATAAACTACCTGATGTCACTGTTGAAGGAATTGATGATGATGAGTAGTTTTGCCATCAAGATACTTGGGCTAATAGCCATGAATAGGTCCATTAACCCAACATGCATGAGTTGAGCTATTAATGCATTTGGCACTTTGTGGCACAACTAGTGTTGTACACCCTTTACATCACCATATTTCATGATGAGGGTGGCCTTTATATGACCTATGGTGATCACTGTCACCTCGATTGAGACAACCATTACTACAACACAAAGTAAAACAACATCAGCGCCATGCAAATGAGATAAACTAAAAGGAATACGCAAGTAAACACATGAGCCAAAACATAGATATGTACATGATACAAATAGAATGTGAGACAAGGGTGGCATTGTAAGCATCTCCTTGGTGTGAATCTCACTAGCAATCCACTCCTCATCTAACTAGCCATGGATCCTACATCGCTTGTATGCCTTCAGGTATCAGGAGGGGTAGGCCTCCAGATCATGCCCTACTTTGCTATCATGGCTTCCTAAATGTTTATGCACAATGAGAACACCTCCAGGGTAGTGCAGGTTATGGCTAGTGCATCTGCTTCATCATGTAGGCCCTTCTCATCAACTCTAAACTTGGCATTAACCACAAGCCATTAGTAGTTTAACATGAGGTAGCAGTGAGAAACATAGAAAGAGACATAAAAGCACTTATCCTTTCACATAGTAAATAGTTCTAGGTGGGTTCTATAATAGGGTATGCAACCACTGCATGATAAAAAGGGTGTTACTCTCGTTATAACAAGTAAGCCGAATCATGCACCATACCCTGGATAACTACCAAGCACTCCTAGGACATTTACTTAAACCATTTGCACTATCAATGTTAACAGTGGACTCATCTAAAATAAACTTCAGGATGCTCCAGTTAGCCTTAGGTAGCAATGTCTCAGTGATAGCACTAGCAACCACCACTGCCAAGTGTGACCACATGATCACACTGAACTACTGCAATAGGTATTCTAGGAACTCCTAAGCCCCTAGCCAGAACCACATCACTTGATGGTCCACCCACATATCTGGTGTAGGTGTGTCAGGGACAAGTTTGCTCATGCAACATAGGATGCTTATGAGCTCAACCACTATCAGAATGGGCTTCAGTAGTACCTTGCAGTCATCAAGCAATAGGCAAAGCATTAGTATACATGCATAGAAATAATATTTTAATAAATACATAAATTATTAACATAAATTAGTAGAAATGCAATTTTGGCAATACACTTTGGGGCCTCATGGGTGTAGGACATCGCTTAACTCATTCAATGCACCTGGTACTCACTAGGGTATAACATGTTTTTATAGGCTTAGTACTACATTTTGCAAGTTTAGCATCATGCATGATTAAAAAAATTTATGTAAAATTTTACTAACTCTAGGCTACCTTAGTGGAGAAAATAGTCCAAAAATAGCAAAATATTTTCTAACTCCAGACTACCCCAATGGAGAGTGTAGTCCCAAAAACTGTAAAACTTGGCTAACTCTAGACTACACATTTTGCCAAGCACTTTCCTTGCAACTACACTCTTAATGCATGGAGAGCATAGTCTTGTGGCCATGAAGAGCATAGTCTTTCCACGATGCCGCATCCAACAACCCACTTTTTCCTATTGCCATGGTAGGCTGCATCTCCATTGCTTTCCCCAAAAAATATATAAAAAAAGATGCACACAAGGCTCGACACTGATTATAGCTATGGTTCCTATGGTCACGCTGTGTAGTGCAACGATGGCTGTGGCCCCTGTGGCTAAGCTACAGATAGAAATGATAGCTGTAGTCCCTATGGTTATGCCTTTGGGTAGCCCTAAGCCCTTCAAAATAGACAAAAAAGAATTGTAGTAGAACCTTATCCCTACTATGGCTTTTCTCCTTTCGACTGCCATTGAAATGGAGGTAGCGTCCATAGCCATACTATGTAGTATGCAAACAGTAGCTAAGGCCCCTTTGATCATGTTGCAGGGCATGATGCATAGGCCTTAATCCTACATAGGTTGAAAAATAGAAAAAAATGAATGATGGCATGTAATGACAGCATGTAGTGATGCACAAGGTCCCAAATCCTGTGCATCACAAAAGCTTGTGTAGTCCCAAAACCTCACACAGTTTCAAAGAACTCAAGACCCCAAATGAGCAAGCCACTATGCCCTACCTATTGCCCCAACATGCCACACTGTGCATAGCTGTAATGGCCACTGTCATGACAGGGTGCCACAACACACCATGCAAGACTATGTTCCCAAACATGAAACCCTTCCAAAATTACAAAATGAAAAAAATGAGTAAAAGAGAAGAGCATAGTCAGTGTACCTAGTTGATGGTGATGGTCTCCTCTCCTCCATGTGTGGTTGTGGCATGCAACCCAATTCTCTCTCTCCCTTGGCAATGTTTACCAACCCTAGGTGAAGGCGTCCACTTTGGCATGCCATCTTTTTCCCAAGTACGCTCTCCACTGATAGCGATGGTGGAAGTAGAAGCAGGACTATGCTCCCAACATTATGGTGAAATGAAAAAAATGATAAATTACTATTGTAAAACCATGCCTATATAACTCCCCCTCCTAGGGTCATTTAATGATCCACCAATTTGAGACTATGCTTCACATCAAATAGCCAATGGATAGTGTAGTTGGATTAGAGCATACTTGGATGAGAGTGTAGTTCACTAAACTTAGCCTGAAATCATGCTTTTTTGCTTCGCTACAAATGCTTAAGTTAATAACACTTCTGAGCATGGCTAGTCCTCCAAAATCACTTGTTTGACACATCTATAGTCTACCATGACTTAAAACTAGCATGCACATGGCTTGTTAAGGCATAAAACTGGCACAAAAATGTTTACCTTCCATATTGACTTAAATGCATACTTAAGCAAATTTCATTACATTTATTTTTCCATTTGTACATATTAGTTTTGTCAAATAGGTACCACTTAATGTTTTTTTAGTTTATTTTGTAGGAAGATGAAATGGCTATGCAAGAGCAGATCTTCTCACCTTTGGTGTTCATGGGGCCTCATGGCAACATTAGGTGATGTATTGACCATCATTACCTAGACCTTGAGCCTATTACCTACAATGAGTACATAGCATGTATAGAGGCACCACTAGATTTGTTTGACCATCTAGTTAAGGCTCTTGATCTAGAGGCAGGAGATGTCACAAAGGATCCCCTTATCGAGATCCTGATTGCAACACACAATAAGAATGTTGAAAATAAGTTTCTTACTAGAACTCCATTATGCTTAAGACATCGCTAAAACACTTAATGATAACATCAAAGAATTTGCATGGTCATAAGAGGACATGTCAAGCCTAGATCCTTGGCTAGTTTAGCACAACATCATTCTCAATCCCTGCATCAAACCAATTAAATAGAAAGTGTGCAAGGTTAGACTTGAGGTGGTGTTGGCAGTTTGTGATAAGATCACTAAGCTTTATAAAGCTAGTTTCCTTTGGGTTGTTAACTATGTAAATTGGGTCTCCAATATCATAGTTATGCCTAATAAAAATAGAAGTATACAAATTTGCATAGACTTCTAAGGCCTAAACAAGGTGAACATCAAGATGACTTTTTGTTGCCCAATATCAATCAATTGATCGATACCATGGTTGGACATACTTGTTGTCCTTGATGGACAAGTTCTCAGGCTACAACCAAATTAAGAACAACCCTAAGAATTAACTTAGTACAACCTTCATGATCCCTTGGGATATGTTTTGCTATACCATGATGTCTTTTGGACTCAAGAATGTAGGAGCAACGTATCAACACATGATGACATATATCTTTAGTGACTACATGTTTAGTTTGCTCAACAACTACGTTGATGATATTTTCATTAAGTCAAAGTGATCCATAACTATGCAAATGACTTAGGCTTAGTGTTTAAACATTGCCTGAAACATGAGCTTAGGTTAAACCCCAAGAAGTGTGTTTTGGTGTTAGAATGGGTTGGATGCTTGGCTTTGTAGTCTCCCAATAAGGTTAAGGCCATAACCAACTTAGCACCACTAGCTAACCTTAAGGAGCTACGAGGGTTGCAAGGTAGACTATAGTTTGTATGCAAGTTTATCATTTGGTTAACTAACAAGCTACAACCAATGCAACATTTTCTTAAGAAAGGAGCCCAATTTGAGTGGTCTGCTTAGTGCCAACAAGCATTTGATAGCCTTAAGGAAGAGCTAACACAATTTCCTACCATTTATCCTTCATGAAGAGATAAATCTTTTTACATCTACATTGCCACTTTTGACAAATCCATTGCTTCTTTACTTTGCCAAAACTGAGATGATGGTGCAAAGGTCACAGTTTACTATCTAAACTATTCATTAGTAGCCCATGAGGAAAAATACCATGATGTGGAAAAGCACTACCTTGTCCTAGTCTTCTCACTGAATAAGTGGAGGCATTACCTCTTCCGCAACCAAGTTAACATCATTTGCAAAAACAATGTACTCCAAGCCATAACAACAAATATCGATGAATGTAGTTGCATTACATAGTGGAAAGTAATAATAGTGAAGTTTGACCTACATTATGTCATGCAAGCCTCAACAAAAGGTTAAGCTATAGTCACACAACTCATGGTTGCACCTGTAAATGATCAAGCAACCATAGATCTTGAATTCCTAGATGAGCACGTTAGTAGCATTAGCCAAGTGCCTGATAACTATGAGGCAGTCCTACATTCTAATGGAGCTTCAACCTCTAGAGGGGGTAGCACCACTACTATTATCATGTTCCTCTCCAAAGAGATGTAACCCTTCACATATCATTTTACATTTCCTTATACCAACAATGTGGTGGAGTACAAAGTTCTCCTCCAAGGTATCCTTGTAGCATCTGACCTAGGGATCCAACACATAGTGATCCGAGGTGACTCATAATTAGTGGTCAACAAGGTAAAAGAGGCTTATGCTACAAGGCACAACATTTATAGCCTTATGTGACGTAGCAAAGCACCTACTTCAACACTTTGCAACTATTGATGTCTAACATATTCCCCTAAATGATAATGCCATTGCCAACACAATAGCAATGTCAGCCCTAAGCATCATGCCTAGCATGTTTGATGCATTGCCCACCTTGGTGGAAAATTGAACTATGCTTATCATTCAAATCACTAATGTTGTATCCATACCCATAGTAAGCACAACCCACATGGGAGAGTGGTACGATGACATCAAGGCATACCTCCTACAAGGTAAAACTCCACAACATTTAACACATGCTTAAAAATATGTAGTACATAAATGTTCATGGTAGTATGTCATCATAGGTAATAACAGACTATGTCGTAGATCCTATGATTACATACTACTAACGTATGTAAGTAATAGTGAAGTGAAAATAATCGTTGAGCAAGTCCATGAGGGACTATGCGAAGGCCACATAGCACCTAGGGTAATGGCAGCAAAAATTAGATGGCTAAGCTATTATTAGCCTTACATGGAGCATGATTGTATCTCAAAGGTCAAAACATGCAACATTTGACAATATCATGTCAAGTTAATCCATGTGCCATCAATTGAATTACATACAATGCAAATCACATGGTCATTCCAACATTGGGGCTTGGACATCATTAGACCCATAACACCTAAGTCCTCTATAGGACATAGCTTCATAATAACCACAACTAAGTATTTTACCAAATGGGTTGAGGCTATTTCCCTTAGGAAGACAACATTGTAGCAATTTTGCAAATTCGTGTTAGATAACATAGTGATCCATTTATGCTTACCCATGAATATAGTAATAGACAACATGCTATAGTTTAGTAGTGCCAAAACTAAAGCCTTTTGTGAGCACTTTGGCATCAAACATTCCTTTTCATTGACATATTAACCTTAGGCAAATGGCCAAGAAAAGGCCACTAACAAGGTCATCATCAACCTCCTGAAGAAAATGCTAAGGAACAATAAATGATGATGGCATGAGTAACTAGTCTATACACTTTTGACCTATTGCATAACACATTGAAAAATAATAGGTATGATGCCTTATAGCCTTGTTTATGGTTTTGAAGTAATTCTACCTCTTAAATTGTAGCTTCCATCATTCCAGATAATCCTCTTAGAATTTATCAATGAAGGTAAGAATAACAAGTTGAGAACTATAGACCTTGACTCAATAGAGGAGGAATGTATGCACATGCTTGATCACATTAAATGGTATCAAGAGAAGTAATGGAAAAAACACCATCATAACTAGCATCAGTGCCTAATTAGGAAAGGGAACTTAATCCTCAAGGCCATTCACTTGTAGATAAATTCTTAGCCAACTATAAAGGGCCTTTCCTAGTCATTAAGGCCTACGAAAATGGAGCATTCAAGCTTCTTGATCAAGATGGCAATGAGTTTGCCAATCTAATGAATCATTCATACTTGAAATTGTACTACATATAGCATGTAGCATTTCACATCAATGAAACAAGATGAGCATTCATTTTCTATGATGTTAAATTGGCATAGCTCATCCTCTATAATGCTAAACTGGCACAGTCGTCCACTATGACATTAAACTAGTACATGCACAATTCATCTGCTATGATGCTAAACTGGCATAACATTCGTCTGCTATGATGCTAAACTAGCACATAGGTCCACTATGACAATAAACTAGCATAACATTCATTTTCTATGACATTAAACTAGCATAGTCATATGCTATGATGCTAAATTGGCATAACATTCATCCACTACAATGCTAAACTAGCACGTTATTTATCTACTACGACATTAAACTGACATAACTTGTTCTTAAGCCATGACATTAAACTGGCACAACATGTCCATCATGACTTTAAACTAGTAGTCTACGATGACTCTAAAGTGGGATAGCAAGATCTGCTAGGACCTTAAACTAGGCCAAACGGTTTGCTAAGACTTTAAACTAGTAAGGTCATGGTCTACCAAGAGCTTAAACTGGGTTCATGGTTAGCCACTAATAATTCTTTCCATTCTTCTAAAAATGAGCATAACCCTTGCCTCCTGTTGGCGACCGTTTGGGACGCGACCGCCAACAAGTGTCCTCGAACAGGATTTAGGTGCCTGCTGGTCTCTGGTAACACCAAGGCCCAGATACCTCCAAATAAACTCAGTAGTTAATGTGAGTATGTGTGTGTGCTGTTGTGGCGTGCGATTGTGAGAAATGTAACAATTGCGTTGTGTGTAAACTACAATTGACTTACTTTAAAGAGATTCAGCCAACTTTGCCAAGTACTGTGAGTTGTTGAAAATTTCCTATTTTGTTCAA